>CALNHX010001115.1:0-250730 GCA_940337035.1 Agriotes lineatus
TTTAGAAATCTTAATAAAAATCTCAGACTAGACCACCTTAACACGGAAGAAAATCCTTACTTACAAACTTGTGTCACGAATATAAAGATATTTTCTATCATCCTGAAATCCCTCTTTCCTCAACTAACTTAACTAACATCATATCCGCACTAAAACGGATCAACCAATATTTACAAAAACTTATAGATACCCTCATTGTCACCGAGAAGAAGTTCGGACCCAAATTAATAAAATGTTAGACGAAAAAATTATTGAACCATCCGAAAGTCCGTACAACTTTCCCATATGGGTTGTACCCAAGAAATTAGATGCATCCGGTAAGCGAAAATTTCAAATGGTAGTCGATTACCGCAAGCTAAATGAACACACAATTGAAGACAAATTCCCCTTACCTAATATCGAAACTGCATTAGACCGCCTAGGTAGATCCAACTATTTTACTACCCTCGATCTAGCGAGCGGATTTTATCAAATTGAAATTGAACCCCAAGACAGAGAGAAAACTGCATTTTCTACGGAAGAAGGCGATTTTCAATTTCGCCGAATGGCAATGGGTTTAAAAAATAGTCCAGCTGCGTTTCAGCCTTACAGGACTCATCCCGACGCAATGCATGGTATACTTAGACGACCTGATAATCTTCTCAACTTCTTTACAAGAGCACTTTCAAAGACTCAAAAATATTTTTCAAAGATGTCGCGATACAAACCTAAAAATACAATTAGATAAATCTGAGTTCCTTCAGAAATCAGTAAAGTACTTAGGTCATGTGATGGAAGGAATGAAACCTGACCCAGCCAAAATTGAAGCGATACAAAAATTTCCTTTATCAAAAACGAAAACCGAAATAAAATCATTTTTAGGCTTACTAGGTTATTATAGAAAGTTTATCAGGGACTTCGCTAAACTTACAAAATTTTTGACCATATGTTTAAAGAAAGATAACAAGATTATTCACAACCAAAATTTTATCGGTTTATTTGAGCATCTAAAAGCCATCCTTACAAATCAACCGATTCTAGCATATCCTAATTTTAATCAACAATTTGAATTGACCACGGGCGCTTCCAAATTTGCCCTCGGAGCCGTCCTATCCCAAAATTTGAAACCCATTTGTTTCGCATCACGAACACTTAATGAAACCGAACAACGCTACTCTACAATTGAAAGGGAGCTTTTAGCTATTGTTTGGGCAACGAAAAATTTTAGATCCTACCTTTTTGGAACCAAATTTACTCTATATACCGATCACCGACCACTAGTTTGGCTTAGGAACCTAAAAGAACCCAATTCAGAATTAACAAGATGGGCTCTTAAATTAGAAGAGTTCAACTTCGATATTAAATATTTACCTGGAAAAAGTAATAAAGTTGCTGATGTACTCTCTCGTGTACAAATTTACCCTCTAACCGTAAATGACGACATCATGAACGACATTGACAATATTCTACAAGACGCAAATAGAATAACTACCCCAATTCCGAATTTAAACCCGACCAACATGAGCATTGCTCCAGAAAGACCTGATTCACCCGATTTTGACGACTTCAGTGTACCAATATTTAACCCACCATCGAATAACCCTTCGATTTCTCAAAATATTATCGAGAACGATGACAACTCCTGAATGACACGATTCACACACAATTAGAATCAACTCCTACTATAGACATATGTGAAAAACCGCTACAGTATTTCCCTAGACAAATTGAATTTATATAAGCAACCTTACCTAGACAAATTACATTGACAACTTTGATAATAATAAGCATTTAAGTGTTTTCCTTAACCAGTCTAATAAAAATTCTAAATTCCACGAATTACTCATCGAACATTGCGAACCAAAAACACACTACTACTGTTATTTTTCGACCGACAAATTATATCAAGAATTTTCACAATATCTATCTCAATTTCCAACGAAAATTCCCCAAAATTCCATCGCTGTATGACTCAAATCACTTATGTTACTGACCCCGAAGCACGAAGCGAAATTATACAAAGTTACCATTTAGGCAAAACGAATCATCGTGGCATAAAAGAAACGTACGAACATCTTCTAAGAAAATATTATTGGAGATCTATGCAAAAGGACATTGAGCGATTTATAAACAATTGCAACAGAAATACAACAGCCACCCTCTTAAACAACCGTTACAAATGACTCCTACGTATAGTCGACCTTTTTATATTATCCATATGGACATCTTCCAAATTAATAACCAAAAATATTTAACCCTAATTGATGCTTTTTCTAAATATGCGCAAGCATACTTTTTGAGATCCAGTAATATCATAGATGTTACCGATAGACTATTTTACTTTATCACTACGTATACTGCCTCTCGAATCCTTGTAGTAGATAACGAACTTAATAAACAACCATTGAAAGATTTTGCACAGTTGCATCAGATTACACTTCATGCGACTACCCCCTACAATCACACATCAAATTCGCCCATAGAGAGACTACACTTTACTTTGATCGAACAATATCGACTATTAGGCGATATACAAGAAAATCGTAAAATTCCCTATGCAATATTGGCATATAACCATACATTACATTCAAACCTAAATTATAGCCCTTTCGAAATATTATTCGGACACACCGAATGCAAAAACCCATTTGATCTAGATTACACAAAAACATTTCTAGAAACTTATGTACACGGCCACCAAAAAATTATGAAAGATGTTTATAATAATTTAGCTAATAAACAAGAACAGACTAAGGACAAACGTAACGAAAAAATCAATAAATCCCGAAAAACCCATATGTTTTCAAAATTAATGACAAGGTATATGTTAAGACCAATGGACGAAATAAGAAAAGCCCTAAATTCACTGGCCCATATATCATCACAAAAATACACGAATATGACACCTACGATCTAAGAAATGAACCAAACGGAATAACCTAAAAACATGCTAACGAGTTGCTCCCTCTTTCAGGACACCACTTGTTATATTCCTCGCCTGGACCCTCGTCCTCAGCGAAGTAGTTATACATCCCTTAATAGACAACCCCGGACTATACCCCCTGGTCAAAGGAAAGGCACACCTTAAAGAAAGTGAATGGACCCTAATTAAAATATTAAACTATTCCCCTATATTAGATAACTATAACGTTTTTCGACAAAATCTTCTAAAAACCATTGCCAATCTCACTAATAAACATTACGTAACAAGCTACGCGATCTTTGATTATGATAATCAATTATTAATCCTAAAACATATATTATCAAAAACAGATCAATTAATCAAGCAATTATTTCCCACTACCAAATTACGTAAACGAACTATATTCGACGGATTAGGTAGTGCAATTAAATTCATTACAGGCAACTTAGATGCCAATGATGGACAACGATATGAACAATTAATCGGCACATTATCCCAAAATTCTGAAAAACAGAAAATGATCCTATTAGAACAGACACAGATCCTTAATGACACCATAAATTCCTTCTCTGAAAACATTAAGCAGTTATCCCGAAATCAAGAAATGCTAAATATAAATCTCAATAAAATGTTTCAACAAATTAATAAAGATATGAATCTTATTTTCGGAAAATCATCTACTCAAAATCTGTTAGACCAATCAACTTTTTCTTTACAACTTTTAATTAATGCCCTAGACGAATTGGAAACCGCTTTAACATTTGCACAGAATCACCAGATTCACTTCTCGCTAATTAACAATGATGATTTAATAATGGCTCTAAGCAATATTTCCCAAAACCTACAAGCAATTCAATTTAGTACGAAAAAACAACTTCAGTTACCCTGTCCAGTTACTCGCGAAAACTTGCACCTATATGAATCCTTAATTAAAATCAAAGTTTACCAAAAAGGCTCTATTTTCACCTTCATCTATGAAGTACCGCTAATCAAGAAAACTGAATATCAATTAATGCAGTTAATTCCATTCCCTGCGTTTATACAGGAAAAACAATTTTGACTGACAATCCCCACTTACAATTCTATTTTATTTCACGATCAATTTAGCGTACCAATTAAACTCGATAGCTGTACACCAGTATCGACTCATTATTTCTGTAATCAGGAAAATTACTTTATTATCCCAAATATTAAGCTTTGTGAGACACAGTTATTATCGCTTGCCAATAATCAAACTTGCAATCCATATCTACTCGAGTTACAACATGTCAAAATAATACCCCTAACCAAATCCTCCTGGATCGTTAGCACGCCCCACTAAAACAGTAATCGATATAAAATGTAAAAGCTTTTTGACAAAAAAGTCACTTGAAGGATCAAATATTATCCATACTACCCCTGATTGGCTAGTGCAGATTGACCGCGATGACGTATTGTTCACATTGGAATCAACAAGCAAAAAATAAATCTCCATGGAACTGCCTTCTGTTGATCGAATTAAAAACTCCCTAAATTCAGTGAATCTATCAGTGATAGACATTACCCACGTAGATATGTATAAATTAGGAAGAGACCAACTTAGATTAAATAAACAAAAAGAACAATCGTTGTATTATAATTCCCCAGTGGAACACGGTCTAAGTGTTGGCTCTATAGTATTAACCATAATATTAATAATGAGTATATGTTCTATAATTTCATATATGTATTGTAAGCGTAACTAGTTCCTCATTTCATTACAAAAACATACTACAAATACCAATTTTGCGAAAGCAACAGATCCTAAAGAACAAATTAATTCAATACCATTGATTCAAGTAAATTCATAAGTTTATTTCTAACTTGGACATTGATAAAAAACTGTAATCAATATCCATGGTCTTAACGGCGGAGGAGTTACGATACCAGAGTAGCCAAGCTGGCATAAGATAAGCTTATCTATTAGAGACGCAGCATCCGGAGTGCGAATGTTGCATTAGATTATAGTTTACCTTTGTAGAAACGCATTAAGAGAGCTTCACTTTACGTTTAGACGGCTTCACCGCATAAATGTAATTTCCGTCTGTGTTTTAATGGAAAATAAAGTTAGTTTTTAAAAACTTGTTTTCCTGGACGTAAAATAAAACTCACTGGAACCTCTCCCGACGATATATTATACAGTGCTTTCGTAAAGTAGTGAATAAATTCGATAACAATTCAAGGAATAACTTTCGGAAAAAACTCTGGGACCCGTCGATTTTTATTTTTATTTGCGCATTTTCCACATAAAATGCATACATACAGGGTGACCCGCGTAGAAGGTATCACGTGATCGATGTTTTTTTAAAGGCAACCAACTTTTTTTATTACGGAATTTGATAGAACATATTCTTTTACTTACGCTCAGCTGAGTTTTTCGTATAGGTCACAAGACCAAAAATTAAGAAAAACTATTTTAAAATTCTAAAATATTAAATTTAATTTTGGGAAGTATGATTTTACGTTTTTATCAATGGCAGCAATCAATAAAAAACATGTCGGTCGTCTTGGCTACTATCAGGCAGACAACGGTACACAATTTGAACATATAATTTAGTATTTTGCAATCTTAATCGTTTTTCTTAATTTTTGGCCATGTGACCTATACTCAAAAAGCAGGTAAGCGTAGGTAAAAAATGCAGTTTTTCAAATTCCGTAATAAAAAAGGGGTTTGTCATGTAAAAAAATACATCGAAGACGACATACGTCCTACGCGGGTCACCGTGTATGTATAGATTTTATTCGAAAAAATGCGCAAATAATAGTAATTAACGTATTTAGAGGGGTAACCCAGTATTAACTTTCGAGAATATTTTTACCACTCGAGCGAATGTAGCGAAGCAAGAGTGATAATTTATGTGAGAAATGTTAAGACGGTTACCCCTCGAAATGCGTTCATTAGTTTATTGTTCATTGAGGCAATAATTTTGAATCAATAATAATTATTAAAAACTGCTAAATCGAAATCGGACTATCATGAATATGTGTGATGTTGCTATAGTACCTGTAGTAAACAAAATAAAAATCTTAAAATGGAAACGCAAAACGAGTTCCTTGTTATCCCGGATGAAATTAAAAAGATTGCCGCCTCCGCCACGGAGGAAATTGTCCCTTCGAGTGGATGCATGTTAAATATATCTTAACATTCGAGGACGCGATCATGTTAAACACTGTTTAACATGTCAATGAACAATAAAAATAAAAATCGATCGGTTCCAGCGTTTTTTCCAAAAGTTATTCCTTCAACTTTTAACGTATTTATCCACCACTTTACGAAAGCACTGTATATGTACCAACCTTGTGGTATTTCGGTTTTTGTTATTCACACAATTGAACAAGAAATACCAACAGAAATCCCTTAATTTCCGTAAAAGTTTCGTAACACTGTATTTGTCCCGTTTACTTAATCACTTTTTCTGCCATGCCCTAGCTAGTCATTTTAGTATTTCTTTGCTTTAAAATTACTTTTGTGTATTTTTCTGCACACTGGTAGTAAACGCAACTTGATGATAGTGAACAAAAACGTTTTCACACGCTGGGAAAGAGTGTTGAAAATTTCAAGATTCCAGGGGCCACCCCACACGCCAGGGAAAATGCCGGTTTTTAGTCATAGACACACACTTTTTCATTTGCCGCTTTAAACCGCCGTTCAAAACGGCCACAATAAAATGTATGTCTGTGGGCAATGCCACTTCTGAAACGCCACGCATAATCCTGCGGGAAAAAGTGTGGCGTACATTCGTGGCGATTTCGAACGTGTGTTTATGGCCAGCTAATGAAGCACTAGCAACGTTAAAAGCACTCCGCTAGCGCGTCGTGTTTTTAAACTCGTCGCAAGTGCTTTAAAGCCGTGCTTATACACTAGAATCATAATATACTATTATTCAATTTTGAAAATTTAATAAATATGCACCAAGTGAATTACACATATGTTTATTCACGAAAAGATGTTGAGCTCACGAGCACGTAGTGCGTGTGAGATCATATCTTTGACTTATAACAATGTTTAATTCACGTGCCGTATCTATGTTTTTATTCAATTTTGACATTTTGAATAAACAATTTGAAAATATTCAAAACAAGATGTAAATTTGCAGATTTATCGTCGATTTGATCTACATTTTAGTAATTATATATTACACACTACAAAGAGAAGGAATAATTGAATGTAAATATTTGTACAAATAATAAAAATTTGTTCTTCATTGAAACTTTTTTAATTCTCTAGTGAATTAAACTTTTTTAATTCACTAGTGAATTAATACACTTATTTCACTTTTACTTGTTTGATTTATGTACTCTGGTATAAGTGTATTGGCTTGTTTAGATAATTCCATGGCATCACTGATTTTTGTAAAAAATGCTAGTTTGGGTTTTTGCATTCTTTCGGTTCTGGGAAATGGAAAATTGTTAGAAAAAGTACGAATGACTGCAGTATTATTTTCTCTATCAAAATAGTTATTTACCTAACAAGTTCGGGAAGGTAATTTTCCCGAATGAGCACTTTGCTTGCAGCACAACCGAAGGGAGTGCTGCATGTAGTGCGAATTCGGGAAAATTCTTCCCGAAAGAGTTAGGTACAATGTTTTTTGTAACGAATAATTGAAAATATTCTAAAAAATTTTAAAAAAATTATTATTATTTAGTGTTTTACTACTTTACTGAGTTGACAGCACAAATTACTAAACTTTTATAGATACCTTACGCACATGTTAACTTTTGTCGTAGATCAACACACTAAATTGTAAGGTACCGCCATTAGTGAATTTTTATATCTATCCTTATCGCACAATTGCCCTAGTTTTTATTGGAAAGTAAAAAGCACCGCAGTGTGGGAAAAGTAACTTTCGGCGCATCGGGAATGACCGGGAAATACGAATTTCGAAGTCACGAGTACAAAAATGTATTTACACTTTAGCAAATAATTGAATATAAAGAATTTACTATGCAACTTCCTATGATGCGTAGCGCAAGTTAGCACCCGGTATAATATGTATGCAAAATATCGTCTTCTTCCGACAAAGAGTTTTTGAGCTATACTGACAACAGACAGACAGACAGACAGGGAGGCAAACGGAATTAAGAAAACCTCTTTTTCGTCATCTAGGAACCTTGAACGTGAAGATCTGAAGACATACCGGAAGGTGATTTTTTCGTGATTACAATACTTTTATACTTCCTTCGTCTTTCAGAAGAGGAAAGTAAAAATGAATACTGTGGTGTTTATGAGGTTCAAATAAAACACAATTGTAACTTAACTACAGTTTTATTTACAACCCTCAACTTAGCCGTCGGCTTAACACTGACCGCTCGACTGCCGCTTCCGTCTTACACCCCACACGGGTTCTTTGCCCGTTTACCTAAAACTGGCATTCTCGCCCTTATTGGTACATATCCTACACACCCCCGTCACAAGTTAAAAACTAATATAAATGTTCTACATATATTACTAGTTGCTATCTCCTAATGTGTAACTACATTACCAAATCTTTCTGGCATTTTTATTTCCCTTAAACTTTTCCTAATTATTGGGGAAGCCATAGTGTTACTACCCTCTCCTTCTAAAGGATTTACATTGCTGTTACTATTATCTAATTCTACAGGTTCTATCAACCGTCTATCGTCTGAAAAATTACCTATCTTTTTCATTCGATTTCTAATGTTAACTCTATTATTACATAGCTCTTTATTTTCGCGACCGCTACCTTCATCCACCAGCCTACGTATCATCTGATTAGCGTGGCGTTTCCATACACGACCATTTTCGATAATAGAGCAAAGGTAGGTCACCTGTCCTAGCTTCTTTTTTATTGTGGCTGCTGTCCATCCTTTTTTATTTACATCGCGGTAATCCCGCACCATAACATTCTCTCCCTCTGCAAACTGTTGCCGTTGTTTATTGTTTTTAACTGTTTGCTGCACCTTATCGTTTGGTTTGCTAACCCTACTCGAGTTAGGGCTGGTGTAACTTAACCTTGTCGTTAGTTTTCTCCCAAACATTCGCTCTGCTGGACTTGCTTTGGTACTGCAATGCGGTGTATTCCTATAGATAAATAAAAATCGGCATATTAAAGTTTCTAAAGGAACGCCCTTATTACAAATGTCGTGTAAAGCTGCTCCTATCGCTCTTTTAAATGTCTTTACTGCATTCTCTGCTGCACCGTTGGTCGCTGGGTAGAACGTTGGCGATGTTCTATGTTCTATGCCGTTTTTATCCAAGAATTGTTTAAACTCATTCGATGTTAGCTGCTTTCCGTTGTCGCTAACTAACAGTCTTGGCAGTCAAAATCTTGCAAAAGTTTCCCTCAATTTGCCGATAGTTCGGTAGGAAGTTATGTCCGTCATTGGAAATACTTCAACCCACTTTGAGTACGCGTCCAAAATAATTAAAAAGTAATTTGACCGAATAGGGCCTAAGAAGTCGATGTGTACTCTTTCCCATGGTTTTTCTGGTTCTGGCCAAGGAGTCACTTCTACTTTTGGTGGGTTATCCCTGGTTTTTAGGCATGACATGCACCCTTTGACCGTTCGCTCTATTTCGGCATCTAAGCCTGGCCACCAAAAATACGACCGTGCTAATGCTTTCATTTTTACGATGCCCATATGGCTTACATGTAATTCCTGTAGCATTTGGCTCCTTAACTGCTTGGGAATGATCACTCGATAACCCCACATCAAACATCCGTTCTCTAATCCTATTTCGTTACGCCTCAAATAAAAAGGTTTTATTTCTTCTTCGGTTGTGGTCGTAGGCCATTCGCCTGTGACATACTTTCGAATTTTCTGCATTATTGGGTCCTTATCGGTTGCCTTGCAGATTTCCTCGCTTTTGATCGGCGTGTAGAATCCCTCAATGAAATTTAGGTATGTAGCCGGCTCTTTCTTCTGGCTTACTTCGCCTACTTCCTCGAGCGGGGATCTTGATAAGTAATCCGCGGGCTGATTATTGACACCTTTAATGTATTGAATTGTATAATTAAATCCTGAAAGATAAATTGCCCATCTTTGCAATCTACTTGCTGCCATTACCGGTATTCCCTTGTGTTCACCAAAAATCGCTATTAACGGTTTATGGTCCGTCCGTAATGTGAAGTGTTGGCCTAGTAAATATTGTTGGAATTTTTTGACCCCATAATAAATCGCCAAGGCTTCTTTGTCAACCATCGAGTACCGCTTTTCGGTATCGGTTAGTGTCCTGGAGACGAACCCTACGGGTCGCAGAAAACCATCTGGCATCTTGTGCTCTAATGCCGCTGCTACTCCCTGCTGCGAAGCGTCACAAGACAATACTATTGGCTTGTCTGGGTCAAAATGTACCAGCACTTTATCTGAAGCCACTTCATTTTTTATGCGTTTGAAGGCTGCGTTGCATCTTTCATCCCAGTCAAAATCTTTGTCTCGCTTCAATAACTCGTAAATTGGGCTCATTAAAACTGATAACTTCGGTACAAAATTAGAATAATAATTCACTAATCCTGCAAAAGATTTTACCTGCGTGACTGTTTTCGGAATCGGAGCATTTAAAATTGCTTGCACCTTATCGCCATTTTTCCTGATACCTTCTTTACTGATAACATGGCCCAGGTAGCTTACTTCTTCCTGGAAAAAGGCGCATTTTTCCCATTTCACTGTCAGATTAGCATCTGTTAGGCGTCGAAACACTTGTCGAATATTACTTAGGTGCTCCTGTCGGTCTCTGCCGGTAACTATAAAATCGTCCAGGAAATTACACACACCTGGAATGCCTTGCAATAACTGCTCAACGCGTCTCTGGAATATAGCTGCTGCTGGGGAAATTCCAAATGGCAATCTATTCATTTTAAACATTCCCTTATGAGTACTCCATGCCGCCATTTTTGCAGATTCTTCATCCAATAAAAATTGATTATAGGCTTGACTCAAGTCTATTTTACTAAACTCTTGTCCCCCCTGTAAACTTGCAAAAATTTGATCTATTCTGGGCAAGGGATACTTTTCTTCTTCTAAATATTTATTTACCCTCAACTTAGCCGTCGGCTTAACACTGACCGCTCGACTGCCGCTTCCGTCTTACACCCCACACGGGTTCTTTGCCCGTTTACCTAAAACTGGCATTCTCGCCCTTATTGGTACATATCCTACAAATACTTTATTTTGAATAATATAAGGGTGGGCGTAAAAAATTTTACAACATTTTAAAATCAATGGGTTACAAATACAAACACGTAAATGGATGCAACATTTTATGTGAACAATCACATTTATACAACTTCAAAATTCAGGCGATGTGACATTCGTGTACCTTGACGAGACGTGGATATATAAGAATGGCAGTAGTGTCCGTCGTTGCCTAAACGAAACTGATTTGAAAAGTAACCCAGCCAAAACTAAAAATGAGGGGAAAAGATTTACAGTTTTGGATGCAGGGTCTTGTTTTCACTTTTTAGAAGGGTGTGACTTGTTACTGGACGCAACAAACAACGACCGCGTCAACCATAAAACTATGAATGGCAAAATTTTCAAAAATTAGGTGATCAATTAGCTACTTCCTCTATCTCTCGGAAATTTGTAGTCACAAGTACTCTGCAGAAAACGAAACGAAAGATGAAACTACTACCTACACAACATCCGAAATGCATAAAGCATTGCCTCATACTTTAATTATTTATGTCAATGGAACTGTTACTATAGGAAGTTCCATTTAAACAGCTAAAATGGAATATTTTCCATGGCCCACCCTACTGAAAATAAGGTGTAAACGGAGTATAGTAGTACAGTATGATCGAAAACTTTTACCCTCTAGAGGGCTGTGGATTTTTTAAAATTAAATTTATATTGGCAGTGGTGAGTATAGGTACTAAATAATATAAGCTACACAGCTTTAACAGAATCAATTAACTTTGACAGAATGTTTAAAACTGAACACAATGTGGTGCTGTGTATGGAAAATGAAAGAAATCACTTTGAACAGCTGCAGTTGTTTTTGTAATTAACATTTTTATGTATTCAACAACAATGTTTGTTGTTGTTAAAATGATATTACTGACAACCTTAAACTGATAGATATAAAATGCTAACGTGATTTTTACTACCACAACGGCCAACATAAATTTTTAACAAAACAATCCACAGCCATCTAGAGGATAAAAGTTTTCGATTATACGGTATGTATTTAAACCTACATATTTTAGTAGATCGTCAATGTTTTTTATTTATACCACACTGCCATTATCTATTTTATGTTGCAGCTGAACTACGCCAACGAAAAACAACTAATGAACAATTATTATTATTATTGCTCCTTCTTGATTTGAAAACCCATTTTTAAAAGATGGAAAAGGCTGGGAAGGCCGTTAATAAGCTTCCAAATCCTCAAAAAAATGCCAACATTTTATCATTGGCATTCTTCGGGCAAGTCTGTAATAATTTAATTTGAACTCGATTCATATTTCTTCTTTTATAGGTATACTATACCGACGTTCGCCAAGGGGCTAAAAAAGGATCTTCAGGAAGAAGATATTCTAGAACATTTAGATGCACATTCTTCAAAAATACTTGGGGATCGACTAGAAGACGCATGGCGGAAGGAACTGCATCAACAACACCCTTCACTTTGGAGAGCTCTCAGAAGGGTATTCATTTGGGAATTTTTTATACTTGGTGTTATTTATCTATTTCAGGATGTGGTATTAAAGTAAGTTAATTTGTTGAATACAACAATAGTTTAATTCGTGTTTTCTCGCTTTATAGATTATCACAACCGCTGGCCTTGTATCAGTTAATGAAATATTACATTCAGACTGATGACAGTATTTCTAAGCATGAAGCTTACATGTACTCCGGTCTGATAGTTCTGTCGTCTTTCCTTGGTACGTTAATAGGACATAACTATATGCTGGCCTTGCAGCATTTTGGAATGAAAATGCGAGTGGCTTGCTGTTCGCTCATTTATAGAAAATCACTGCGGTTGAGGAAAACGGTGCTTGGAGGAACAACCATTGGGCAGATGGTAAATCTGCTTTCTAATGATGTCAATAGATGCGATCGGGCTATCATCCATATCCACACTTTATGGCTTTGTCCACTTGCGACTGTGGCCACAATTATCTTACTGTACTTTTTAGTTGGCTTAATATCAACGTTAGGAATTCTGTTTATGGTGGCTTTTGTGCCTGTACAGAGTAAGTTGATGTCTAAAACTTGGCAAACGCTTAGCAATAATTTTTTCAGTGTATCTGGGGAAGCAAACCTCTGTTTATCGCCTCAGGACTGCTATCAAAACAGACAAAAGAATTCGGCTAATGAATGAAATAATTACAGGAATCCAAGTTATCAAAATGTATACTTGGGAAAAGCCATTTGCAAAACTGGTCTCAATTGTTCGCAAGTAAGTTCATTCTTCAAATTAACAGTCAGTGGCGTAACAAACTTGGCTTTGTTTTAATTAATAATATTGTTGCCACTGATTTGTATATCTCCTAATGCTTTTATTAATACTACCTTACTGATGTCGATAAATTTATTAAGAAACAATTAGCTTGCAAAAAAATATGCATTATACGTTTTTTATACTTTGAACCATTTATTGATTGTTTATAATAAATGCACTATATCGTCTTCAATGTTGTAATGGGTTTCAGCGGCTGGTTATACCTACACAAACAGAAAACGATGAAAATTACAAAACACAGCAAACCTGGAAGGTTTGTTTTCAGAAAAAGGACTAACGTTTCAAATTTATTTTTTGCAGACTAGAAATTGCCAACGTGCGTGTTACATCCTATATACGAGGAGTGATGATGTCGTTTGTAGTGTTTATTACAAGATTTTCGATTTTTTTAACTATTCTAACATATGTGCTCCTAGACAATCAGTTAGACGCTCAATACGTATTCGTCGTAACTTCGTTTTATAACATATTAAAACAAATTATGACCACCAAGTTTTCGCGAGGCATTACCGAAGTAGCAGAAATAAACGTGTCGATATCAAGGCTACAAAAGTTTCTCATGTACGAAGATACTGAGACTGACGAAATCAGAAAATTATCCGAACTTCACAATGGTATACCTGGGGAGAATAGTACTATTGACAATAACATTAAATTAAACAATTTTACTAACAATCCGAATAAAGATGTTGGAGTTCAACTACAAAATGTTTCGGCAAAATGGTCTTCAGATTCTCCCGATTATACTTTATGTCATATCGACCTTTCTGTTCAACTTGGACAACTCATTGCAATAATAGGCCCCGTAGGAAGTGGAAAAAGTAGTTTGTTAAACATTATCTTAAAGGAATTGCCACTAGAAGCAGGAACTTTAAATATAAACGGGAAAATTTCGTATGCGTCGCAAGAATCGTGGATTTTTTCGGGAAGTATCCAGCAGAATATCCTCTTCGGGCAACCGATGGATATAGGGCGATATGAAGAAGTTGTACGAGTGTGTGCTTTGGAACAAGATTTAGTGCTTTTTCCTTACGGGGACAAAACACTTGTTGGCGAAAGGGGGGTGATGCTAAGCGGCGGACAACGAGCGAGGGTTAGTTTAGCGAGAGCAATTTACAAAAACGCCGACATTTATCTTTTGGACGATCCCTTGTCTGCTGTGGACACCCACGTGGGAAAACATTTATTTGAAAATTGTGTAACAACGTTCTTAAAGAACAAATGTACAGTACTCGTTACTCATCAGCTTCAGTATTTAAAGAACGTTGACCGCTTGTTTCTTATTGAAAATGGTAAAATTACTATTAGTGGTACATATAGGGAATTACAAGAATCTGATAAGGAATTTGCAAAGCAACTAAGTAAAAATGAAGAAGAGATGCCAGGCGACGATGAGGTCTCCAGTAAAGTATCAAATAAGACCACAAAGGACATTGAAAAACCCATAGAAACAAAAGAGCATACAAGTACTGGTACCATTTCTGGAGATATTTATCGTTCGTATTTTAAGGCTGGAGGAACATATTTCACAGTTTTTGGTATTTTGACTATATGTGTACTAACTCAGCTGTTTGCAAGTGGAGCTGACTACTTTCTTACGTTCTGGTAAATCAAGACTTCTAAATATTGATTGTGAGCTTATTTGAATAATGTAATTAATTTTTAGGGTGAACTTAGAAGAGGATCGATCTAACAATAACATCACAAGTGCATCAGAATTAACAAGAGAAACCTGTATTTATATTTATTCAGGAATTGTTGCTATTATGATTATTTTAACGTTAACGAGCACCTTCTCCTTCTTTAGATACTGTATGAAAGCTTCCAGAAAACTCCATGATAACATGTTTTCAAATATAGTGTATGCCTCTATGAATTTTTTTAATACAAATTCTTCTGGTAGAGTACTGAACAGATTTGCTAAAGATATGGGTGCAATTGATGAAGTTTTACCTACTGTTGCATTCGACTGCATTGAGGTTTGTTATTTGCTAGGTTAATAATATGATGTTTACCAGTTATTGACATATTATTTTGCAGGTTGCCTTAAACGTAATTGCAGTTACAGTTGTTGTTTCCACAGTACAACCATGGTTGTTACTAGTAACGCTAGTAATTTTCATAATATTTTATTTTATAAGAAAACTATACCTAGCAACAAGCCGCAGTGTTAAACGTCTGGAAGGAACTAGTAAGTATAAATATCAAAACTGCATATTCACTTTGCATCTTTATAATTTTAGCTCGTAGTCCAGTTTTTGGCCACATGAGCGCATCCTTGCAAGGACTAACCACTATAAGAGCTTATGGAGCACAAGATCTTCTAGCCAAGGAATTTGATCATCTTCAAGATACTCATACTTCAGTGTGGTCCTTATTCCTGACATGTACAAGAGCTTTTGGTTTTTGGCTGGACCTATTTTGTGTGGCGTATATTGGAACAGTAACATTCAGCTTCTTTATATCAGAAAGTGGTAAGATAAATGTGTCTTTTGCGTTATATCTGTAATCATTTATGTGCGTTTACAGATGATCAACATGGTGGCGACGTCGGGCTAGCAATCACTCAGGCAATGAGCTTGACGGGTCGATTTCAATGGGGTATGCGTCAGTGGAGTGAATTAGAGAATCACATGACAGCCGTGGAAAGAGTAGTGGAATATACAAATGTTGAACAAGAGCCCGAACGTAATCAAATAACGCCCTCACCAAAGTGGCCTGAAGAAGCCAATATTAAGTTTGAGTCAGTTTCATTGCGATACTCGCCAGCAGATCCATACGTTCTAAAGCAATTAAACTTTACCGTCAAGTCTAAGGAAAAGATTGGGATTGTTGGAAGGACTGGAGCTGGAAAATCTTCCCTCATATATGCTCTTTTCCAGCTAACTGAAACAGAAGGGGCAATTTTAATTGATGATATCGATATAACCAGAATCCCTTTCCATAGTTTACGTTCAAAAATATCTATAATTCCCCAAGAGCCAGTATTATTTTCCGGAACCCTTCGAAAAAATTTGGACCCGTTCGAAGAATATACGGATTCAGACCTGTGGAATGCCCTCGATGAAGTTGAACTGAAAACTGTCGTGGCAGAATTTCCAGCAGGGCTCAGTGCCAAAATGTCTGAAGGTGGTTCGAATTTAAGTGTTGGACAAAGACAGCTGGTATGCTTGGCACGTGCTATTATTCGCAAGAACAAGATCTTAGTTTTGGACGAAGCTACTGCTAATGTAGACCCACAAACTGACGTACTTATACAAAGCACTATTAGAAGAAAATTTGCCGATTGTACCGTCCTCACAATAGCTCACAGATTACATACGGTAATGGATTCAGATAAAGTATTAGTTATGGAGGCCGGAAGCGTAGTAGAGTTCGGTCACCCATATTTGATACTGAAAAATGAAAATAGCGTGTTTTATTCCATGGTACAACAAACTGGGCAAGCTATGGCGGACAATTTGTTCCAAATAGCAAAGGAAGTAAGTAGAATGATATAATTCTAAATGGAATAATTATAATTTTATTTTATTCCAGAGCTATACGACAAATAATAAAACCCAATGATGATAATATATAAATTCTGTATTGTACTTAAATCTCAATTTAAACTAATTGAATGATAATAATATTAATTTTTAAATTTTAGTGTATTTGTAATAATGTATGTTTAGATTGTTTAGTACTATTAGCCAATTAAATGTTTATATTTGGACATTATACAAAGTTTGAAGGTAATTTTAATTTAATGTGTTATATCTAATTCTCGCCATAGAAAATTGGGGAGATTACGATTATTAATGGATCTTAATTTGAAGCCATCAGGTGTGCTTTTTATTTGAAATTTGTCACTAAAATACAATCGTTCAAGCTTCCCAGTCGTTAACAGCCTATATGTCATTGGAAAAAATATTTATAATTAAAAATATATCTTATATATCCTACCGTTATAATATAACAAGGTTTAAGTAATGAGATTTGGAGATCACTATTTTATAACGCTTAATACCGCAACAAACTCAAAAAACTGACAGAGCACGGAGGGGACGGAATCATGACAATAAATGCGAGGAAATGAACAAAGAAACCGGAATATATAGGGAAACAAAAGGACATACAAGCCAGAAATCTAAAGGACTATAACGAATGGAAAGGTGGGAAGAATAAAATAAAAAATGAAAACAAAATTTAAAAAAAGGAAAACAAGAATATAATACAAATAGGAACGTGAAATATAAAAACAATGCTGCAAACTGGCAAAATGGAACATATAGGGAAGGAAATGAAAAAGTACAATATAGAAGTACTAGCATTACAAGAAATAATGTGAAAAAAAGAAGGAAAAATAGACAAAAAAGACTATACTATATTCTACTCAGGGGAAGAAGAACAAGGACGAAATGGCATTTCTTTCGTGGTATAGCATAGAATAGCAAACAATATTATATATTTCCACATAATAAACGGAAGGATATCAACAATCAGAATTCAAAATAAACAATCTTATATAACAATGGTAAATGCATCCGGACCAACCGAAATAGCAGAAGAATAGGACAAAGAGGAATGTTTGGAAAAGTTAGAGGAGGTGTGTGAGAAGATACGCTAGAATGATATAACTTTAGTAGTAGGAGATTTTGACGCCGAAATTATAAATACATCTAAGGAAATATCAGGAGAAAAAAAGTCGCTAGAATAAAAGAATGGTACGATGATGAATTCGAAATTATGACTAATATAAAGAACCAAGCAAGACTCAAATGTATAGCAACGAATGGAGAAAATGAATTAATGGAGTATTAAAGGAAAAAGAAAGACGCGTTAAAACTCTGCAAAAGAAATAGTGATAGAAACGGAAGAAAATAGAAAAAATAATGGGAAACTTTTCCAAAATATTAGGACACAAAACAAAAGAAAAAAAGCATCCACCAAAATTGAAAAAGTAGAATGGCAAACACACTTCGAAACACTTTATAAAGAAGGAAAACCCAAAGAAGATAATGAGGAAGACCAAAACAGAAGTAAGGAAGAGAGGAAGGATGAAGAAGAAATACCAGCATACGAAGAATATCTTGCAGTAATTAAAAAATTAAAGCAGAAAAATCCGCCAGGCCCATACGAGATCATGAATGAATTAATAAAATACAGTGGAGACACAGTATTAAAAAAGATATACGAAATAATTAGAGAGATATGGGTAACAGAGAGAATCCTCACGGAATGGAGCATAGGACTAATAATCCCAATATTATATTAATAATCCGGTGTTTCGCTGTGTGTTAGTTCACACAGTGTTTCAGTGTGCAGCCGTTCCTGAACTGTTCACTTTTCCTCGACCAGCAGAGTTTAGGATCTTCTTTTTGGCGCTCTTGTTCACAGTCTCTTACATTCGCGGTGACCACTACGGGGGCCTGCGTTGAGTGTCTATGATCAACGGCGTCCTCACCTTTTGTTTATTTCCAATTTCACTGCCATAGTTCTTTTCACACAGCCCTGCGTTGACTGACTGACTGACGGACATCGGACTAATCCTTTCCAAATCCTTCTAAATTAAACTATCTTCTTTTACTATATTCTTTTAATACCTAGGTACCCCTTTTCCGATTTCTTCTATTTTTTACCTTCTGGTTAGCTCGTTTTCCGTTGGTTGCGGTACGGAGCCAAGCGTCTAACTTATCCACCGACGCGCCTTTTCCATCTAGCGCGACGGATAAGTCTAGCGTTTTGCTTTCGGCTACTTCCTTCGTAGAAACCTTCTATCTCTTCTCCTTTTCTTAACTTTATTCTTTCATTCCCACACTTATTCCACATTTTTCTTTCGCCTTCTTTTGACTGACGACGACTATATTGTAATAACTTCATTATATATTTCACGTATTTCTGTACGTTTTTTTCCCCAGGTTGTTACCCTGTTAAAAATCTGGCCGTGGGGAGTGAAACCATTTTTCGCGCCGCTTAATTGTTTTCTCCATTTATCCAATTATTTCTGGTCTAACCTGTATATTTTGATTTGAATTATAATCCATTGTATTTCGAATTATTTCAATTTATTAGTTCGTTCATTTCGTACTGATTCTGGAAAACCCAAAAACTTCCACGTGCTTATCGCGAGGCCGCAGCGTTCATCTGTTTTTCGTTAGTGGCCGAATGCGCTAGGATTCTTTTCCTGCACCTCGACGAAGCAACTTGTTTCTAAAAGATCCCGTTCGTGCTTTATTACGCTACGGCGATTAATTTTTGAAGGGCTGATGGTTTTGATTCCGGTACGATTGAGATTTTCTGCTTGTTATTCTTGTATTAATTATGTTTCTTTAGCTCTTAATTGACAGTTTTACTTAACTTAATTTTCAACACAGGCGAATGTCCTACCTAGCTTCTGCAATTTGGGAGTGGCTCTGCTTCAATTACGGGCGCATTGAAGGTGTTTTTAACCACAGGGTATAGCAACCCCCGGCCAGCATTTGCTTGTCAGCAACTTATGGGCGTTGGAGGTTCGAGGTTAGTGTTACTTTTGTGGCGAATACCGCATTAAAAGTGGATGGTCTCTCTGCTTTCAAGCTAATTTCGACTGGCTATTCCGGGATTAATATTATATTAAATTATCTTCGATTCTTGAAATTTAAATTCGTACATTCCATAACTATCAGTATTTAAAGTTTAAATTTATACTCTCCGTTATTACTAACATGTAAAGTTTAGACGCATACGTTCAATCAGTTTTAATATTTGAAGTTTAAATGCGTATACTTAATTACAATTAATATTGAAAGCTACAATTTATATGTGTAATCAAAGCTTTGTAAAAGGAGCATTTACGTTTTTTACCTTTAATAGCTTGAACAGAAAGGTTTTTTTAAATGACAGCGATATGCATATCACTCGATTTATTTGTGGTTACAATTAATTTAATAACCTGAAAGGGGTTCTTGATCTTGGTGCGCATCGCAACCTACATTTAATTTGCACATTTCTATCATTATTACATTCTTTATTACCAACTTATTCTAATTATTTAATATTGAGTTACCATTATAGACTGCAAGATTATTTAGTGTTAATAAATAAATGCTAGTCACTTGTAGTTAGTAATATTATTTGAAATCATCTGATTTCTGGCGCCCATTTCTTTTTTGAAGACTTTGCAGAGTACACAGCTGGTGGTTTGAACTCACGACCTTATCGCCGAATTTGAGCTAGTTCGGCCTGCGCGGTAAGTAAACATTTTTGGAGCTTCCGTGTAGTGCATACTTTAAGGAGGTTGATCTGCGAATTTTTACTACCATTGATTATTTTAACTAATTAACCGTAGGTCAGCTTCCTTATCGTTTTAAAATGAATTCAGCATGTTTGGTATTTATTGAGTCAACTCCTCGAGGTTATTCTGCGTAGGACTACAAAAAGCAAGTACAGCCGTTTTTCATCTCGAGGCTTTTATTAATGGTTTTTATTTCTGGTTTTTTTATTTATGGTATTTAGTGTTTTTGACCCCTTCTTTGTATCTTCGGACGATGATCGTCTAGATTTGATAGTTTAGCTGTGGGCTCGGGCTGCTAGATTTGGATCTGATTGCCAGATAGGCGTTTCCAATTGCAAAGCCACTGAAACGTGAAGATATAAAGAAACCAGGAAGATGATTTTTTTACGATTACATTTCTTTCTTCGTCTTTTAGGTGAGGAAAGTAAAAATATAATTTTATTAGTTTGAATAATTTAAATATTATCTTTTACATTCTACTTTGGAAGTAGATAGAAATGCTGGATAAGTAATATTGTGAAAGCTATTTTTAAGTAGAATCAATAAACTTATAATCAACCGTTATCTAGCACGTGCCATATCACTTGGTAATTCACCAATTCAATTAAATTGACAAAAATATTTTTACCAGGAAAAAGGAAACGAATAACACAAGATTACGTAATATCAGGATACATCGTAGTGCAATAATAAGTATCTTTTAATTAGCCAGCTGGCAAACATTGTTGTAAATTATAACCATATTATCTTATCGCGAAATATACGCAAGATAGGACTTGTTATCTAGTAGTAACTTTATTCGGTTGTAGGTTAGAAGTACGTAAAAATCGTTCAGTAGACTCTCTTAAATTGCTCAATTAAAATCAATATAGCATGAAACTAAGCCCAACACAAGTCTGTTGACCTCAATAAGTAAATAATTGTTATGTATGGGCAGGATATAATTAAATGAATTGTTTGTTCATTACTCATTTATGTGATAAACAAAAGCTTTGGAAATTTTTGAGTTAAAGATATAAACAAACGCCTCCTTACAATTTGAGTATGCTTCAATCAATAAATTAAAATTGTTTCATTATAACGGTATCGTTACGCACTATGCACATTATGACCCAGCTTCGTTAAATATTTGCATTAGCATTAGATATGGGCACATGGCGTATGGCAAACATAATAATATGACTGTAGTTGTTCATATCGGCCCTTTGATATTTTAAAATGTTTTCGAGTTGTAAGAAGCAAATTCTACATTCACATTTAAGTATCTTGTTTATAAGAGGGCTTCTCTGGTGTTTTATAATGGAAATACAATATGCTTAGTTCTAATATAACAATTACGTAAATTTCTATAATTGCACCATTACACGATACCAAATGCAAATGCAAATGTTTGATATTCAAATATATAAAAATATCTTGGTCAATTTTTAAGTGTAGTTATTGCTCAACTACAAATCGATTAGTTTCTTTAAAAAAATAGTACGCCAAAGCTAAAGTTTGTTCAAAAAGTAGAGATCAGATTGAAAAAATCACGAAATAAATGAAAGAGGCCGGTCTAAAAATGCAGTTTACATAACTTATCTAAACTTTAAATCCATACACAGCTATTCACCTGTGTCACAAATTTATAGAGACCTTGATCGCCGATGTTTACTACGCAACAGTACAAAATGTTCTATTACACGCTGGGAACTCGCGGTTGTGATTATCTGCTAGTAGCGTCGAGCCTGCATAAATGATCACATGTGGTTTCCATTTGATTGTTGTAAAATTAAAATAGGTTAAATAGTTAATTAAAAGTGATACACTTTTGAGGATTTTAAACTATATTTATACCACGTTGCTGCAGGTAAGGTTTTTCATATTTCTAGATTTTTTTTGTTATTATCAAGATTTTTTGTTTTTATAATATTTGCTGTTTTTTAATATATGCAATGATAAAATTATGCTAAAATAAATACAAATGATTCCTGAAGTGAACAGATTAATTGGCATTTTCTCATTCTAATATTTTATAAAATAATAATTGACATTTTATGTTTACGTAAGGGGAGAATTAATAAAGCGGTGTTAAATGATAAATTCATATTATAAAAACAAAATTAATGCAGATATGTTCTCATATGCAAAACGTCTTTTCCATGTTATAGGTACTATTCAACTCATTTTTTTAAATCATCTTTCAGATGACCTAGTTTTTTAAGGACCAATGTTAGATTTTTTTTTAAATTATTTAAAAATTGAAACTGCTTTTTTATTTCATCCCTTCTTTCATGTTCTATTTTTCTTTTTTGATCATGCACCCGTTTCCTATACACCCTTCCATTAATTTTTGTTTTATATAACTTCATATTGTAGTTTTGCATAAAAAGTCTTTGCATGTCATTTAGTGCTTATTTTAGATTTTCTTCAATCTGAAAGGAGAGCAATGTCATCATAGCATCTTTACTTTTTGGCCTTGTATTGTTATCACTATATTTGTTCTTTCTTTTACTTAATTTAGTGCGTTTTCTATGTAAATAATGAACAGAGGTGGCAATAATGCAGAACCTTGTCACATTCCCTTTTTACTTCCCTCGTCTGAAAGACGAAGGAAGTATTGTAATCACGGAAAAATTACCTTTTCAGATTTCTTCAGATCTTCACGTTTCAGGGTCCCTAGATGACGAAAATCAGATTTTCTCAATTCCGTCTGTCTGTCTGTATGTTGGCGGTATAACTCAAAAACTATTTCTTGGAGGAAGACGATATTTTGCATACACAGTATGTATCTACCTGGCATAGAACCGAGAAAATTTCAGACAAATACATACAGGGTGAGCACCTTAAAAAAAGAAAATTTTGCTAATTTTTGCTTGAACTCAGAAATTCATAAAAGTAATAGTTTGTACATAGCGTAGGCGTTATCCTTGACAAAAATTGGACCTAATAGATACAGAATAAATGTTCTACAAGTCAAAAATGTGCAAAGAATAATTGCGTTATGTTGACCTTTTTAGGCTGCGAGCCGCATAAATGCGTAAATCCCAAACTTTCAAATATACGGGAAACGCATATCTGGGCGAGGCCGTAAATTCAATCATATGGTGTGCATTCGAAAATATACCTTTAAAAAAATTTATATTATCTGGAATTATCTTGCGGATATAAATGTGTAGGTCTCCATTTCTTTTCCGAAATTTCTTTAGTACTAAAAAGTGATGAATTTTATGCGTACATTGCATTTACAGGCTTAGCTTTAAATATTTCTTAATGATTCTTAAACTAGTGGAAATCGCATTCTTTCTAGATTAAGATGATATCAAATTAATCTCAAAATTATTTTTAACAAATGCTACAGAAATTATTTAAATAAAGCGTACTGGGAATGTGTTGCATAAATATCAGCATCGACGTATATCGTAAAAACTATTGCACATAAATATATACCTACATCCTGCGTATAATATGTTTAAAAAGCAATGAAGACATTTTTAGTGAAAAAACTGCCTGCATTGGTTTATTGATGTAAAAAGTATAATTAATTTTCTATTGCCCGATTTGGTTGAAACGCACTTCGTTTCGGCACGAAACTTAAGACAAGCACGGCGCTGCGTGAAGGTTAAGCCAGCTGAAACGCAACGATATGAAAAGAGCTCCGTAGGCTTGCTAAAAATTGGTGCACGATTTGTTCGCAGTTGTAAGCACCGCCGTTCAAATCCCTCCGGTAACGGATTTTTTATTTTAATTTGAAAATTTATTTAATTTATTAGAAACGTGAAGATATTTTTACTCCAAACTTAATTTCATTTTTAAAATTATTTAGTGTCACAATTTCGACGAGGGAAGTTCTGTGTAAAGCCTTTTACAGATTTTTTATACTTGCTTCCGTTTGACTTCGTTCGCATTTAATTACTGGTATTCGTTGTTTATAGAGGTTATGAATAAAGTTGTTTTTATATGTTTCTAAACTGATGATATTTCAGTTGCTTTAGTATCTGGAACGTTTTATCCCCGTCTATATTATTAAATGCTTTATCAATATCTATGAAAGCAATGTATGTTTGTTTATCTTTGCTAACTCTTTTTTCTAATACTAGCCTTAGTACTAATATCGCTTTCCTTGTTCCTATTTTTCCTGAATTTTCAAATTGGGTTTCCTTCGAACCTTGTGTTGTCCTTTTTTGGTATTGGTATCATTATGTTTTTCGTGAAATGTGAAGGCTTTTCCCCTCATTCATAGATATTCGCTATTAGTTCTAAGACATTCTGTAGTTCACTGACACACTTGATCATTTCAGCTTGAATTTCGTCTATTTCGGGGACCTTCCTTTCTCTCAAGTCTTCTACTGCTTTGTCAAATACTTTTAATAGTATTGAGTTTCTTTCTATCGGGAAATTCATATCATCAACTTCTTCATATAGATTTTAGATGTAACTTTTACACGAAGTAGCTGTATCTTACGTCTTCCATTAATAAGTCTCCGTTTTCGTTTTATATTGTGAGCAGATTTCTTACGTTTTCATATGCTTCCTTCATTATTCCCTCTGTGATATTCTTATTTATATCTTCAAATGTCTCTACGGCAGAGTTTACCTGAGCTTTCTTGCCTTCTCTATTTCTTTTATTTCTTTATGTTGTATATTTCTGCAGGACTTCTTCTTTTTTCACGTAATTTCGTCGTTTTCTTGTTCTACTTCGGTTAATGCTACTTCTTAGTATACTTTTCTCCACAGGTTGTCTTGGTATTATCGTCTTTTAACCCACCTGTGTACCTGCCAGGTGATTTTCTTTTTGTATTTTTTTTAATTTAAAGTTTTGTCGTCATTACCATTACCATTGTCGCTATTTATGGCTGCGGCTAGATAACTTACTCTGTCCCTAATTTGGTTTCTTAATCTTTGTCTTGTTAGGATGTAGTCAGCGTGATACTTTCTTCTGCCTGCTGGCATGGATTAAATGTATCTCCTTCTTAAATGGTGCTCAGAGTATTACTAGATCGTGTCTTTCCTCTTACGTACTTTTTTCCTAGTTCATAACTACCTCTAATCTTGCCTTCAGCTGTCCCTCTAATACATTTGAATGGAAGAGGCTGTAACTTCTGCTTCATCATCACCTACACCCCTTCAACCAAGACCAGCGTTCTCTAATACAAGTGTGCATGAAACAAAATATGCAAATAAATATACCATTCCTTAAATATATATAATCTAATGTTTCTGTATTGAACGTTACAGCTAAAGTCAAAAGTTGCTCGTATATTTGTAGGTAAATTAAGAAAAAATAGTAACAATGGAAACTATGCAAAAACGCAACAGAGCTCCAAACCCTAGAAAAAAAGCAAATCCTCTATCAGTTGTAACATTCGGGTAAGTATTTTTATTGTTTTTTAGCTTAATAGTTTTTTGTTTGAAGTTTAAGCAATCCCCTAAATTTTTCAAAATTAATATATATTTTTACTTGTATTTAGATACACATTCCCCACGTTTATAAAAGGCTTTCGAAGAGAACTAGAAGAAAACGACATACCAGAACATCTAGAAGATCACGCTTCTAACAAGTTAGGAAACGAATTGGAAAAATCGTGGAAAAAAGAGCAGATGCTTCATCGACACCCATCGCTGTGGATGGCCATTGCAAGGGTTTTTGGGTGGGAGTTTATGTTGCTGGGTCTTATGTTAACATTTTTAGAAATCGTGCTCAAGTAAGGTTTTTCTAATACATTAAAAACACATATTTTTATATCTATTTTTAGAATCATACAAACACTAGCTCTGGCCCAATTAATATCTTATTATACCCAAACTGACAACGACATCAGTGAAAAAGGAGCTTACCTTTACGCTGGGTTAATTGTAGCAGCGTCCTTCCTCAATGTACTCATGGGCCACCATTACATGATGAGGATACAGAATTTTGGAATGAAATTGCGAGTAGCGTTGTGCTCGCTGATCTACAGAAAGTCGCTGCGTCTGAGCAAAAGCGTCTTAGGAGGGACTACAGTTGGGCAGATGGTAAATTTACTTTCAAACGATGTCAACAGATGTGACCGATGTGTGCTCCAAGCCCATAATCTTTGGATCTGTCCTATTGAGACTATTATTATAGTTGGAATTTTGTACGGGCTCGTAGGTTTTACTGCAACAACTGGAGTCGTGTTTATGGCGCTGTTTATTCCACTACAAAGTAATACATTCATTGTTTGCAGGATAGAAAGCTGACGTGAAATTATGATTACAGTGTATATGGGAAAGAAGACTTCTGAATTTCGTTTGCAGACTGCACTTAAAACAGATGAGAGGATTCGACTAATGAACGAAATTGTCTCTGGAATTCAGATCATTAAGATGTATACTTGGGAGAAGCCGTTTTCAAAAGTTATGGCAATAATAAGAAGGTTAGTTACTATAATTTAAAGTTGTATAAGAACGCTTTTAATAACAGTCAGAAATGAACAAATACTACGCTATTATGCATGTTTTGAGGTATCTATACAATAGCAGAGATACATAACCAACGCAACATTCAGTGTGTCAAGTGAGAACTTTCATTTGAGATATTGTTGCTGCAAGGTATGGTCTTGAATTCTAATATCCTTCAATAAACCTCGGGATTGCGCAATCATAGGTGAGTTTATAGTTAAAATAAAGTGGATTCTCCTCTTTATGGTGCATGCAATATTAGTATCCTTACTTAATCTTTCGAGTACTTTTTACGGCCATTTCGACGTTAGCCTCTGCTATTGGCGTTATTTACTAAAGTTAGCCCAAGCGATCTAAATTCAGAGTAGTTTCCCTTAAAGGGTAATTATTGGCTATGCAAATTTAAAGGATATAGGTTACGCTGAGAATTGTAGATGTACTTTTCATTTGAACTTGTATTATGTTATGTTTTTTGGTTCTGACAGCGCCCTCTGAACGACGTATGTTGGTTACTTTGCTCTGCAAGCTGGTTACTTACTTGATGACTTGGACGTTTATTTGACATGTTGAAGGTTACTCGCTGGCATTTGAGCTCACTAGGCGGTGGCTATTGTAACACTTGCGTGAATCTATTTGGCAATTCAAACCCGATATTACCGTATTGCATAATCTGCTTCTGGAAGTTGTGCATTTGGCTGCTGTTAGCGTTGGCACGGTCGTTTGGTCACATGTTTTGGTTACTAAGTGAACCGAGACGAGCTAAAAACCAACAGTTTGCAGTCTTCGCGGACTAGTGTCTCTCTTTAAAAAAGAATTTTGAAAATTGATGGTTACTGTTCTCTTTAGTCTTCACCTAATGTCGTTGGTTAGTGGTGAGATTTGGGAAGAACACCGTGTTGGTGGATGTAGATGAGAATTGCAGTTTTTGATGAGTTATTTCATAAGGGCATGTATTGGCACTTTTACTTTATGCTTTTTAATTCTATTCTAGACGGTTTTCAATAAGCCAAAAACGTCCTCTGGATTGGAACATTAAGACGATCCACAACAGAAGTAAGTGTTTTGAGCGAATCCCGGGCATGGAAGCAAATTGCGTTTTACTGTACAAGACTTTTAATGTGGTTTATAATATGTTGGTAATTGTTGAATTTTAGTATTTTCGCATATCTGGACTTTTAGTATTTTTTGTATTGAAGATTGTGGTATTTATACCTGAAAGATTGTAGTATTTCCTGATTGTTTGCTTTCTCGTACATGAATTTATATATGGAATTGATGGATTGGGCCGTTGAGACGTTGGCTCTTGGACTTCACAATCGCGGGACGCTGAATTATACAGATAAGCCACAAACTTTCATTTCAATAAGTATTGCCACAATTCAAAATGCATTGACGTAAATTGCTTAGAGAACTTACGATATTGCAATTATCTTGTTTATGCCGAACGTAGCGATATATGTGTGTATCATTAATTAATGTGTATTTCCGATGTACCTTGAGCTCTGTGTATGTGTGTGTTAAGCAAGTGTTTGAACGCAGGATTAATATTGAATTCGTCTCGTATTTCGACATTTAAATATCGTACATTCAATATTTTAATTCGGTACTGGGAGCTGCCCTGTGATCTTATTTATCTGCATATATATATCATATTTATATGGAAAATCATAATCACTTTGTGAAATATTTTTCAACTAAAATAAAATCGCACTGGTTTCTGAGTATGACTTCCAAGTGTATAAATCTTCTTGTTTAAAATGGATGTTAGACCCTATATAACTATCTTCCTGGTCGAACTCAACAAGTCTGTTCCCTCTTTCATTTCCATGGCCTAGACCAGCCATACTCAACCTTTTTTCTTCTCGGGCCACATAAGTATGTTTGCTATGTTACGCGGGCCGCAACATAGTACACATACCTCATAATATAATAATGTAAAAAATGAAACTCAACCCGTAAATGTATCCAAGCATTTATTTAAAAATGTGTGATTTTTGATGTTGAGACAAACTTTTAACTATTTTAGACAAATCAGGGTTATAATTACTACATGCTACTTTCAATACGTCATCAAGGCTGTTACGTGATAAAAGCCTATTGTATTAACGTTAGTAGTTTACATTATATATGGCCGTGAATAGACGATCAATTGGAAAAACGCAGTCGAAACGTATAAAAATTAATATCTGAGTTGCAAGGGTTTTTAAGAAAAAAAAAGAGAAAAATAATAACAGATTTTTATTTTCGAATCGGTGACATAAGAAAAACTTAGCTGTGCATTAAGAGTTTCGTGGTAAAAATGTGGTAAACTCGGGATTTTTCGTCCTTCGTTAATAGTATGTGGATATTAACGAAGCGTGCTTGAGGCAGATTTTGAGAGCGGGTACCATTTTCTAATGAAAAAATAATTCCAAGTCGTCGACTGATTAGGGAACCACGGCATTCGCTGCATAGTTTCTGCCTGTTATTGCAGGGTATGTATAGTGTTTTTGGAACTATCTGATTCTATTTTCGTAATTGGAAATTATAGCAACAAGTTCGGGGCGACGGAAACGCATTAGTTTGAACATCTCTTCATAAGAATTTCACTACGGAGATCGGGCGATTGCTTGCGGTCAAATGACAGCTTACGTTTAGCGACTGTCAGAGTAGAAGTTAGGTGAGCAGATCATCCTCTTGAACGTTGAGGCATGCTGATTAAACTCCTGAGAGGCTAGTCTTCGATTCCACAAGCGTTGCGATTACCAGATAAGTGAAGTAAAGTTAAACTTGTGATATTTCGCATATTCTCAAAAAGTAAGAACAGTTTATAACCCCTTAATTGTACACTATCTATTATATAACGGTGAGTTAGAATTATGGTCAAATATAGTAGTTAGAAAATCAAATTGACGTGTAAACTTGTGGGGTACCCCGTTTTGTAATACGAACTATGATTAGATAGAAATTTGAAGTCGACAAGTGTTCCCTTTTATGCAATGAGAATAGACCAGAACCAGAAGGATCAATAAATCTATATGTGCTGTATATATATGGCGAAGGTTATAAGTTTTCTTTTCCACCTGTATAAGTGTACTTGGGAGTAATAAAACTTGTTGGCGCCTAGATATTTGGACATTTTATTACTAAAGGATACGCGCCGTCTTCACTGTAGCTAGTGACGGGCCCCAAGCACACTTATATAGCGAACAATTTTTGAAGTAAAATATGAAAGATCGACCTAAAGCTAAGGAAAAAGCCAACAGGGTGAGAATCAGTAAACCGATTTCTGGATACGTTCTTGGCATATTTCATTTTGGAATAAGATGGTTCACAAAGATATGTTGATGCGAATTACGTGAGCAGCAGATGGGCACATTTTTGTACAGATTTGTATTTATCAGGCACTCATTTCCAAAATTCCACGTAATCTTTTCCCTCTCTCTTTTCTTTATAAATAACTTCCAGATGCGTATAGTTTTCAAACTCCATAAATTCGTCAAATAGCTTTGCATAATCATATCATAATGCAGCTAGTTGTGTAATAATTGCTGTTTCTAAGCGCCAGGGATTTTTTACAAGCAACAGACAATTCTTAATGCTTCGTAAATTCTGAGATCTGCCCTTACATTCTTTAGATCAGGCAACTAAACAATTTGAAATTATTGTATAGTTTTATCGAGAAGTGTCAATACCATCTTGTTTAGTTTTTGCTACAATTGTAAAATTATGCAGTACTGGGTTATGTATTTCCTCGTAATAGATGTCGCATAGAAAAGCTAAACGACACCATCATCAACCATTTTCAAGTTCACTATAAACTTTATTATTTTGTTGTAAAAACAAAATAATGTCTTGTGGTAAAGAAAAAAACCGATCCAGAACTTTTAATCTGCTTAGCCATGGCACCGAGGTATGTAAAAGAAGATCGCTACAATTACTGTTCATTTCTTCCAAAATACTAGGTGTCGCCCACCCTATCTTGGTGACTGGCACATTGTTACCGCGCATCCCAAGCTTTTAAAAACTTGCATTATCAGATGTTTACAAAACTACGTTCCTGATAAAGAGGGTTTCATGCCACACATAAAAGCTTGGCGGGCCGCAGGTTGAGTACGCCTGGCCTAGACCATGGTCTATAATGCATTATCCAGATGGGTCCATCCATCTACGAGAAGTGATTAAGTGCTCGTGAAATACAATTGTTTTATACGCTAGTTCTACCACCGCATTTTTCTGAGAAAAATATTTAATGCTGAACTTATCTGGCACCTTAGTAAGGGATGTTCATTTAAATGTGTGGTCTAGTTAGCTTTGGAATTGTAAAAGTCATGTCGTGCATTACACTATGGTTGGACACACAACACAATATTTGCTTTGAATACACAAATTATTGGTAATGGAAAGTTATTATTCTCATTATAACAAGTAACTTAACGTCAAAAATGTGTTCGTTACTATTGCTGGTACGTTAACAATGTGTGTGTAGAATACGCTACGAATTACATAAAATACCATCACAGTTAACTAGATATATATTTATGTTTTTCCCTGTAAGTCAACCGAAGGTAAAAAACATGAATATCTCTAGTAGCGCAGGCGCGTAGGAGCGTTTTCTAGACTGCGGGGGCCATTCTAATGTCAATAAAGGCTTCTAACTTGATTCATTAATACGAGCTATAATATTTCTGATTTCCTGATTATCAATTTTTAGTTTAATACTATAATAGTATATTTTAGTCACTGGTTACTTAATAAATACTATTTTATTTAAAACAAACACTGTTCCATAAAAAATTAATTACACAATGAACAATGTTTATTATCAGATTTTCACATAAGCAAAGAATACACATGAATAAGCAAACTTAAATGAATATACAACTAGTTTTCAAAAAATAAAAAGGGTGTAAATAAAGATTAGAACTATAATGTATATAAAAAACAAATACAAAAGTAAATGCAATTAAGAATCATTTAGGAACCGGTACCAAAAACAGAAATTCTAGTTGGTAAAGCACCTACGAATTCGTTTACAAGATCGTCTATAACTAGATGTTCTACCTCCTCTACAGTGTCCGCCAAAAAGTCGGCATAATATGGGAAAAATTTTTATTTTTGATTTTATCAAAATAGTAATTTACGATGCAAGTAACGTTATCAAGCTTTTTGCATTACGAGAGAATAGTTTGATGAACGAGCGACGTTAGGAGTAATGTAGAAAGCAGATAACGTTACGTACGTATATCGTAACATGGTTTATTTTATCTTTTTAAAAAATAGGAAAAATTATTATTAATAACACTTACAACAACGAGTGGTGATATCACTAATAAGATAAAAACTCAATACTGTATTGTTGGTTGCACTCTCAGGTTATGTTAAATTTGAGATTTTCAGGTTAAGTTTTGCGTCAGTTTGTGTCAAATAACAAACAAAACCTAACCTACTAATCTCGAATTTGACATAGACTGACAATACACTTGAGTGCTGGCAACATGTGATTAAATGCTAATAAAGTATCGTTATGTTATTTTTCTTAACAACACTAGTGCTGTTAAATGCATCTTAACGCAACTCGTTGCTAAGGAGTTATTGTCATAATAACATAATAGGATAAAATAAAAACTTTTTACGTCAATAATTTGTGCTTGTCTAAGAACCTATTTGGCCCCTATCATATATACCGAGCGATTTTTACTTATTTAGAAAATGGAGTTTTTCCAAATTTTCAAAATCTAAAAAGTGCTATTTTTCGGAAATTAAGTAAGATTTAAATAATATTTTTTCTAGAATGTCTTATTTTTAGTTAAGTGAACAATATCAAGGCCAGAAACCCCCTAATTTTTTAAACTTTAGCTAAAAATTTATTTTTCAATTTTTAAAATATGTATTTTTAAAGTTTCAGATACCAAGACTAAATATTAAAATTAATTTTGTTTTATGTGAAGACTTTAAAGATTTATAATTGGCAAAAATAATATAAAATAGTTATTTAACCAACAATTGTGTTAATGAAGGCCATTAATAATCGAAACTGTTTAAAGCACGAACGAGCGATAGCGAGTTAGTGTCTTTAATAGTTGAGATTATTAATTACCCATTAACAAACGAGTTGATTACAAAAATTTTTCGTTGACCGCAAAATCTTTTTTTGTGGCGAAAAATTTGATTAATACAACTAATCTCCATGCATAATATCTTCAAAACGTCAACATCACAAAAACAGTTAATTAATGAAAAATAGTGTATTAATCAAAAACAATGTATTAATAAATCTATTAATCCATCCTTTTTTAAAAAACAGTTAATTAATGAAAAAGAGTGTATTAATCAAAAACAGTGTATTAATGACGTCTATTAATCCATCTTTTTTGAGGAAAAATAATTCATTACTATTGAAATTAACAAGCGGTCAACGAAAATGTTAATTACTTCTTTAGATTTTTTATTATTTACCAAAAAGTGGAATGTTTGCATAATTTTCACGTTTTTTATGCAAGGTGCTTTTTAGGAGAAATATTTTTCAATTCTACCCTGTTAATGAATTACCGTTACAAAAATCCTGTAAAGGTTCTTTTACAGTGGTCTAAATAAGGAGATTTTTCTTTATCCAATTATATGTTCTAAAAAGTATCCGATCACACCGATTACTTTCTGGAATAGTGAAATTTAATATCGCTCACTCGGCGGCGATAAAAAATAAGGCGATTTACAGACGGGGGTTTTCATTACACTTCAAATTTATATATGTTTATGTTAGTGGTTATAAGAAATACCTAAAATTATAAATTATGATGAAACTAGAAAAAGATATTTTTGAGGGGGCCAGGCCCCTCTGAAAATTATTTGAGGGGGCCATTGGCCCCCGTGGCCCCCGCGGCTCCTACGCGCCTGTAGTAGCGCATGTAATATTTTATTTACTAGCGTATTAGTAAAATAGTATGAAATTTAAAATTAAAAAATTTACATTTTGTATCTATGACGAAAATGAACAATATCATATTGATAGTAAATAAAATTGTTTAATAAGCACATATTTTTGTAGGTGAATCGTTGGTTATATACAACGAACCACACTGTTAACAACAATTATTAGTCCACTACAGTGTAAATTTAATATAAATATAATCGATTGCATATAATACGTCGTCCTAGTAGCAAATACCTAGTTGAAGAGAATCTATAATAAATGCAAATATGGTCACTCGATTTGATTTCCTACGTCACCATATACAGAAGGTGACCCGATCAGGGCATTCCCCTGTATTGTTAATGTTGTTTAGCGATCCTAGTGGAAAGAACTGAATTTTAATCAATAATTTATTAATCCAATTTCACAATTTGTTTTGGAAATACATCACGTGAGAGGTGTTGATCCATATTTAACGAATGCAGGTACCCATTTCGTTGTAGTTTCAATAATTTTAAAATACTAAAATAAATGTAATTACAACCGCTAACCCTGATTGCTTACAAGCCACATTATTTGAACGGAATTTGGCCTACTGTGAATCAGGGTATTCCCCTTTATTGCTAATGCTGCTTGTTACCTTGAATCGGCTTGATAGCATTTTAATGAATTATTCATTAATTGAGTTTCGCATTCTCTTATTCCAACTGGATTTGGGTTATCGGTAATAATTCTTACACCACATGATGAACGTGTTTGACTACATTCCTGCATCCTAGTTCTTAGTCGTTTTTTGGTGCAATTCGCCTATTGTATATCCATAAACATAATATTAAGTGCTGCCATCAATAATTATTGTTGTACGTAATTCATATAAAGTAAAATTGTGTTTATTAAGTAGTTTATTTACAGGACGGAGAAAGTTACGGGAATATATCTTTCCAGATATATATAGCTGTATATGCTGACAAATAGTATTTTGGGACAAAGGAATTATACTTAAAAACCAATGGAAATACTGATTCAATTTAGTTCTAATTAATGTACTTTATATGTTTTATTCTACATTTCTCATTTATTCATTCTTAATTATCTGTTATACGTGTAGTCACTGAAAGAACTGAGCCGTCCGTTTTATATACTATATAGACTTAGTCCAGGCCATATAAGCCTACTGCCTTGTGACTTTTCTCCGGTCTTCTATGTTTCTTTTGCTTTTTTGCTACAGTTCTCTATTTGTTTTTCTCTATGTCATGCAGTACTACTGCCCACATTGACTTTCTCTTTGACATTTATTTCTTCCTTTTATTTTCCGCTACTTCTCATACTACCTCTTTGACTGCTCTTGTCCTGTCTATACGCTCTCAATGACCTAGTCCCTGTAACGATATTGATTACTTTTGGTTCATTACACAGTTCATAAATGCCATTGTTTATGCGTATTTCCCACCATCGGATTTTGCCCTCTATACATTCTGCGCAGTTTTCCTTTCCTATGTTTTTATTTGTTTTGAATTTTTCCATTGAATACCTAGATTTGGTTTCCATGAGACTAATTTATTGTCCAGTTCATCATTTAGCAATTTCCACGGGCAGATGAACGCCGAGCGAATAGGCAACTGGTTTTGCTGTAACCGTATATGTTGTCGAATGCAGTCTTCTGCTTAATACAGTTCCCTACAAACTGCAATCTTTCCGCCAAGTGCAATAATAATTCGTCGCTAGATGGCGATATAGTTTGGATCATTTTAGAGTCCCTGTATATAAGTTACTAAGAGTTTTGCAAACAACGGGATACATTTTGATTGGTTTGGATCACTTTTTATAAGGCATTTGTGATGAAAGTGCCGTTTTTGCATATTTTGTAACATGTTACGACTGATAGTTTCACACATGCAAATCTAAATCTTAACTAAATTGGTCGTATATTCCTAATAGTCCGTTCTAGTGATCCTAAGAATCATGAATACTCTGAAAACACTCCCAGCAAAGGCAAGTTAGCAAAGTTGGTTCCCATAACCCATAACCTCTGTTCGACATTGTCAAATATCTAATTTGGATAAAAAATGTATGCCAAATCAGGCTGATTGCCCAACTCTTAGTGAACTATATACAGGACCTCTAGATCATTTCCTGTCCGGCAGAAATTTCATGAAAAGGCGTTTTTGACGTTCGTGTCTGTGTGTGTCGAATCTTTGGCCATCGGCCGGTTTAAAGCTTCCTGAGATGAAGTGTTGAGCTTTTTGGATTGCTGGTTAATGCAGGACAAGCGATCAAGGCATATTTCGACCCGAAATCATGCAGATATAAATCGTTGAGCGAGCACATGTTTTTGTGAATATTCTGGCAGATTATTCTAGTAAGGCATTTTACTCTTTGGTGATTAATTTGCTAATTCGGAGTGTATGTTCAGCCTTCACCCCACGGGCTAAGCTGCTCGTTTAGAGTGGGATGTCTTCAGAGTAACCGGCTGGTTCGCAGCTTACGAGTGGAACAAGCATTTCCCAAGTAGCCTACCGTGTCCACCTTTCGTGCCGGCAGAAGCAGCTGGAATTAACGTCGCCTCTACCTCGTGCTGCATGTGCGTTCAGTTTGGGGTTTGAGCCTGACGGCTTTATGTTTATTTAATCCGCCTAAATTTATATGCAATCGATTCAGTGCTAACGGCTTCACTGTTTTTATCAAATTGTATTTTTAGATGTGTGTAGATTTAGCTCCAGCTCAGAGCTGAGTGGGTTAATTCAGGAATAGATAACGTCGCCTCGTATGCCAAAAACTAGCTGAGTGGATGGTCACACCACTTTACGTTTGTTCCCTCTTAATATCGCCCATATCAAGTTTGTTGGTTGGGAAAAGCGATCTTAGCATATCATAGTGTATTACGACTACTATGCAGATATGCAATTAAATCACTAAGTGTGGAAGGCAGTAACGTAATAGCATTCATTCAGTATATGGTTTGCTTCAAAATGAACTGCTTTGGCTATGTTAAAGTTTAAATTAATCTAGTTTGGAAATTAGCATATATTTACTCAGCAAGGGCTGCGTTTCCACGCACACTGCCTCAGGTTGGAATTATTAAAATTGTGATAATTAATTATGTGATATAGTATTGCGTATTGTTCGTTGATGCCAGTAATTACAAATCAATTTTATTCCTCCTTATTGTGGATCTTTACTTAATTGAATCATTGTACGATTTTTCGAACTGTGGGTTTCATTGATTATATTGCGTGTTGTTACCTTTAAGAAATTTAATGGTTCGTTCGCCCAAATGAACAAGGGAACATGGTTCTGAATCATTTGGCGCCCCGATAAATTTAGATCTACTAGTTTTGAAGGTAAGTTACCTACGCCCTTCCACTGAGTTAGTACGAGTGCCTGTTCCGATTCAATATCGGCAATTTATAATGTAAAAAGGCGTATTTCTCACCCTCGATCTTTTCCCTCTATACATTGTGCGTAGTTTTCCTTTGATATGTTTTTATTTTGTTTTGAATTTTTCTATTGAATACCTAGATTTGACTTCCATATAGTAAAGTTGGTCTTATTACTGCTTTTTAGAGTCTTATTGTTGTCTTCAATGATAAGTCCTTTGATCTTAGTATCTCAAATTTATTTCACACCGCATTTACTATTTATTAAGACTCACAACATCTAGTTATTTGTTTCCTCAAACATTAGCTTTTCCTTTAATTTATTTTGTATATAGAATTACTGATTTCTGTTTATACGGTGTTATTCCTTATTTGCTTGTATTGTTTTCGTTTCTTATTTTTAATCCCATATATAATGTTCTTTAGCTCTTTTTCGCCGTTTGCTGTCAGCACAACATTATCGGCGTACTCCAGACACTGATGGCCCCTATTAAGTATTGTTCCTCCTAGATTTATACCACTCTGTTGCAATCTAAAATGAATTTACGACAAGTGATGAAACCAAAAGTGCCTCCAACTAGCTATAGAGGAATACGGGCGCGGTTCCATTCTAAAAGCTCGGCAAATGTAAAATCACCTGCATGCAGTGGTATAATAATAATAATAATAATAAATAATAAATTTGTCTTTATTGGCCACACAGATTAAAAATTAACAATTACTTTATCTATTGAAAAGAAAAAATAGCTATGCATTCAAAGGGCGAAGTTCAGCAAGTGTCCCTTGAGCCACCCGCTGCTCTTACACTTAACCCAACACTATTATAAATAATAATTGTATAATAACATTACATAATAATTATTATGTAATAGTTAAGTTGCCATTAAAATTGCAAGTTATTAATTTAAACAACTATTGAACTACTGTCAATGCCGAGTTTTCAAATGTTTGCAAATATAACAATCAGGGAGAAATAAATATAAATACAAAAACACGGTCATTGCTTTCATAATGAGTATATGAACGAAACATAAATATATTTTTATAGTAGTAAAGTAAATCCATAAAATAATTAAAGTTTGTAAAATAGAAAAATTGAACTAGTCACTCACTTATATGTTGGAGACGTTTTGATAATGTACCTTTTTTCCGTTGTCTATCAAAGAGATACGCCCATCCGTTGTCCAAACGCTTTTAGGACCATATTGTATTTCGCCTCAAGTAGCATTTCTTGCCGATGTTTTGTTAAATCTTCTACAATTATAAAGCCAGTACCTTTAAGTGCTTTTTTCGCTTTAAATACCTCTGCTCGTTTGCGATACGATAAAAATTTTACTATTATCGGCCTGGGATTCTTATTATATTAACACGATGCGTTCTTTCTAACGGGTGTTCATAAACAGTCGTCATCCCAGTTGCTTTGAAAAACAAAATGTTATGTCTTTGATTAATTCGTGCAACACAATGAAACGTCATTGAGTACTGTCATAGCGCATTTTTTCTCAATTTTAATAGACATACGTTTCTGAAGTCAAAACCTACTGGGATGACGACTGTTTATGAACACCCGTTAAATCCTCCAGTTAAATATTTATATTTAAATGGTTTTGAATAATAATAATAATAATGTCTTTATTCTATTTAACAAATAATACATTATCATAGTGTTAAATAAAACACAGGCGAAGTCCAGCTCGACAAAAATTGTCAGCTGCTCTAGTACTTAACCCGCAAATAATTTTACTAGTATATAAAAACTTAAATATATAATGTAACGACCTGATTCCGACATAACACCCGTGTCCGCCAGAATAAAATAAAATAAAATATCAGACAATGGTTGATAGTAAATAAATGGTACAATTTTTGTATTTTGTTATGACAGTAACTCACCTGCACTGCCCACTGCTAAGCAAATCCTTTATGTTTTTCCTAAAAGTAGATAAAGGACTACTGAAAATATGAAAAGGAATGTTGTTGATGCATTTAACCGCACAGTATGAATAAGACCGCTTGAAAATTTGTTTTCGGTGTGATGGTACCGTGAGGAGGCCCCTGTGTCGAAGATTTAGATTATGTATCTCAGTGCGATATAATAATTTTTTATGCAAATACGGTGGAGTTTTTAATATTACTATTTTACGATAGAGACAAGCACGATGTAAATACCTTCTATTACTCATATTCAGCCAATCTACATCTTTTAGTTTGTGTGATATTCTTTCATATTTACGTATTCCATAAACTAATCTTAAACAAGAATTCTGCATTCTTTGTATTCTATTGATGTCAAAAACATCCAAGCAGGGACCATATACAACATCACAGTAGTCAAACTGAGACAGCACCAGCGAGTTACATAAATTTATTTTCATTTTTATATCCAGGAAATGTCTGTTGTTAAATATTGTTTTAAGATTACAAAATGCGCGCTGCAAACATCGGCTTATATGTTCTTTAAAACGTAATTTATAGTCTATCTGAAGTCCTAGACTTTTTACTACATTTTGAAATGGTATTGCGATATCATTTATTTTTACAGGAAATTCAGTAATGCATTTTGCTCGTTGTTTTTTGTTACCAAACATAATAACATTGGATTTTAGAGGATTAAGTTGTAAACAGTGCGTATTCGATATTTTAAAGAGTTTATCTAAATCAGAATTCAAGTTTCTACAAGCGTTAACACGTTCTTCTAGTTTGAAGGACATATAAATTTGTGTGTCATCGGCATACGAATGACAATTGGAGTATTTTAAGTATGTGGAAAACGTCGAAGTGTAGATAGTAAATAGGATGGGACCCAGGATAGACCCCTGTGGAACGCCACACGTGACCTCTACAACATCAGATGTTTGATTTGCTATTATAACCCTTTGAGATCTGTTTTGTAAGTATTTTTCAAATAGTTTCATTGCATCCTCTTTGAGGCCAATGTAATGTAGCATAGCAATTAGAATATCATGGTTTAAAGTGTCGAAGGCTTTGGAGAAGTCGAAAAGCACCAGCACTGTCAATTTGTCATCGTCAGCTGCTTTTAAAATATCATCAACTATATCTAAAAGAGCCGTTGAACAACTGTAACCAGTTCTAAAGCCGGATTGGGTATTAGGAAGAATTTTGCAATTGTTCAAATGCTCACTCAGTTGAACTGCCATGGCTTTCTCCAAGACCTTCGACAATGTAGGAAGGATGCTAATTGGTCTTAAATCTTTGAGTGCTGATGGTTCTGTTACTTTTGGTACAGGGATAATATTAGCTCTTTTCCAACACTTCGGAAAAACTGAATTCATTAAACAAAAGTTGATAATATGGGTAAGTATTGGTAAAAGAAACGGCACACTAGCTTTAAGTAAGAAAATACCTATTCCATCCACTCCTACAGCTCTTGATTTAATAGATACTAGATATTTCAGAACATCAATTTCTGACACGCTTCGGAATTTGAAAAAATTATTTACTGAGGGTTTAACGTTACTATTATAAAAATCGATCATTTCTACCGTATCCGAAGTAGAGGTAATTTTTGTAATTGAGTTTATAAAGTACTGATTAATGGTATTTGGATCACTCAAATGTAGAGGTAGTTCTTTACTGCTTTTTTTCATCTTTAACTATATCAAAATTCTTAAGTTCTCGCCAAAATGCTTTTAAATCATTAGATTGAAATTTATTTCTAATATATGTTTTCTTCTCTCTCCTAATTATGCTGGTAGTTAAATTGCGTAACTGTTTGTAATACTGAAAATGGTTAATATTTTTAGAAAGTTTATACCTCCTTAGCGCTCTATCACGTAAAGTCATCAGATGTTTTAAGGCATCAGTGAGCCAGGGAGCATATTGTTTAGTAAATTTAGCTTGTTTTACTGGTGCGTGCAAATCAAGCAATATATTTAAATTTATATTTAGGAATTCAAGTTTATCATCAATGTTATCATAATCATATATGGCTCTCCAAGGGATCGATCTTAGGTGATTATTAAATTCCTGATAATTAAAATTTTTATAATCTCTATATGTTTTAATTTGAGGCTTGGTATTGAGGCGATCAGTTACTAGTTTACACGAGATAAGGTCATGATCGGAAGTTTCAGGTACATTTACAACTTTAACTTCTTTTATTAATTCTGAAATATTGGTAATAATCAAATCTAAGAGAGAAGTATATCGCGTAGGTACTTGCACTAATTGCTCCAAACCCAAGCCATTTAGGCAGGCATTCAGTTGGTCAACCCCTGAGCTGTCGCAGTCTACCATATTGACATTGAAGTCGCCCACACATATAACGTTTTCTGAAATACGTAAAATAGAAGAAATAATATCAAAATTATCGATAAATTGCAATAGGTTAGATTTAGGAGGCCTGTAAATGTTTCCGAAAAGTATATTACACTTTTTGCTAATACTTATATTTAACCACAATTGTTCAACTTCAAAATTTAGTGTGACTACATTAAATTTAAAATTAAATATAAAAATTTAAAATAAGCTCAATAACTAATGTGTCTGTACTTTCTGCGATTCCAAAGATGCGGATATTGTTGCGCCTTGAATACTGCTCTAAGCGGTCTATCTTATCTTCATGTAGTTGTATTTTTTCGTCATGTTTCTTTGATTGCTGGCTAAGTTCATTAAGTTGCTTAGACATACTGTCTATTTTGCCATTAATTTCAGCTATCATATTTTGAGTAGTAGCGGGCTGCTGTAGTAGGAGATCTAATTTGTCTACTTCCTGGGCACTTGTTTTGGGAGTATCTCCGCTTTAATTTTTCTTGCTCGTGGAGCGCGTGTCGTACTTAAGGTTCATAATTGTTTTTTTTGCACTACTAGTCTCAGAACGCACCGTTATTGGCCTATTTTTAGGTCGTGAAGTTGATTTTCTCCACCACGGGAGAGAAAGTAAAATAAACCATTTTCACCGTGGTAACTAATAAATTGCTAAGTTACCAAATATGACTATTTTAATTTTGACGTTTTAAAGAGCTGAATTGTCAGGTTGACAGTTAAAATATTTTGGAAATTTGTTGGGAATTTAGGTATTAAGCCGTTTGGTAGTACAGAAAATAGTATATACACCACTAGAGAATTAAAAAAGTTTAATTCGCTAGAGAATTAAAACAGTTTCAATGAAGAACAACATATTTTTTTATTTCTACAAAGATTTACATTCAATTATTTTTTCTCTTTGTGTTTAATATATAATTACTAAAATTTAGATCAAATCGACGATGAATGAGCAAATTTTTATCTTAATTTGAATATTTTAAAATTTATTATTCAAAATTTCGTCAAAATTGAATAAATATACGGATGGGGTCACAATTATATACCGGGTGTCTTAAAATGAATTACATCTAGTATGCTTTGAACTTCCCATAATGCAATCTAAAATTTTACTTGAAATTGGCAAGACTGTAAGTCTATGTCAAATTAGAGGTTAGCAGGTTAGATTTTCCGTCAGTCTGTGTCAAAAGTGACGCAAAACCTAACCTTGAATTTGACATAGACTTACAGACTTGCCAATTTCAAGTAAAATTTTAGATTGCATTATGGGAAGTTCAAAGCATACTAGATGTAATTCATTTTAAGACACCCGGTATACCAGCAATGAGATAACATGAATAACAAAATAGAATGTTTGAGAAAGAACGAGATGGCCATACGAAAAAATTATTTTAGTAGGCATGTTTAGTTGACAAATGTCATAATTAAATTAAGCGTCAAGCTTTCTCGAATATTTGCTACTATGTTTATCTCTTTCTTACTCAAGCAATACGTGTTATCTTCTTGTTCATGTTATCTTATTGCTGTTATATATAATTGTGGCCCCATCGGTATATATACGCCACGTGAATTAAACATTTATTAACTCAAAGATATGATTTTACTCGCACTACGTGCTCGTGAGCTCAACATCTTTTCGTGAATAAACATATGTTTAATTCACTTGGTGTATAATATTTATTATTCACTGATGATGCTCCAGTTGCTTGTTTTTCTCTCTTTTATTGTAATATCCAAAATAATTCTTTCCATACGCCTTTGAGTTACTTCGAGCTGTTTCATGATTTTCTTAGTGAGTGCCCAGGTTTCTGCTCCGTATGTGATTACCGGTAATATACACTGGTTGAACACCTTCACTTTTTGATATACTGGTAGTTTTTTGTTCTTAAAGATGTAGTGGAGTTTGCGAAATGCAGCCCATGCCATTTTCTTTCTTTTCTTTATTTCCGCCGTTTGATTCTGTTTTCCGTCTTTGAGACATTGTCCAAGGTATACATACTCATTTACATATTCCACTGCTTCGTTGTTTATACTGCTGTGATTTTATTCTATCCTAAGCTTCTTTATTGTGGTATGAATTTGTTCTTTAGTTGGATTTTCTTATATCATAATTACTTCGTTGCTGTTTTCTTCTTCTTCTTTTTATTTATGGTCTTTTTGTGGTGCTTCTTCGTTCAGTAGCACTTCAAATATTGCTTGCACTTTTCTAAGGTTTTTCTTTTCCTACAATTAGATTCATTTTTTTACCTTTAGTATACACTTTTGCACATAGGGTTTTTGCCCTTGGCGAAAATAGGAATATTTTGAAACCACACATACAGGGTAAACCCCTTAAAACATTATTTCTTTGATATTTTCAAAATTGTAGGTTTCAAAACTTCCACTTGCGAGGCAAGTTCTGAGTACATCCCTTTACAAACTTTGTGGTAGTTTTCTGTTTGCAGATATATTTCCCTATGTTCTTTTTCTTTTCTTATTTCTTGTCTACGTATACTGTCCAACCATTCTTTTCTCAGCTGCTTTCTACTTCTTGTTACGGTTGTTTCTGTCTCCCCTTTTATATTTTTCTTATTTTGTCTCACTTTTCTTGGCTGCTCTGTCTATTTATCTTCATCAAAATCTTTGTTAATGTTTTTTCTGTATTGTCGTGCTATTTCTTTTTTCTGAAAATCGTTCATATTATGTTTTGTTTTTGGTTCTGATTTACTGTATTCTGTGTTCTCTTTTTACTTTATTAGATTTAATTCGGCTATCGCCAGAAAATTGTCTGAATCAGCTCCATGGTAAGACACATTAGTTTTTCATGCATTTCCTCGTTATTTTTCTTCGATAGCGAAGATCGAAGAGTATCAATCTTAGTCCATTGTAGTTGATTATGTCGTGCTCATTCTGTTGGCCTGTAGTTACCTACTTCACGTTTGTATCTGCTATCATAATTGTCAGTTCTTTGTTTGTGTTTTCATCAAATGTTACACTTAGACGTTCATAAAATTCTTTAGTTGGCGCATTATGTTCCTTATAGTTATGTTTGTGTTTACATTTGAATTTAAGATACATAATCCATCACACATATATAGGTATTGTCGATAACCTCATTTTACTCTGCGGTGTAGAGGCTGGTGCGTCTGGCGGTGCAATGCTCAACTTCCCCCGGATTCGGGTTACAAAGTTGGAGCGCGCCTTTTGTGCTTGCGCAGCAACCATTGTGTGAGGTGTCTGCCTTGGCGATGTGTCGACTTTGTTACTCTATCGCTTAGATCCGTGGTTCTCAGTAGAAGATAGTTAATTTGGTGCCCAACTGCGAATGGTCTCAGCGACCCGTTTTCAATCGCCAAGGCTGCGGAAACATTCCGAACCCCGCGGGATTTGAACCGAGGACTTGTTTAATTCAAACCTAGCGCTTTTCCATCTGCGCTACCCGGCTTCTCTTCTCAGCATGCTGGACGTACTGGACTTAGCTAGACGCCCGGAAGAGCCCTCCACTCCTTAGCTAAGCGTTGAAGTTATAGTGCTAGAGAAATATGAAAATAAATAATCCCAAACCAAACCAAAGGACAGAACTAAGAAAATGAGGAGATTAAATAAAGTGGATAAAGATAAGAAGATCAAAAAAGTTGACGATCCTGTTTCTGAAAGCAAAAATCAGGACAAAAATGTCGGCGAAATCAAGGATGACAATAATGATGATGAAAATGGGAAAATCATCTAATACAGAAGTATCTGTTGAAATTCCAAAAATGACGCTGAAAGAATGGTGAAATAAGAGTACTATTCAAAGGTCAAACTTTAAACCGGTAAGAGAGATGAAAATTTAGCTATGGAAGTCGACAGTGTGGAAAATGTAAACGGATCCTGCAAAGGTCAATGATCCTACTACTATTAATGAAGATGAGGTACAGGAAAAATTAATAATAGAGCAGCAAACAGATGGGAAAGTTGAAGATTCCGCTGAAAATACAGATGACGTGTCGGTTTTAGTAGAAAATGCAGACGTTGTGGCGGTTTCTGCAGAGACTGAAAATGCAAGTGAGATGCCAGCTACATTATATACAATAAATAAAGCTGCATTGGAAGCAATAGGTGCAGTTCCAGAAAAAACAAAAGCTGGCGCTCTATCAGAAACAATAGATGAAGTTCCAGGAGAAAAACTGGATGCAACTCCAGCAAAAACTATAGATGAAGCTCCAGCAGAAACTATAGATAAAGCTCTAGCAGATTATTATAGATAAAGCTTCCAGAGAAACTATAGATGAAGCTCCACTAGAAACAGTGGATGAAGTTCCCCCACAAACTGTAAACGAATCTCCAAGAGAAAATATAGATGAAGCTCCAGCAGAAACTGTAGATGAAGCTCCAGCAAAAACTATAACTGAAGTTCCACTAAAAGCAGTGGATGATGTTCCCTCAGAAACTGTAGATGAAGCTCCAATAAAAACTGTAGAAGAAGCTCCAGCAGAAACTATATATAAAGCTTCCGCAGAAAATATAGATAAAGCTCCATTAGAAACAGTGCATGAAGTTTCCTCAGAAACTGTATTAATTTCCAACAGAAACTATAGATGAAGCTCCACTAGAAATAGTGGATGATGTTCCCTCAGAAACTGTAGATGAAGCTCTAATAAAAACTGTAGAAGAAGCTCCAGCAGAAACTATATATAAAGCTTCCGCAGAAACTATAGATAAAACTCCAGCTGAGACTATAGATGAAGCTCCACTAGAAACGGTGGATGAAGTTTCCTCAAAAATTGTAGATGAAGCTCCAAAAGAAAATATAGGTGACGCTACAGCAGATATAGTATAATAGTTGAACATGCGAAAAAGTTTGAAGCTGTAAACAACATCCACTGTTTGTGCGATGAAAATGCAATGGAAGTTGACACTGCCATTGAACAAAGTGAAGATAATACGGACCTATCTGAAAAAAACCACTGAGGTTATGGAGAGTGGTGCAGAACAACGTGTGTACGAGTTAGGAGGATGTGAATTGTTCTATTTTTGGTGTTCGTTATTAATCTATATAGTGCAAAAGGAAGTTTCACATAGCACGATGCCTGAATGTCAAATGTTTTTCAGTGCTCCTAATCTATTAGATATTGCTTCAAAATTCGTTACTAATGCCTTGATATCTTTCTTCGCTTCTGTTAGTAAAATTATATAACTGTCGACTTTGGAAATAGTTGTTCCCTTCAAGTGCGTTTCTTGTAGTGGCAAAATGTCTAAATTGTATCTGCTTGCTTTCGTTACAAAACTCATTATTGCACATTCGTCGCATATTCTTTGCAGATAATAGGGCCCCAGATTTATAATATCTTGCAATTTTTCCGATTGCTTGCTTGTTTCGAATTTGATTCTATAATTATATTTTCCATAGACACTTTCATATCTATCATTCTAGTCTTTGCCGCCTATTTCCTATGTCCATTCCTATTTATTGCTAGTTTCGTTATCCCACATCTCCCTTCTTCTAAAAGCCTTAGTATTTTGCATATTTTATAATTAATTCCTTTTTCGCGTTTTCCGAAATCCTATTTTAACGTGTGTTTTAGGCGGTAATTATTTTACGGAAATTCTTATACAATTGTACAATGACATTTCACATCAAATAACAATTCAACTACATATAGGTGAACTTGCCTTAATTTATCGTCAAAGTGTTTCCACCCAGTAACTAATTTTAAATCTTTCCAGATTAGAAATCGGGAACATCCGACGAGCAGCTTACATAAAAGGCTTGACAATAGCCTTCACAGGATTTACCACAAGAACTGCAATCTTCTTGACCATATTGACATCTGTGTTAGTTGGCGATTCCCTAAAAGCTGAATATGTTTTCATTGTTACCTCTTTTTACAATATTTTACGACAGGCGATGACTGTGCATTTTCCTGGAGGCATAATAGACGTTGCCGAAATAAGAATATCAATCTCCAGATGTCGAACCTTTCTTCTGCATGAGGAAACCGATGCTGGCAAAGAAAAAGGGAAATATTATAATAGTGTGCATTCAAGCTCCAAAGAAAAAAAGAGCGATGAAGATCAGCTAATTGAACAATCTGATCAACCCAACATCACCACCAATAAGGACATAGGCATCCTATTGAGAAATGCATCAGCACAATGGGCTTCAGCCCCGTCAGAAACTTTAAGCGATATTAATTTCCACATTGAACCAAATCAAACTGTAGCCATCGTTGGGCCAGTAGGGAGTGGAAAAACTAGCTTGCTACACGTAATTTTAAAAGAGTTGCCACTGAAAACGGGAAGTTTTCAACTAGGAGGTACAATTTCCTATGCCCCTCAAGAACCTTGGGTATTTTCGGGAACTGTCAGACAAAATATACTTTTCGGCCAACCAATGGATCGAGAAAAATATCAAGAAGTGGTCAGAGTATGTGCTTTAGAACGAGATTTTCGTGTTTTCCCACATGGAGATCTAATGCTAGTTGGTGAAAGAGGACTGACTCTAAGCGGAGGGCAGAGAGCAAGAGTAAGTCTGGCAAGAGCAATATATAGGAACGCCGACATATACGTCTTAGATGATCCACTTTCTGCAGTTGATGCCCATGTGGGAAAGCAGATATTTGAAGAATGTATATTAAAATATTTAAAATACAAATGTACAGTTCTAGTAACTCACCAACTTCAGTATCTGCAAGGAGTTGATTATATATATCTAATTGAAGATGGTAGAATTACAATAAAAGGTACGCATCTGCAGTTAATAGAATCGGGCATAAAATATACAAGGCAATTTGGTGAGCTCAAAAGCGATGCTGCGACGGAAGATGGTGAAAAAATAAAAGAAGAAGCAATTGCAGATGCAAAAATTATAAGAAATGAAGCACCAACCGAAATTAAAGAGCAAATATGCTCTGGTGATGTTTCAAGCAACGTTTATGCTGCGTATTTTAGATCTGGAGGCTCGTGCTTGGTGGCTGTAGGAATTCTTTCCATATTCGTTCTAACGCAACTATCAGCAAGTGCTGCAGATTATTTTCTTACTTACTGGTAAGAGTTGTCTCGTTTAATTACTGGTGCTTTATTTATCAACAGGTTTTTATTTAAGGGTTAACCTGGAACAAGCTAAAGAACAAAACAGAACACAAACCTCAGAAAATTATTGGAGCTTGTCTACAAACGCCTGTATTTATATTTATTCCTGTATCACAGTTGTTATGGTAGCAGTAACACTGTTTCGGTCTTTCTCTTCCCTTAAATATGCTATGAAAGCTTCGACAAAGCTACATGACGATATGCTTTCAAACGTAATTCAGGCCCCCATGAGCTTTTTTAATACGAATTCTTCTGGTAGAATTTTAAATAGATTTTCCAAAGATACAGGCGCAATTGATGAGGTTCTACCAATAATTTTCATCGACTGCCTTCAGGTTTGTTTTTCTTTGAAAAGAGAATAGCTAATATATTCTTTTCGTATACAGATTGCACTGACCGTCTTTGCAGTTAGTATATTAGTAGCAATTGTAAACCCATGGCTGTTGATAGAAACTGCAGTGATATTTATATTATTTTATTATATAAGGATTTTATATTTATCAACTAGCCGAAGTGTGAAACGCTTGGAAGGGATAAGTAAGTATTTCTATTGAGAAGAGTTTGCAGGTTTACCAAGAGAAACATTTTAGCTCGTAGCCCTGTTTTTGGACATTTGAATGTTTCCTTACATGGATTAACGACCATACGAGCATTTGAGGCGCAGGAAATGCTGCAACGAGAATTTGATAATCATCAAGATTTTCACAGTGCCACTTGGCACTTATACCTTATATGTACAAGGGCATTTGGATTTTGGCTCGACTTAATATGCTGTGTGTACATAGCAACAGTTACTTTCAGCTTTTTGGTTATGAAGAACGGTATGCAATTTTTTTTCCACTTATCGTTGTTTAAATATAACCGTTTCTAGAACAATATGGAGGCAACGTAGGGTTGGCCGTCACTCAAGCCATTAGTTTGACTGGTCTGTTCCAATGGGGTATGAGACAGTGGGGCGAACTGGAAAATCAAATGACTTCAGTTGAAAGAATCGTGGAGTATATAGACATTGAGCCCGAAATCAATTTAACGGAAACTATTTCCCCTACAAATTGGCCCAAGGAAGGAAACATTGAATTTCACTCTGTATCATTAAGATATTCACCCGATGATCCCTATGTATTAAAAGATCTAAACTTCAGTATTAAGTCAAGAGAAAAAATAGGAATTGTAGGACGAACTGGAGCTGGAAAGTCGTCTCTTACTTATGTGCTATTTCAACTGACTCGAACTGAGGGAACAATTGTAATTGATGATATGGATATAACAAAAATTCCTCTGCATTCTCTTCGTTCAAAAATCTCTATAATTACTCAGGAACCAGTGTTGTTTACTGGAACGCTCAGAAAAAATTTAGACCCGTTCGACGAACATTCCGACGAGGACTTATGGCACGTTCTTGAGGAAGTCGAGCTTAAAAATGTGGTAGCCGCGTTGCCATCGGGATTACACGACCAAATGTGCGAAGGAGGCTCCAACTTTAGTGTAGGTCAGAGACAGCTGTTTTGTTTAGCTCGTGCCATTATGCGGAAAAATAGAATTCTCATTTTGGACGAAGCTACTGCCAATGTAGATCCTCAAACGGACACTCTTATTCAAGGTGCTATAAGGAGAAAATTTGCTGATTGTACAGTTCTAACCATAGCTCATCGCCTTAACACCGTTATGGATTCGGATAAAATTCTAGTCTTGGATGCTGGTGCAATAGTGGAATTTGATCACCCGTATGTGTTGCTAAAAAATGAAAGTAGTATGTTTTATTCTATGGTACAGCAAATGGATCAGGCGATGGTTGAATCATTAATGAAAATAGCAAGGGATGTAAATAATTGAAGACCATTTGTACTTTGAAAATTGTCCCAGAGTTATAGATTGGCAAGGAGATGGCCTAATGTGTTAGATTTAGAAGATTTTGGTATATATATTGTTGCTGTGTGGTGAAATTACATATAATTTGCGTTAAAGTCAACTATAAACGTTAATCCTTTTTTTTAAACTCAAGTTGCCTCAGTATCTCTGTCCCAGAATGTTCAAACGATGAATTGCTATTTAAATATCAAGTCAATATCATGCAGATTGATACCAGTATTAGTAGTAAATAATCTCTCACTACACTCTTAACGAGATTAGTTTTATTGCTTAAAAACGTTATAGAGCCAAGAATATTTTTACAATATTCATTTAAAATCAAGAAATCTAAGTGTCTCATGCTAATGCAAATAATGAATTACATTTAGTAATAATCATTTTCAGTTGAGCAATTATTTATTTATTCGTTTATTACAAGATAATTTGATGATATTAACATTTGCAGTTTTAAATATGAATGAATGGAATACTTATTTTACCTTTTTATAGACCAGAATTAGGATAAGTTGATAGACTGATAAAGATAGGTCGAATTGTGAGAATGTTTTTGTATCATCAGGATTTGTTATAATTTTTGCACAATTTGCTATATTATACAACATGTTTCGAACTAGTCCAAGCAATGGGGCGAAAATAAGGAGTCTACCACACAAAAGGTCGTAACCAAATGAAATTTGGTAGGATTGTAAAATTTACTGTCCTGATTCTGACCCTGAGTTTTCGACCTTGTGCGAAGACCGCTCACGCCGCCATCTTGAAGAGTTGGCGGTCAAAATCGTTTTTTTGCAGATATCTTCGTTTCTATTGGTCCTACGAAAAAAATAAAACAATAAATTGAAGATCATAAAATTGTACATAAAATATGTTCTATTCATTTTTCTGTTATACCAATAATTTTCAAGATACAGCGCGCCAAACGCAAGAAAATAATGGTAATATAGCCGTGGAGCGTTTTTTTCTGCATCTGTCTGCTTAAATGTGAGCTAAGTGATACGTGCAAATTAATTTCCACATAAATATCTATTATTATCAAATGCATTTGCGCAGTTTTCTGCATTATATTTTGTACACGTCTGCTCCACCGCTAGATTACGCCAAACGGAATCGAGTAATCGATTCCGTTTGGCGCGCTGTATCTGAAAAACTATTGGTCTGACGAAAAAATTTATACAACATATTTTATGTACAATTTTATGCTCTTCAATTCATAACTGTACTTTTTTTTCGTAGGACCAATAGGAACGGAGATATTTCCAAAAAACTACGGTCTTCGCTCAAGGTCGAGAACTTAGAGTTATGACCAGGACAGTAAATTTTACGATCCCACCAAATTTCATTTGGTTACGATCTTTTGCGTGGTAAAACTACCCATTGCCTGGACTAAATTAAATCCTGCAAAATCTGATATGTGTATATTAATAAGCAATAGTTTTCGATTGTCTAACCATTACGTGTTATTATTTTGAGTGTTTTACTTGCCATATTATTCAATTAATAAATAATGTAGTTTTTATTGTTTTTGAGCAACCCAATACACAGATTGGCATGTCGCACAGCTAGATATGATCGTAATTAGATTGACTTTTATTTTATGATGTGCATGGTGTTAGGTTTTTCATAGTAATAACTGGGAATCTTGGTCAACGTGAACAAACGATTTTATTTGAAGTATTACTAACTTTTTGTCTGGGTTTGGCTAACTGCACAGACATCCTTGGACTTTCAGTAGTAAAAGATTACGGAAGAATAACCATTTGACATCTTCAATATGTCCATCTATAGACATAGCATATTTTAGGTGAATATAATCAATTGATGATGTTTGCCGCCATGTATTAAGCATGTGATACTATTATACCAGAGAAGTTACATAATTATTTTGTTAATACTACCTCCATAGTCTGTCGTATAGAAAATTCATCAGCATCATTGCAGAATATTTTAAGCCATTATATTTGGGAGCGTATTGAACGAATGTATTACAAGGTGTTTGTCCTCAAAACAAACACTAAAAACAATAAAAATGTGAATAGAATCAAACATACGGGACCGTACGACAACATAGGAGATCTCGAATGTGTAAATGCAAATCAGACGAATCTTTTTTAAATGGTTTTAAAATAACAAAACAAAGTTGCTTGCTGGAACGCAAACAACAGTGTATTTATTCTCTAAACAAAAGAATGGCAGTTTTGTAAAAGTACAATCAAGTTTATCTATCGATTCTATCTGTAATTTGACCAATCAAAAGACACCGTCTGTGTTATATGATAAAGGTTCTACACTCGTGAAAACTAATGTAATGTTATGATATTGGTACAGCGGACTAAAAATCAGATTAATAAGATTAAAAGAAAACAGTAATTTAAAATAATGGGGATGAACTTAGATGTGAAATGGATATTAAAAATTATTAAGATACATTTAGAATAGAAAGGAACAAGAATTTATAATTTAATTAAATGAAGCTGATTGAGAAACAGAAGGATTCTAACTTAATTTAATATCTAAAATGAAAGTGGAAAAAAATACGCTAGATCGCTAAGGAGAGGTTTTTATTGATATAGAAAATTTTGAAACGAAAAGCATGTAACAGAATTTTGTAATTGGAAATTAATAAATAAACCCCTTTAAAAGTTTTTAAAAACATGTTTGGTGAATAGAAGAGTTAATATTTTTAAATAAAATTGGTGTGGTGTACAAAAAATAAAATATAAAATGTTAAAAGAATGGAAGGTATGCAGACTATATGGAGGAAGATAAAGAATGTGGTGAGAATACCAAACTAAAACAGTTATAATCTACAAAAGTAAATAAATGGAAAGGAATACTGAATTAAGTTTATTGTAAGCTTACATTTTACATTCGCATCGATTGCATTAGATAACAAGGAACTCTTTACAAGGGAAGAGGATCGTATGGAAGTCGTTGACAGAGTGAGCATGTTTGTGGTGATTGTCAAGTGATGTCTGGTGGCTTGTCTCTGGTCAGGATTCTTGGTGCTAAGCTGTAACGGACTTCAAATGAGTAATTTGGAGTGAATATTAATTAAAGTAAGGCAACTACGACTGAGGTCTATTTGGATATGTACTTTAGTGAAGCTGTATATGCTGATTCCTGGGGCAAATTAGGTTCCCGTGTTAATTTGGATTGTGATTCTGCACATTTTGGCAGTTTGGTTGTCAGTTGAGGCCTTCACCGTGGCTTTGAGTGGAGCAGTTGTGGTGTGATCAGTTGCAGAGTTAGACGAATTAGTTTCAGCAGAGGAGAGTGCTAAGTTTAATGAAAGGTAAATGAATCTAGGTATTAAATAAGAACTGAAAGAAAATATAGATTAAAGTGAATTAATTTTAATTAAGGAAGTACTTACTATTTGAGATTGTCGTATGACAAATGTAACGATAAAGTATTTGTAATTGAATTTTCAAAAACTGGTTTGACGTACCATTTGACAGAAGTTTTGTATTGTCATAATTAAAATTGGAACATCAAATTTCAGAATAAGCAATCTAGATAAAAAGAATCCGCTCTGATTTTCAGTCAAGTGTATCTACAGGAGCTAGCAGAAAATAATTTTGAATATCCAAATTAAATAAATAGGGCAATTAAATTGATTAAAATTTAATTATAACATAACAAATACTGGTATACAAACTTGAGCTAATCACCCTTACAGTAAACTGTAGGAATTGAATGGAGGATGTGTTACATCACGTACATAAACTAAAGGAATCAACACATCATATTTTGTCTAATTATAGTAATACTTTCAATAAAGAAAATAGCTTAAAATCTGTTTTTACCAATTTAGTGAATAACGCAAGTTTTGTCCATAAACATTTGGAGGGACCTCTTTCATCTGAAAGGAATGTGAAGCAGAACACCTCTACGCCAACATCTGGCTGTTTTTTTAACCATGTAGTATTTGTTACTTCAGGAAGCTACTTTGTGAGCCAGTTGGAGTTATTATACTACTCTTTTTCTGCTTGCCTTTACATGTATGAAAATAATTGTAATCGTTGTGTGAAGCACCTACAAAATACTGTGTCTATATTTGAGAATAATTTATGTGACTATACTTAATGTCACTATACATACATATCTACACGCATTTTTTTTGTTTCGAATGAATAACAGGCGCTCGGTTTCCATTTTAGCATACATATCTACACAATATTGATTAAAAAGATTAAGGTGAGTGGTTTGACCTGACCTTATAATAAAATGAAATGCGTAAAAAGCCATGGCTGACACGATTTTCCTCTAATTGGCAATATGAAGGATATTGATATAATATCCATCTTCTCCTCTAGGAAACGTTAACATGATATTAAAGTAAATCGTAACTTATGTGCATGTCTTAAACTCTTTTCAAACCACCACCTTGAGAACTGAGACTGATATCGCGGTTTTCGAAATCTTGGCCTACCATAAGCAGTAGTAGTAGTAGTATCAGTTGTGGGGATGACTGATGTCAGGCAATTAGGCCTGCATATGCCCTTTTTGCCAACCTCATGTACAATGTCTAGGCATGCAGAGTACCAGGTATCTTAGTCCTACTTAGAATTTTGCCGAGACTAAGGAGTTCCAACCCTAGCAAGGGATCTTTAACATGCTACACATCGTAGCAACATGGGACCCATGGTTTTACATCACTTCCGAATGATGGAATTCTGTAGAGATTTTTATCCGCATTTTTTTATTTTTAAAAACCTCACAGGAATCGGGGATCGAACTCTCGACCCTTAGATCAGTAGGCAGAATGCTTAACCCCTGAGCTATGGAGCCCGGCCTACTATAAGCAGCGGCGGATGGGCAAGTTTCAAACGGCCCAGGACGGTTTTTGTAAAAGCGGCCCACATAGACACTCCTCCAAACCCTTAAATATTTACCTATAGTCAAACAACGAGATTTATTTCGAATCAAAAATACACTTACAAACACATAATTAAACTTTAAAATTAAAGGTAACATTCTATTAAATGAACAACAATCAGAAAATTTAAAAAAAAATCTTTGCATATGAAGACTGCTAGCTCATTATTACTGAAATAACTGGGCTATCTTTCAAAGAAACAAAATTAGGTACACTTAGATGCAAAAGCCGGCCGCCAGCGATTGGAGGCGTGTAGTTCTTAAGAATAAAACTGTAGAACAATAACTAAATAAAGGCTTCCTGAAAGATAGCTCCAAACAAAGTAATCAGCCTTAACTAAACTCACCCTGTATACTTGCATAAAGGTCATATAATTTCGTACAAAAAGCACAGTACAAGTAAATACATAATTATCACAGTACGTTGCATTAGTTAGAATAGCAGGATCTCTCTACATTACTTAATTACAGACTGCAACATACTTACAACCTTATAACAAAATACAGCAATGCTATAGATTGCACACATTAAAAGGGCGGCTTAACAAGCCACCTGGCTCGCAAAACCTCCTAGCTCAGTCTTGGAGGATATCGCAAACGCAGTTACGGCTCTCGGCGAATAAAGTCGTACTGCCGTAGCTTACAGCGCAATCTGCATCGTGACAGCGAGACAGAGATGCCAAAGCAGGAGGGAAAGCAACCCCCAGACGGGTCCTTCTCGTGCCCTAGGTAGGCGCTGTAGCGGTCGCAGTGGACACGGAAAACATTCGAGCGCCGCACCTGATTCGAAGCGGCGAGAGGGTCCCAGATTTCACTGGCTTAACGAATTAGACCGGCATTATTTATGCCTGGCACTGCTTGCTGTGAATAGAAAAAGGAGTCCAACGATAGAATACTCAACTACAAGGGGTCCTAGCACGTCTAATTACTCACCCCAGATGACGATTCGGCAAATAGAAAAGGTCGTGGTTGCAATTACAAAAAAAAATCTGCACAAAGCGTAGAAAAAACTTCCTCTCGTGAGCTCCGGCCATTAAAGCCACGAAAACGTGAAGGCTTGCATATCACCAAATACGCCAAACTAACCAAAAGCCTCACTAACACATCCCCGAAAGCTTTTGAATTGCTAAAACCACCGTACTGCTTGTTTAAAAGCTGCGAGCGGAAAGAACGCGCCGAAGACCACAATCTGCATTTCCAAGATAAAAGCGTATTGAGGTTATGGCAGTCAAGTGCGAACCATTCGCGCGACGCGCGGGAGAATACCATTCGAGTTCGAATTTAAGAAGGCGGCGTAATCTACACGTAACAAGACAATAACTAAAGCCATTAATAAAGTAATGATCTTGAAAGTAATGGTCTGGCCGTAGCTAACCTATTTATAACTTCCTCATTATTTATTTTTTCTAGCATTTTTTTTTCAATGTTCATAAGCATAAAAGACTTTTCAACATTCATGGAATTACGTAAACGATTTTTAATGTATTTCAATATTGAAAAGGATCGTTCGCATGCTATCTGCGATATAGGAAGCATTAGAAGGTATTGGTAAACTGTTACCAATGCCTGAAATGCGTCTTGATACATGTATTAAAATATGATGGTCAAGTAACAGCATAGGACACAATTTTTGCATCTTTCACAGTTTTCTTTCTTTTTTCGATCTGATGACGTTGCAGCAGTCATATTTTTACCAGTACCATTGCATTTATCTTCTACTTCTTCTATTTCCTCTACTTCCCATTCTTCTTCTTGTATAAAAGAGATTTTATTCTAAGAATCTCGAATTGTGAGTTTAAAGTTCTCCCAGTTGCTAGCAAAGCTATGCAACTCTTCAACGAGGTTCTCTTGTGTTGCTTGAGAATTATACGGCAGCAATCTTTAATATTTCCGAAATTTTGTGTTAAAACAACCTGGATGTTCGCTTTGTGGTTTCTTATCTACACGAATCACAACACTAAAATGCAAAGTGTTCTTTCAATTGCAGTTTTAAAGTCACGAACGTAAGAAGTATGTTCGGCCAACATTCTTTGCAAATCTTTTATTAAATCAGCACGAAGTTTTGGAGCCACTTTACATTTTTAATTAACCTAAGCATTATGATCTCCCATAAAATAGATTTGCAGGAATTTTAGTTTTGCATTTGCCAAAGACAATGAAGATCCGGCTAAATGATAAAACTTGTCCTTGAATTTTGAATATGGGCATAAAATGAAATTATGTTCGCTCCAAAAGACGTCATTTGAAATGCACTGTTGTAGTTTCTTGTAGCTTTACAAAACTGGTTTCATGTAGGGTATTGATCATTTAAAAGGCTTTTTAGTAGTTCTGGCGGTTCAATAAAAGTTTGCAAATTTACTTTCCCGTTGCTACAACAGATACCTCGAAGCTCTAATTTCAATAATTGTTAGTGGTAATTACTACGCTTCACTGACATGGATTCCAAAGTAATCTTATGCATAGATTATAGATGGACTGTAACTGAAAGCCTAATTTTCTATCCATGTCACATTTCTTTCTCAGTCATATTTAATAACTTATTTTGCCTTTGATTGCCTGTTCTTGACTTCTGACTTTTAAAATTCGTGCTTCATTTTACTCAATCTTAATTTTCGATGCTTTCTTGAGATCTTTCAAACATTTTTCATTTGGCGTAATATGGAAAACTAATTTCGTCACTGTTAGACCGACCTCTTTTAATCTTCTTAGGTCTCCCTCTTCGAGCTGTTGGATAAGAAGAAATTTCTGAGTTACTATTACATCACAGTATTCTTCTTCTACACGTCCACTAATTCTTAGTCGCTTTACCGGTTGGCCTGGTTTTACAAATCTAGCAATAATTTCACCTTGACTATTTCCTGCAATTCTTATTATCCAATCAAATGCCATGATTTAACCAATCACTGGTTTATATAGTAGTAAAAAGTCAAAAGGTCTCCTTGGAATTTTATCAGTTGTTTTATCGAGATGGTATATAGAAAACGTCATTTAAGCTACACGACCGACATTTGGGAAATAGTCCACAGAATGTATTTCGGGGTCATGATTTTGGTCGGAAAATGTTTTATTAAAGATTTTTTGTTTTCCGGCAGCGTTCTTCAACAAACTAATTGTCAACTTAGTTTTCCTTGTGTTATTGCCAAAACAAAAAATGCTTGTAAAACATTTTGTAGGCACCACTCCTGAAAATCATACATTACTATACAATTTTTAGGCTTGAAAGTACGTCTTTATAGGACGATTTTATAAATGTTTTCTTTACAGGACCATTTTGGAAAATTGGCATTTTTTATTGATTTGCAATATTTGTGTACTATTACTGAGAAAGTCAGCCGTAAACATCCTTAGATTTCTACAGAGGTACGTGTAATGTTTGCACAGTTTCTAGTGTTCATGACACTCTTAAGAAACTAAACAAAAGCGAGGTGTGTCACACAATTAGGGCCTTGAAATTTGCTGTTTAAAACTTTGCCATAACAAAGATTTACAAAAAGTATAAGTAGATGAACAATCCACAAAGGAAATAAACGCTTACCAGAGCTCTGTCCCTTATTTTGCCTAAAAAATAAAAATAACCGACCACGCTGCACTTGGTTCCAAGTGGTGTGGAAATCCCCTCATCTGGTACAAACAAACAGCAAAGTTTTCACACGGGCTCATTCTCAATCCAACACCGACATCTAAGCTCTTCAAAGTTGTGGTAATTTCTAACGTGTAAAACCGCTTTCTGAAATCTAGGCCCCTCCCAGTAATTTAAATTGTTTACCTGTTCTTTAAACGAAGTATAGTTACAGGTTCTGACAAAACTCAAACGTTTATACATGGCTTACTATAATTTATAGAACCAAAGACCAAACAGTTGGATTATGGCTGGCCTCATAGACTGTGGGAGCGCTGTCAAACAATATCGTCAGTTCTATTGCGATTACATTTATAGAAGATCTCAAAGTTTCTACACGACTTGTTTATGATATTATTTTTGTTGTACTAAGTTAGTACTAGGCACAATGTTAAATACAATACACTAACAGAACACAGTTATAAATCTTAGAAGTGGTAAAAGCTTAACTTGTAGCTCACATATATAATCGAGTTGTTTATAAAAAACACTCAATTGCGAACAAAAAAGAGGAAACACTAATTTTATATTATGTAAATACGTCTTTTTCATGTCATCGGTTCATAACCATCACTTTTCAGTTGGTATTTGTAATAATTAATTGTCAATGTGACATTTTTAGTCAGAATGACAAGTACAAACATTTTTTTAAATTAAACTTATGTATTTAAAATATGTTTGTATGTAATACTCTAAATAAAAATGTGCAGCTTATAATTTATAATTGTTTTCGATCTCATACTGATTAGATTACTGCTTTAAATATCAACGAAAATACATTATTACATTAGTCTGTTCTTCTGCTTTCTAGCCTGCTATACCAAGCAATAACTTCAGTAAGGATTTTCAGAAAATTACTTCAAACTGGTATCTATATTTTTTTAAAGAAGTCACACAAAATTTAGGCATGCTCATTTTATAGTAAAAATGTGTGTATTGCATGTGAATTTAAATAGAAGAAGGAATTCTAAAATCAGATATTTAAATAATATAGAAATAAATATGTATAGTTAGTTAAAAATAGACAGCTAGAAATTATTTAGAGCTTAGACACTTTACATACTATTAATAATATTTTCATTATTACGATGTAAACAACACAAATATAAAACATAACAGGTTAAAAAATTAACAATTTCAGATTTCAGTACGATAGCACAAAGACGTTTCGACGCTTATTTTAAAGATGAACTTAATATTTTATAGGTCTTTAAAGTTTCTAGGTACCTATTTATAAGTTCGTTTCAACGTTTGATAAATTTTAGGTAGAAGTAGGAAATAGCTATTTGTGCAACAAGAGCTAAAAGTGGATGTTTATGCACGAGTTTGCACACAATATTTTTTATACGGCCTTAAATTTACTGTTATTAATCCATAAATCTCGAATTAACAAAGCTTTGCAGTTATGACAGTTATAAATTATGTCACAGTAAAGAGATGGCCGTGACGGCACAGGTGACTGTTTCTGCAGTCGGTAGCTGTCAAAGTTAGTTATCAAAGTAATAGTACACATTTTACTTTATTCATTGCATAATGCTTTAATTAGTTAAAAGCACTTTGCCTCTAACGAAAGAAGTAACTGGAATAACTTTATAACTTCACTTCCTGTTTAAAATTCTAAATTCAACACCAGCTGTTTACTTTTAGGACATGTGCTTAAAGTAAACAGATGATTTCACTTTTAACACGCTGATTTATAAATAGTAATTTATTATACAAGACGTTAAAGTTAAATTCTATCCACAAGTGAATCGTTTAACGTCGAGACGAAGTCGAGACTTTAATGATTCAAGAGTGGATAGAAACAACTTTATCGTCGTGTATAATACAATATTTTTTTCTATAGCAAGAATTTTAACAATTTCAAAAGAAAATATAGACAGTCGATCACATTTCAAAATGTCACTAGCTAGATTGGGTTGCTACGATAATACGAAGCTGTCATATTTAATTTAAACAAAAGTTACTTTATCTATCCTTGATGTTAAAGTGAAACTTGACCTTTTGTTTTGAGTTGATAAAAGCACACTTTAACATGTGCTATAGAAAAGACGTAATTTTTAGTGAAACAAGCTAGTGCTAAAAGGCCTACTTTTAGTAGTGGTCGTAGAAAAAGTGATTTCTAAAGTCCTTTCTCCGATGGGATTAAACCAAAAATTAATAATTTACGTTTTTGCCGGACTATGCCCTTTTTGTCGACTTAATCCGGAAAAGTTATTTCCAGCACCCTAATAACGACAACTTTTTAGTTGTTTGTTTTCTAGCAACAAAGATAACATACCGGAATCATGCATTGTGTGCATGCATATAATTATAATTTGCAATTAATATTACGCAGTTGCATGTTTATAGAGAACTTTTTCTCGGAAAAATTCATAGATATTTGATAATTTATATCTAAAGTATTTCCGTACTTGCTCGAGTTCAGATTGAAGCTACATTAAACTCGGTTCTTCTGCTGATATATTTACACAAATTCTTCCACTTGATGTTAACTCAAAAATAACGAGAAAAAGACACAAAGGAATAAATAGCTAGTACTACTGCTAATGCTGCTGAACATTTTATGGTACAATTTACCTGAGTTTTGTATTTCTTATCGTCGACTAAATCCCAATGCTAATCACAATGTAACACAAAACTTGAGCTACAAAAATAAGCGACCATCGTTGAAGAATTAAAACTTGTTGTAGGAATATATTGACATTATTTTCAAATTTTGCTTTAAAAATTACACATAAATTATCATATAAATGTTATTGTTGGTGATATAGAATTCATTTAACTTACAAATTGAGTAACTTACGTGACTCGATGCAAATTATTTTAATTATGGCAGTGAAAAAGGTGGAAAAGGACTAGGTTCTTTAGTATTTTTTACTTTAGAAAGTGCCGTTTTATCACATAGATTGCAGTAGGTAAATTAAATTTTAATCTTTTCTACTCTATTTCATTTTAGCGTTTAGAAATATAGTTGTCAAAATTTATTTTAAATGTTTTATTCATGTGGAGGGTATTATAACCGGACTACTCAATCAGAAAATAATTGCTTTTTTTTACTTTAATTCTTTTAAACCAGTATTCTATTTCAACTTCTTTAAAAAGCGAGGTGAGCTCCTTATTGATATTTTGCCTCACGGTTGGCATGGTTTTTTCCATACATTCGTTGGGACGTGTACATGTTATGACACATGTAGTCTTCGTAACCTGTTGAACCGGCATTTTGAATATAGTATGGCCGTTACGATATACACATGATTGCACCATGTGTGCGACGACTTGGGCTAAATAGAATTCGCAAAGGAGACGAATTCTATTTATTGAGAAGCTTAGACTGAGCAAATCCGTTTAAAATCAACTACAATTCAAACCAATTTTAATTTTTTATTGCAATATTCCACAAAACGTTGGGGCTGCATACGTGGTCCACCTGCAGTTCGAATTCGACCACTGGTAACGTTTTTTTTATTTGAATTTTTTTTAATTTATTAGAAACGCGAAGATATTTTTACTCCTAACTTAATTTGATTTTTAAAATTATTTAGTGTTACAATGTCGACGAGGGAAGTTCTAGGTAAAGCCTTTTATAGATTTTTTTGTAACAATAACACATAACTTTTAAAATTTTGCAAAAACACCTCAAAAACGCGTTGAAAAGCAGCAGATAGCGTACAGTCTCGCCACAGTCTTTTTGTTGGTGGAAACTGCTCTGAAAGTTAGTTGCTGCTCTTTGTATAAGCTTTATTATCTTTTTATGATATTTATGAGTTATTGATTTATATTCATTGAATTTAAAGCTTCCCATAATTTAGTTTGAGGTACCAGGTCGTAAACTTTTCTTAAGTCGATAAAGGCTACGTGAGTTTCTTCTCCTACTACTATTCGCTTTTCTATTAATTGTTGTAGCACGAAGATGTTGTTAATACACGATTTACCTTGACTGAAGCCACTCTGTTCGTCGCTAATTCTTCCGCGTAAATTTTTTTGTAGTTTAGCTATTAATACCATTCCAAAGGATCTGATAAACGTGGTATTAATACTTAATCCTCTGGAATTTCCAGTATCTTTCCGAGGACATGTTTTGTAAATTGATATAACACGGGAATTCTTCCATTCAGTTGGCATCTTATTTTGCTTAATACAGGTTTTTATTTTTTATTTAATTTTGTACTCAGCCAACAGCCGTTAGGCCAATTATAGGCGTCTCGGTACATTTTAAAAATGAAGTGTTGCTCTAGTTATCAAATTATTAATTCTGCTGGAACTTCCCCAGGACCAGGAGCCCTTCCATTCTTCATATTCTTTAAGGCTATTTGAACATGGTCTTCAGTAACTAGAATGTCTGTTTCAGTACCGTTTAATTCATTATCTTCATAGAGGTATTCTATTCTATCTTCTTCTAATAGTCCGTTATAATGGTTCATCCAAGTAGGTGTCTCAATGTATGTTTTACTTATATTGTTGTTATCTTTGTTTAAAGCTTTTAAGCATCACCATATTTCAGTAGATTGCACTCCACCTACCGTCGCATCACGTATATTTCTACTCCCATGCATTATTTTGATAACTAGAAAATCTTCTCTTTGTTATTCGGTATAATGTTTATTTCCTGTAGTGTTTTTGTCTGTTTCTAAAGCTAACCATTTATGACACGCTTTGTTTTTTCGATGAATGTGGTTTTCTTCTGCCCATTTTTCCTAAAGTTTCTTTAACTTCTCGATGAATTGCTTCTGCTAGTTTGGTGTATCCGACTTCTAATCACTGTCTACCCCTGATGCTTGTAATTTTAATTTTAATCTGTTGCGGTATAGTTTCTTCCTTAAATAAGTGGAGCTTATACTTTCTATATGGCTGTGATGTATTCTTTGTATCTGTTGGACATGGTACTTCTTCTTTTACATCTATTGGAGGCACTATAATGTTTGCTATAAACTAGATAGTGGTTCGAACAACAATTCGGGCCTATTTTTACATGTACATTTTGTATTTTAATGTTTAGTCCTCGTCTTGTGATACTGTAATCTAATGTAAATTGTTGGTTTAAGGTAGGCATCTCCGTATATATTTGCGTGCATATTTATGATTATAGAGGGTGTTCCCAATTTTAAGGTTACACTGTTACAAATATTTATAAGCCATCCACCATTATCATTTTCTGTTGGTTCACCTCGTCATGTTTTCATATTCCTACTTTAGCATTCATATCTTCTGACGCAATCACTTGTTGTCTATTATTAATTTTATCCATTTGTTTTGTTATCGTTCTGTAAAATTCTTCGTTCAGGTTGGTTGGAGCGTCCTCTGTTGGAGCATAGAGTGCTATATTAAAATTTCTCTGCCGTAAATTTTTATAGTCAATTTTATACATCTCTCAGATGTCTATAACGTTTTTGCTGTGCTTTTTCTTTACAATGATGGCTACTCCTGCTTTACCCTGTTCAGATTTAGATAAACCTGACCAATATAGCTCATAGTTATTCACTTTTACTTTAGCCTTTTCGTTTGGTTTCGGTTAGGCACACTAAGTCCATATATAATTTCTCCACTCCCCCATTCATTTCTTGTTCTTCATTTGCGATGCCTTGTACATTCCACGTGCCCGTTTTCCATATCCATTTTCTTTGCGTGGGTACGTCGTCTTATGTTTAATCCGCCATTTAGAATTTACAAGTTTTACAACAAACGAAGAGCTAGCCCGCTGCTAACTCCCAACCTGGAGAACCAGAATATTGTTTCAGAGTTTATCCCCTAGCCCCTAGCCGAAAGGCAAGGCTTAAGGAGAGAAATAATAAGTAGTGGATTAAGGTTAAGTGATAGCAGTTAAGGATAGTATTAAGATAAATGGGTCACCAAGCAGATACCTCTTTTAGCAGCCTCTTACGACAGGCAGAGAGTACCCTAGGCTTATTTTCCACCTGCACCTACACGGTAAACATCAAACATACAAAATAATAATAAAAAAGGAAACTTCAACAATTTCATTCTATGTACCCCTCCCCCGTTCTAAATATGTTATAATATTTAAATTAAAAATTATAATTATTTTAAATGTTTGGTGATGTTTGTTATTACATTTTTTAAGATACCTGTGTCTTTTTACGTTGGACACAAAAAATAGGTTTTAAGCACTAATTTCGATTAAGGTAATTTTTTGGTTGCTAGGTCTCTGAAATTTAAGTTCGACAGCACATTCTTATCATATCCGATAATGATTTAACTTTAAAGTATCTCAGTTTTCGTAATACAAAAGGTGGAAACAAAAAAAATTGAAAAAACCAGTAAAAATTTGTTTTTCGGAGTAGGTGGTTGCGATTTTGCATTTGCTATCTTCTATCAATTGTAAACAATTCCCAAATAGCATTATTGTATGTTTTGAAAAACAAGAGTACTCTATTCTTGAGCCATTTTCATATTTTCGAACCTCCTTCGTATACGCAAGAGGATATTTCAACTTTTATAACTGCATAATAATATATCCATCTGACTAATTAAGAATCTTATGGAATGAATGACATCCTTATATGTAAGCGTGTGTTGTGCCTGTCTGCCTGGTTGTGTTTCTGTCTAGTAGACGTGTGACATATTTTCATCGTCATCGATCAGGCGCATTTGGTCCGCGAAGGCCAATATTTCCATGTCGTGAGCGCGCCCTTTATAAGGCAACGAGAAGCACGTGCAGCCCTCCTGGTCCAGAGCGTAAAAGGCATATGTTTACAAGTTAAATGCGTTCGGGGAACATGGGTTCGAATTTCACCGACTGCGATGTTTTTTTCTTTGCAAAGTAATGTAATTCACATTAATGGGTGTTTCCTTTTACTACTTCAGTATTAGAACATCACAGTAGTTTTTAATCGTGTATTATAGCAAATATTGTTTGTTCTTGCTGTATGCATTCTTTATTAAAACGTTAAAAGCATTTTTCTGTAACTTTTTATTTACAATGCAATTTGAAAAATGAAAAAACTATTTTAATTGGAATAAGACCACCTACAAATGTCGTCTCCGTTTGCCATCTAATGAAAATGACACAAAATTTACTCTTATAGGCTGCTGCACCATTGTAAAACGGCTAATTATCCATTTTAATACAGGAACTGATCTAAATAATTAATAAAGACAAACTGAAGTAAGTGCACCACCCACTCTAAAAGGAAGGCTTAAAGTGATAGAAAAAGAAAGACCGAAAGTACGTTGTATGAGGGTGTGTTAAGGTACTACTAGTGTAAACATGAAGAACGATTGTGTAAATAGACAGAGTGATATACATACCACATCTACCATAAAACTCGCATTATTGGAAATGGATCAACATTCATATAAACTATATGGGCTTATAAACAGTTAAAGGCCATTATGCATATTCGTAAGCTCTCTTACAAAAATCTTATTCGGAATCACAAAGGCAAGGTGCACAAAACCATAAATAACTGAGTTATCTGTAAATGTGCCATGATCGAAGCCAAAATTCAAATGTAATTTTTATAAATCCAGTAATAGCGAGAGTCAGGAAAATATGTTGTTAACATTTATTATGTAACTTAATTATTTTCAAGAAGGACGTAATTTTAGATAAAATTCAAATTTAACTGTGATAAGTTGACAACCGCGAAGGTCTCGAAGATACGGCATAGTAGTAACATTTTTTTATGATTGCTTTAATTAATATATGGACTCATGCATACGAATATACAGGTATTGTAAATTTGTGACATTAAAGCATTTCCATATGAATAAATTGCTGATACTCCGTAAAATCAATTAAATTTGGCAATGCTATTTTTACACAGTCTAGTGTTTATCTTTGAACTAGAATTTAATCTACCAATTACTATCTCCTATAAATCAATACGACCTAAAATTTATAATAGTACCAGCTTAGTGTCAAATTTGTCAAATCGCATTTGCGATAGCAGTGCCGTACGATTACCATGCTAATTAATTATACATAGCATCACAGCATTCTGTTGACCAAATCCGGCTACGCCTTAATTATAAAAGGCGGAAAATATTTGCGTGAGGTGAACAAGTTCAGTGCTAATAACTGCTAATTCGAAAATGTTCAGTTTTGCGGGGTGTTTAATAAATTAGGATAATGATTCGTCATATTGAAGTTCTTGATGGTACACCACTGTCACAGAAATCACATCATCGCATAATAATTTAATGTTGTTTTTGTCCTCAGAGCCAGTTTTGATACTTAGTAATGCGGAGTGTTAGATTTTACTTATTGGAGAGCTGTGATATTTTCAATTCATAAAAATATATCGAGCCACATTAAAAATTAAGCATGTGCAGTAAATAAAGATTGTGATTTTTTAACTACAAACGAGATGAATAACCAAAAAGGTATTTAAAAAACAATCGCACCCCAGGGAGAAAGCAGGAATTCTGTCTATTTTGACCTTCAGGCAAGTATATCACTTTTAATTTGCATATATTTTTACCAACAGCCCTTTCTTTTTCAGCTGGACATTGCCAACTTTTATTAAGGGACTGCGAAAAGAATTTGAAGAAGAAGATTTATTTCCACCCTTAAACCAACATACATCTAGTACATTAGGAGATAAACTTGAAGAATCATGGGCAAAAGAAAATAACTCCCAACAAGATCCTTCGCTATTGAGAGCCCTTGCTAGGATATTTGGTTTAGAGCTAATAATGTTTGGTTTTATGCTTGTATTCATGGAACTGGTCTTAAAGTAAGTTACTTTTATAATTCACAATTAAATAAAATAAAAGCCTTTTTTAATTTTAAGCATGGCGCAACCACTCGCCCTTTCTCAACTTCTAATGTATTATACAGCGAAGGATACTAAAATTAGTATACAAGAAGCTTGCATTTATGCCAGTGTAATTGTAGTGGCATGCTTTGGGTATGCGTTGGCAATTCATTGGTATACTATTGGTTTACAACATTTGGGCATGAAAGTAAGAGTAGCTTGCTGCTCTCTAATTTACAGAAAGTCATTACGATTAAGTTCAAGCACTGTTGGAGAAACTACTATTGGGCAGATGGTGAACTTACTCTCAAATGATGTTAATAGATTCGACCAAGTCGCCATGTACCTACACACTTTATGGTTTGTTCCCATAGAAACAGTTATCATTCTTTACGTTCTATACCAAATCGTAGGACTGACAGCCGCAGTAGGCGTAATTGTAATGACGCTTTTTGTTCCATTGCAAGGTACGATTCTTTTTATTAGTTATGCTAATTTTTAATTTTAAGCCCTTTTTTCTTCAAGCATATTATGCCAGTACGCCTCTGTGCACCACCAAATATTTTCGGGCGTAAGCCAGCGCGCACATTTCTGTCAGGGAGCGTTATATTTATCCATTGTGCCTTGCGTCAGAGGACAGTTGTGTCACGTTTTAATTACCTTCTTGACCTTAAGTTCTTTGATTACTCATCGCCGGGCTCTGACCAGACTTTGTAAATTCTTGAAACCGCCCAGGGTCCAGACTCTGCGTCGCTTTATATCGCAGTTAACAAACTTGATTTTAATGTGAAAGGTTTGCTATCGGAACGCGGACGGTTGTTGGTCGAACGCCAGATGTTCATCTCGACATTACAGTCTGTCGCCAAATTACAGTAGTTACGCTATGAGGGTGACAAAGTGCATAGAGTATAAAAGAGATGGTCAAACGCGAAGCGCGAAGACAAGATTAGCTGCCCAGAAATGAGTGGCTCCGCGGCGCCAATCCTGCTCGGAGGGGTAAGGGGAGGGGCAAGTTTAAATTATTGTTACACTACTCTCGCAGTTTATTTTTCGCAACATAGAGTCGGGTACGCCCCGGGTTGCCGAAAATTTCGGACCTTTGTTAGAAGTTCTTTTGCGAGTGAGGTTTGTGTGGTAGTCCATGTAGTGTGATTGGCTGTTAGAAATCTTCTTTAGATTTAAATTCCGGATTAACTTACGCTTCGTTCAGCTTTGTTAAGTATTTACAACGCTTATGCGTTTCTCTTGGTTTCGGCGGATGTAGAACAACGGCCTTTGTAGTTTATGTAATCCCTGGGGCAACGCTTCGACCTATTTGTTACAATTTATTACAAGAAATCGTTGGGGAGAGAGTCGCTTCACTGCTCCTGTCTATTTTTATTTTTATTCACCTCTAAGTCGTAGATCAGCAGTCACTTAAATCTTGAATTTGCTACGTTGGTACAGCCCGAATTGGAGAAACTTTAAACGCATCTTGCATCACTTTTGAAGTCGGTTTTCCTAGCGAAAGGTATCTGTATCACGTCTTTACAGCGCTTTACCGAAATTGTGAGCGAGTTTTTCCAGTGACGTGTTTAAATTAAAAGGCGTGTGCAATAGTAACGAACTTGATAGTTTATTTTTGGCTTGGAGCTTTGTGATGTTTTCTTTGAGCTGTCGTAGATCTCAATGTAATTTATATTACCCGCATATGTCGGCATTTAGTAAGATTTATTCTGTGTTGTTTTGAATGTCAAGCTCTTACTCTCTCTCTCTCTCTCTCTCTCTCGCACTCTTGATTTACAGAGACCCCCTTATTATTATTTGTATTGCTGTGTGAGTTTATTTGATAAATAATTTCATGTGTTATTTGCTGTGACTATTTGTATTTATACTTTACATTTTCTGTTATGCAACCTCAGTCATATAAATGTATAATACACCTCATTTGTAAGTTATAAATTTGATTTCTTTGAGTACAAGTGTCATTCATTTAAGCAGTAAGGTAACGCGCCCTTTATGCGCATTAAATTCAAAAGTTGTGTTGAGTTATCGATTGGACAATTAAGTAACAAACGACTTCCATGATAACACCATGTCATTGCACCAGTACCCCCTGCCCCAGCTACGAGTTAAATTTCACGGTGGCGCCCTGGAAATCATTGTAATTTTCGCTGTGCTAAGACATGACCGGACTTCACGAGTATCGTGAACCATACCCTCCCGCGAGATAGTTTGAGGGCGATCGGGTGCTTCATACCGCTGCTCCCCACGCAAACCGACCTGTGTTAAGTGCGGTGCGGTGTTCTCGTGAAATCCCGACTATACCGTACCAGAATAGTAAATTGGAAAAATTTACAGTGTAGGAAGCATATGTACAATCTTCACTATGTTGTCTCTAACAGATTAGTATGAGTTATCTGAAGGCACAATCAATTTAATGACCTCAAGCATTATTACTAATATTTATACCAAAAAATAGTCATAACACTAGATTATAATCAAATCATATCTATTTCAGTATATATAGGAAGAAAGATTGCTAGTCTACGCTTAAAAACAGCTCTAAAAACTGATGCGAGACTTCAGCTAATGAATGAAATCATTTCTGGCTTCAAAATTATTAAGATGTATACCTGGGAACGGCAATTCAGAAAACTAATTGCGCTGGCGCGAAAGTAAGTATTTAACGACTGTCACGATACCTTTCGAAAACTGGCTATTTTCAGACTAGAAATTGATAACATCCGTGCAACTTCATACTTGAGAGGCGTGATGCTATCATTTTCCGTCTTCACTACAAGATTGGCAGTCTTTTTAACTATCATAGTCTATGCGACACTGGAAAATGATTTGTCAGCGGAATATGTTTTCGTTATAATTTCATTTTATAACATTTTGAGACTAGCGGTGACAAAGTACTACCCTGTCGGAATAGCTCAAATAGGAGAAGCGAGTGTATCCATAAGCAGAATACAAAAATTTCTTTTGTTAGAGGAAATTGGTTCAGTTACAACCCTTACAGATAGCTATCGTTCCCTGAATACGGAAAACGATACAAATTCCAACATTAATAAATTCGCACAAAATAATACAGTACCTGTCGAAATTATATTCGAAAAACTTTCAGCAAAATGGTCTACAAATTGTTCAAAGGAAACCTTGAATAACATCAACTTGAGAATTTTCCAAAGGCAGCTCACAGCAGTAGTGGGCCCAGTAGGAAGTGGAAAAACAAGCTTATTGCTGGCAATTTTAAAAGAACTACATATACAAGAAGGTTCAATAACAATAGAAGGTACGGTTTCCTATGCTCAACAAGAGCCATGGCTATTTTCCGGAACTATCAAGCAAAATATACTGTTTGGTCAACCTATGAATCAAGAGCGATATAGAAAAGTAATCAATGTTTGTGACCTCGAGAGAGACATTTCTATATTGTCTCTTGGAGATGACACAACTGTTGGAGAAAGAGGTACTATGTTAAGTGGAGGACAAAAAGCCAGAGTTAGTTTAGCCAGAGCAATATATAAGGAAGCCGATTTTTATCTCCTAGATGACCCATTATCTGCTGTGGATGCACAGGTTGGGAAAAAATTGTTCGAAAATTGCCTTTCTGATTTTCTGAAACATAAATCCGTCATTCTGGTTACGCATCAGCTGCAGTATTTAACAGATGTTGATCAAATCATTTTCATGCAGGATGGAAACATTTCCTCTACCATAACACCCGGGGAACTACAAAAGGTCGAATTTGCTATTCCGGATGAGTATAGAAGCAACGAAGCATCGATTATTGAAAAAAGCAAAAACGATCATGAGGAAGTAAGTTCTTCGAAAAATAATCACTCCCATACTGAAGGCAAAGAAGAGAAAAGTGTTGGAACAGTAGCAGGAGATATTTATATTTCCTATTTTAAAGCTGGAGGCTCATTACTATTAGCTATTTTTGTTCTATTTATGTGTTTGTGTACTCAAGTATTTACAAGTAGCACCGATTACTTCATCGCTTATTGGTAATACTGAATGTAACTAATTTGTGTTGTATTTTAACTAGTGCTTTGTTTATTGTATAGGGTGAATGCAGAAAAGTTAAAAGGTGCTGAAAATAACACAGCTTATGAGAATTACTTCTATTTGCCTAGAGAAACCTATATTTATATCTATACAGTATTAATCAGTACCATGATTCTTGTAACGTTAGTGCGATCCTTCTTCTTTTTTAAGTACTGTATGGAAGCTTCGGTACAGCTGCACAATGACATGTTTTCCAACGTTGTATACGCTCCTATAATGTTTTTCCAAAAAACTACATCCGGAACCATTTTGAATAGATTTTCAAAAGACATGGGGGCGATTGATGATATTATACCTAATCTTATAATAGAGTGCATTCAGGTGAGTTACTAAACTTCATATTTGCAAGGCAACGTCAAATTGCCTTTTCCAGGTTGGATTAATTGTAATAGGAACGACAGTTGTGATATCCCTTGTAAATCCATGGATGTTGGTAGCATCAGCCATTATTTTCATACTTTTTTATTTGCTAAGAATTGTATATTTAGCAACAAGTCGCAGCGTCAAACGGTTGGAAGCCATCAGTAAGTAGTAAGTCCTACTTGAAAATTGAGTAGGAAGTATAATTTCAATATTTTAGCTCGTAGCCCAATCCTGGCCCACATGAACGCGTCCCTTCAAGGGATAATAACTATAAGAGCATTTGGTGCCCAGAAACTTCTCCAAAGAGAGTTTGACGAACACCAGGATTTGCATAGCTCTGCTTGGTATCTGCTTCTGTGCTGCACAAGAGCTTTTGGATTTTGGCTCGATTTAATAAGTGTTATTTACGTTGGAATAGTAACATTTAGTTTTTTGTTTATATATAGTGGTAAGTAGGGTTTCATACAGGCAAAAGTGTACTTGTAACTTATGTGTTTTAGAATCGCACGGTGGCAATGTCGGATTGGCCATCACTCAAGCTATCAGTTTAACAGGGGTATTTCAATGGGGTATGCGTCAATGGAGCGACCTGGAAAATCAAATGACTTCTGTCGAAAGGGTAGCTGAGTATACAAAGCTCGAACGTGAAGCTGTTCGGACTGACGTAATTCCGGCACTCAGTTGGCCTAAAGAAGGCAATATTGATTTTACATCTGTTTCCTTAAAGTATTCTTTAGCAGAACCCTACGTTCTAAAACAATTAAATATCGAAATCAAAGCAAACGAAAAAATAGGAATCGTAGGAAGAACCGGCGCTGGAAAAAGTTCCCTCATTAATGCGCTCTTCCAGTTTACAGATATTGAAGGAAAAATAATAATTGATAATATGGACATAACAAAAATTCCTTTAGATACTTTACGTTCTAAGATCTCTATAATTCCTCAAGAACCGTTCCTCTTCTCGGGAACCCTCAGGAGAAATTTGGACCCTTTCGAGAAGTACGATGATACGGATTTATGGAATGCGTTAGCCGAAGTTGAACTCAAAAAGTTAATAGAATTATTACCTTTGGGGCTAGACGAAAAAGTATCGGAAGGAGGTTCGAACTTCAGCGTGGGGCAAAGACAACTGATTTGTTTGGCGAGAGTTATTATTGGAAAAAATAAAATTCTAGTCATGGACGAAGCAACTGCTAGTTTGGACGCACAAACTGACGCACTTATTCAAACAACGATCAGAAGAAAATTTGCTGAATGTACTGTTTTGACAATAGCTCATCGATTGAATACAGTTATGGATTCGGACAAAATTTTAGTGCTGAATTTTGGAAGCATTGTTGAATTTGATCGTCCGGAAGTATTACTTGGCAACCAAAATAGTATGTTTTATGCAATGGTTAAGCAAAATACGAGCTCAACACTGGAACTTAATACAAAAACAGAATGAAGGTACGGGTTCAGTGGATATTATAATGTTGCTTCTAAACATAGCGCAAGTGAAATAAAAAAAGATGCATATCTTTATCATTACATAAAAATATTTATGATAACAATTCATTAATATCCAACCCATGTAATGATTATTTGTTTTTATTCTGTAATAATGAAGCTTTTCTGTGTTGCAGAACTGCGAAGTAGACTCGACGTCCAAATCCAAGTTCAAATGTAAATTTACTAGTGAACGAGTTATTTCTAGTAATTCCACATACTATATCTCGATATTAAATTAGTTATGTTGTTTGTGCTCTTATTGAACTATTGTTGAACAACTGCTTTCTGATTATTGGCAGCACATACGTATTCCAATTGTATTTGATGTAGAGTAGTTTTCAACATTTTTTAATCAACAATAAATTAATTTACTTATTATCTCATATTTTATAGTACTGTTGATATTATCGTATCTTCAGTATTGTGAAAAAACTGGAACATACCCAGAAGCTCAGTAAGTGAGACTAACTTCTATCTGGAAAATATACCGGGTGGTTGGTCATACCTCTGAACATAGGCAATTTACATGGCTTATCACGGTTATGCATATTCCTGCTCACCATTCACCTTTATGGTAAGAAATGGTAATGGTACAAAATTAGAGAGAATAATTTTCCGCGTCGTTTAGTATTAAAAACTTTTTGGATAATGTTAATTATGCATAATAGCTATTTATGCAACAAGTGCCAAAAGTTGATGTTTATGCACGAGACATGAAAATTATTAAACGCCACCGAAGGCTGAGTTTCATAGCAAGTCAAGTGCAATAACACTTTTAGCACGAGTTTGCATACAATATTTTTTCTACAAACTTAAATTTTCTGATATTAATCCATAAATATCGATTTATCAAAGGTTTGCATTTATGACAGTTATAATTTATGTCATAATAAAAAGATGGCCTTGACGCGCAGGTGAATGTTTGTGGAGCCAGTACTGTCAAAGTCAGTTATGAAAGGTAATTATAATAGTAGGCATCTGACTTTATTCATTAGATAAAGCTTTAATTATTTAAAAAACACTTTACCTCTAACGCAAAAAGTAACTAGAATAATTTTACAACCTCACTTCCAGTTCGAAATTGTAGTTTTATAACCTCACTTCACTTTTAGCACATGAGCTAAAAGTAAACAGCTGATCTCATTTTAAACACGCTAAATTATAAAACGTCACTTTTAGTGAAAAAAGCTAGCGTTAAAAGGCCTACTTTTGTTGGTGGTCGTAGAAAAGAATATTAATTGTAAAATTTAGATATTTCCAAATATAAGTGAGGGGAATATCTAAACTTTAAAATTAATATTTTTATGCACAATTAACATTAACCAAATAGTTTTTAATACTAAACAAAGTGGAAAATTATTCTCTTTAATTTCGTACCACCACCATTTCTTTCCATAAAAATGGCGAGCAGGAATATGCATAACCGTGATAATCCATGTAAATTACCTATGTTCAGAGGTATGACCAACCACCCGGTACCTATGTCCAATTTATGTTTATATATTTATAAAATTGGGAAGCTACTTTTCTAATATATAATCATAGATCACTACTATAAAATATAAATACATATTCATCTGTTGCAGAACTTAAAGTCGCTATTTTCTTTTAAAAATTATACAGCTTCTTGAATACATAAGGAGTGCAGGAACAGGGAGGGGTCAAGGGGGCGGTTGCATTCTCATAAAATATATCGGCGGGGGGGGGGGGTAGTGTAATTTGCCCCCCTGATATATTCGATGAGGTTTTAAAAAATGTGTATAGTCTGTTTTTTTGCTTTATGATTCAGAGCAGGCTTTGTTTTTGCATTTTTGTAACAGTGTAGATAGTTGGTTACAAAGAAAAAACACTAGTAATGTCAAAAATCTATTACAACTGTCAGTGTGTTAACTCATACGCACTCTCCTTTATCTAATAGACTTGTCTGTCCGTCCGTCCGGGACCCTGTAGACTCGTCTGTCCGTCCGTCAGCGACGCTGTTTCAGCAGCCAAACGGTAAGAAATAGAGAAAAAAGTTATTAAAGTTATATGTTTGGAATGGTCATGTTTTCGAGAAATCACAAAAAGACCGTTTTTCAAATGGAACGCGTATTAAATAAAAATGTTTCAGCAGCCAAACGGAGCTGCGACCTTCTGCGCCTTAAAACGTCGATCGGTTAGGCAACCACTTTGACACCTTCCAGGTCTGGGCACAGTTTTTATTTAATACGCGTTCTATTTGAAAAACGGTCTTTTTTGTTTTTTTAAATGAGACATTTGTCTCACTGGATTGCTTGTTATACTAAATAAGAGCTAAAATTACTGAACCATTGGCATTAAATGAGGTATTGCTTTATTTTAAGAACGTTTATTTAAATATGATTGTTCTCTAACTGTACATAAACGTCATAAAATTTCTACACATGGATTTATCTTATATGTACTAATGTAATAGTATATTACATACCGAGGTGGGAAGTGTTTCATTCCTGTCGAGAGATTAAGTAGTTAACCGAGCCGCACAACGTCCAGGTTAATTTTATCTCGAGACAGGAATGAAACTTTTCACCGTGGTATGTATACTATTTTATTCGCAATTACCTAATTTTAAAAATAACTACAACTGAATTCTGAATAATAGATATCTTGATGTAGCAAATATTTTTGTTACCATGAAAACAACTCAATCAATATTTCTGTTACCATGAAAACAACCCAGTCTTCAGGTATGTGATATTTTTCGGGGTATGTTATAATTTCCCGGCTAGTTTCAGTAATCATCTAGTTCCCAGTTGTTGACATGTCATGAAATTGGCACATTACAATGTGATTGCGAATAAATAGTATATTACTTTACAAGGGATGTAGGTAAGATTTACACTACCGAGGACCGTTTAATGCCTATGTGAGCGAAGCGAACGAGGGTAGCATCGTTCGAGGTAGTGTAAATCTTTCTACATCCTGTTTAAAACAGTTTAAAACACTTGAATGCATTGCAGTTTGTTGCCCCATATGCCAGGTGCATATTCGTCAATTCTTGATTGGTGAAGTCCATAAGAACGGATGAATTGTTACAAACTTGATGTACGTTACCGTTGACATTTGATTAATTGAAACACATTTTGTTTTTAAACTGTCTTAACGTGTCATAGAGTTCCCAGTGCTCCAGGGAGACATTTCCGGACATGGGTTCATATACTCAAATGTCTGAATACCTCCTAGTAGTTTGATCCCATAGTTCTGAAACACCCTGTATAATACCTTACTCTGAACCAAGATATTAGGGTATGTAGAAATATTTTGTTACTGATTAATAACATAAAAATGTACTTGCATTTCTAGATTTGGCGTCGAATTCAACCTAAACTCAAAATTTAACATTTAATCACGCTATAGCAGTCATAGGCTGTTACCGAGCAACTTACCGGTAATACAAATTTCTAATTTTACAGTCAACTTATTGTTTTTTTGTATTACTGTTTTATGCTAAATATTCTTAACTTTTTATTGTATTTGTGGCTTTTAGAAGGACTCTCTTACGGCTGTGATATTTTTCCGCTATTAAGATATTTAATGTGATATTTGGTATGTTATTGTTGTGCTCAGAGCTGGGCAGTAATTAATTACTTTTTAATTAAATTACTAATTAAATTCCTTTTTGTTTATTTGCCTTGGAATTGAATTAATTTTCAAAATGCGGTAATTGTAATTGGGAATTGCCATCTTTGTTAGAAAGTACTTGAAAATTACTTTTTAAAAGTAATTAATTACTGCATTCAATTACTCAATTACTTTCGTGTAATTAAATTACTCTAAAGTATTTAAAATACTTTATAGGTATTTGAATTACTTGTGGTAATTGAAATTACTCGAGGTAATTGAATTACTTTGTGGTATTTCAATTACTGAATTACTGACCTCGACAGGGTGCTAAATCTCCAGAACGCATAAATAAGATAAGGTCTTATTAAGTTACATATTAAGCAAATCGCAGGGTTTCCCCGAGCAATGTAAGCCTAATTTATAATTTCCTCTGACAAGTCGAATAACAGCAACTTCTGCATTTTGTATGACGCGTCCAAGAGCATTAGTGTTTGTATATGTAGCTTGTAATAGTGACACTAATATTTATTGTGAGAGACGCTAAGTGTAAGACGCTAGAAGAATATTTGCGGTAAGTACATTACAGATTACAATACCTACGGTAAAATAATAATTTTAAATAGCTTTATTAGACGATATTGGTTCATAATGATTATTTATTCATTTCAATTTGCTTGTTTTAAAGTGTAACAGACGTTCAGTCCACAAAATTACGTTTTTGAGTGAGGAATTGAATTAAACGGACAAAATCCGATAACAGCATTTAAACAGCGGGAAACAGATATATAAAATGTACCTAATTGCAAAATCCCATGTCTGCTTGACTCAAAAATGCATTATGGCTATGGCGTATGGTAATTTTAAAACGCCGCTGCATAAGTTTACCGCATTCTTGCATTGAATATTTTGTAAATTATCCATTCTTTGTCGCTTTCTTGTAATGCTCATATGCTGCTATGTATCTGGCACTAGTGCATAATTTTTATGAACTGCTGCAGCATGTTAGTTTCGATTATTATTAAAAACCCCCTTGCTAATTACGAGACATTCAAATATTGGCTTCTTAATTATTTTACACAAAATTCCATTTAGTTTTTTAAAAGAACAGTGTACAGTGACCCAATTTACTTAATTTCAGATATTTTATTGCCCTTAACTTCAATAGGTATTATTAAAGATGTTAATAACATTTTGAAATTTTAAGTAAAAATATGAAAGCAACCTGAGCAATTTAATTGTCGAGCGTTCACAGTAATTTTCTTATTCGGTGTGTTCAAAAAGAAATTACTTAAGGGTTGGCCATGGAATATAAAGGTATTGGCAACAGCAAGCTTTAGAATTTATTAACATAATCACTGTTGTTGCTGCCATAAGTTTATATTATACGCTGATATCGCGATTGAAAATTCTAAAAATTGCCATATTCAACCCTTATGTAATTTCTTTTTGAACACATAGTATAAAGGTCACAATGTAAAAACGGCTTCATTGTTCCGTGCTTGAGCAAATGTCTTTTGTTTTTATATCTCAAGTACGAATTCTTATTTCAATCAGCCGTTTTCAACTAGGTTTATCAGTCATCTATCAACTTTCAACGGTCCCTGATCAACACCAAATTGATATTTTGTTTTAAAATTTCAGAAGTTACCTAATAACTATTTGTATTACTAGGGAGGAAAATGTATCATTCTCTCCCGCAGATGTAGTTTAGTTCTTCAGAGTTTGAGAGAACAGTACCTAATCAATTTATTGTAATCATGCAAGGGATGAAATGACGTTTTAGTCCAGAGTTATACATACAACACTTTTACATTTTATGATGAGACTATCTCTTGTAATCAGCTGCATTCAAAAATATTTAAATATGAAGACCAGGCGGCTAGTTGATTTATTATTAATAATAATCACATTGTCTCCCGTCTCTAATGGCAACGACAGTCAATGTATTATATTCCCTCGCACTGCCATTGGAAACCAACCAGGGACCCAAACGTATATTTTCACTATACCCCTAACAGGCCACAGAAAATGTCACTTTCGTATAAAGGAGTAAAAAGTACCTATTTTCGAACAGAGCAAACAAACAATGCTCAAGTTGCGCCAATTGGATCGTTCTTCTACAAAATCTAAATAGAAATTTGCTGTCAAACGCTTAAGAAATCCAATGCTCCACCCTGTATACTTAGGTAAGTTACATATTTTCGTCATTCAGCCTCATGTTAAGCGTATTTAATAATAGATTGTTCTACAAGTTAAGAAAAGTGAAAGAGTTTCAACGTTTAATTTACGAGCGAGTGATGCAAAGGAAGTGGATTAATTTATCACGAACATGGAAAAATCACCTTTATAACATATTCAGGGCGCTATTTTTTCTAATATCATTACAAAATCTAGCCAAAATTAAATTCTACATTTCTTCATACCCGAATTTTTCTTTTTTAATTGGCAGTGAAGACGTCGAAATCGTCAAATAATATACGAGAAATCGGCAGTGAAGTAATCCATTGTTTTACAACTTTTTGTAAGCGGCTGGGCGATAGGTAAACGTCAACCGACGTTAACGTAACCTATAGAAGTTGGTTAAAATGTTGTAACTGCGCGATTTCTCGATTTAAAAATACAATGTACCCCTGGGCACTGGAAGTTCCCTTTCTATCCTTGTGTGGTTCAAGCTCAACTTTAGTAATAATTTATGCGGAAACTAATATTAAAAAATATATAGATTTGAACTTCCAAGTCCCTACACCTTCTTACTGAAGAGACTTTGTACTAAAGTATATTAGGTTTAATCGGTTTATTATAACCTAAGGAATCTATGCCAAATCGGTGTCCCAAAAAAAATTGCTATTCTTGAACTTATTTATTTACTTACATCACACTAAAAACTTTTGGTTTTGGTGAACGGTGCATGTAGCTAGAAGATTTAATTATCAAAAAACCTTCAAGAGTGATAAAATATTAGGTTACTATAGTTAACAAAACATAAAAATTAAGCATTTTTAGATAACGATTACGAATCGACACGACACTAATGATAGTTGCAACTTGCAAGACAATTCTACTAAATACAACTATATGACAATAATTTTTATTGAAAGTAATTGAAAAAGTAATTGATGTACAATTACAATTACTAAGTAATTGGTAATTGAATCACTATTTCCTGTGAGTAATTGAATCTCTGGTAATTAAATTACTACATTGGGCGGTAATTGGTAATTAGTACCTAATTAATTACTTTTTAAAAGTAATTTGCCCAACTCTGGTTGTGCTTTATTGTCGTGCTATGTTTATGTACTACCGAGTACTCTTTGAATGATATTACTATACAGACTCGTAATATTTATGCCTGCGAATTCTCTTTTTTTCAGGGATTGTTCAGTAGGGCATTTCGATGTATACTTTTATATGATTAGCAAAGTGCTTGGGTTAGTTGCTACTTGGCGCCCATATTTTTACAGCTTAAGATTAGAGTCTTTTGTTTTACCCACGACTAGCTCCGGCTGAGAAGTCGGCTGCCTTTGTTTCTGTCCGACTTACTGTCAGAGTAACGTAACAATATCTTTAAACACATATCAAATTTACATTTAACATTAAAAAATGCGTGATTGTTAATTTTTCAAAAAGAGTTGACTTGCATCAATATCACTAGAAAATCGGAAATGTGTTATTAGAAACAAGGCAAGGAATAAAGGAGTATACTTTGATAACAAACTGAATTTTAACTCGCATGTTAACCAGTGTGTCAAAAAGCCATATAAACAACTTGGATTTATACTAAGAAATTCCGCTTGCTTCCAAAACATCAACACTTACAAAAGGCTATATAATACCTTTGTCAGATGTCATCTGGAGTACGCGTCGGTTGTTTGGTCACCGTGTTATAATTTCTATATTAATGCGATTGAGAAAGTTCAAAAAAGGTTTCTTAGATTTTTATATTATAAAATGTATGGCCAATATACGTATCTCATACCAACTTCTGAATTACGTGCAGAATTTAATATACTGTCATTAGAAAGACGACGTAAATTACTTTCGGCAATAATTGTTTACAAGATTTTTCATAATTTAATAGACTGTTCCAGTCTTCTACGATTTTTCAAATTTAATGTTCCGCATTATCCCAGTAGAAACACATCTGTATTTTACATTAGTACTTGCAGAACTAACTTTTCGATGAATTCGCCTATTTATAAATTAAGTACTATATCTAATAACTTCAGCCATTTGGATATATTTGCAATGAGTCTGGCTTCATATAAAAAAGGTTTAATATTGGAACTTATTAGATAGGGCAGGGTGTTTGGTGGGTGTCGGGATAGGATGGTGCGGTGCCGTTGTCTGGTTGTGTAGCATCAGCGTGTTTGTACGTTGTTAATGGGGAACCCGATGCCGGTGTTGTGCTTCTGTCGTGGCACTACGCTGACACTTCGTTTAGTATTAACTTTTATTCGCAACTGCGACTATGTAGATTCCGCATTTATTTTATTTTTTTTCTTATAAATTAATTGTGTGTGTCTTTTAGTATGATTACTACATATTATTATTACAGTATCTCTATTTTTGTATTTTCTTATATGTGTATATGTAATACTGCAACCTTTATTTGGTGGTAACTGTTGGTTGCATAAATAAATAAATAAATACATAAATATCATTTGTCTAAATTTTCTTTATGGCGACGATATATTGTAATGATTTTTATTCGCAATCACATTGTAATGTGTCAATTTCATGACATAACAACAGCTGGGAACTAGATGATTACTTGAAACTAGCCAGGAAATTATTACATACCCCGAAAAATATTACATACCTGAAGAGTGGGATGTTTCCATGGTAACAAAACATTGAGTGGGTTGTTTTCATGGTAACAAAAATATTAGCTACATCAAGATATCTATTATTCAGAATTCAATTGTAGTTTTTTTAAAATTAGATGATTGCAAATAAAATAGTATACATACCACGGTGGAAAGTTTCATTCCTGTCTCGAGATAAAGTTAACCTCGACGCTACGCGTCTCGTTAAACTACCTAATCTCTCGACAGTAATGAAACACTTCCCACCTCGGTATGTAATATACTATTTTCCACGACCGGGAGTAGAAGTCCGTTTCTATAGCATCAAAATTGTGACAGAAGTAGAACATTTGCTCCCTAGAGACTAAATAAGACAAAAATTTCCCTAGGGAGTTTTCATTATGACTGACACAACAATTATGCCAAATTCGAGGTTATGAGGTTAGGTTTTGCGTCAGTTTTGACACAAACTGACGCAAAAACTAACCTGCTAACCTCGAATTTGACATAATTGTGAGCTCTTGTCATAATGACTTACAGTGCCACCAACTTTAAAATTTACCATAGGTTACTAATTTTAAAATAATTGTAACTAAAATGTCAATAAATGACGTTTAAAAAACGGGTTTTTCGTTTTTAATCTTCCTGCAACGTGAAAAAAATAGTATATGCAACTCGGAGAGAATGCTATTTTGCTTCAGTGCAATTTCTGACTCTCGGCCTTCGCCCTCGAGTCAGAAATTGCACCTCAGCAAAATACCGCATTTCTCTCCCTTATTGCATAATCTACTATAGTATGAAGGTTTGATATTATATTATTAAAATGATTAAAAATATTTCATTATAAAATAGTAAAAACGAATTTATATATTTAAAAAGAAAATCAGAATTATTAACTTATGTATTTGGAAAAGAATGGATTAAAATACAAATTCAGTTGAACAATGTAATAAAAGAAACATAAGGGATCTATAATATGATATAAAGATTATTTGAATTAAAGGGGAAGAAAATTAATATTAAATACTTATTTGAGAGAAGTCATTTAAAATACCGGGTATTAAAAAAAGTGGAACCAAATATTTATATAGTGTTAAAATTTTAAAAGTAAGCATAAAGCATATTACTATGGAAAATGTTATTTTAGACACGCATAAAATTGATTTGAAAAACATGTTAAACTAATTTGTAAATGGCAAAAATTTTGAAATAAACTCTTTTGTAATAAAATTTGTATATCTATTTGGTCTATGGAAGGGTTTACATAATATAACTTTACCGAGGAGGAGAACAAAATAAATTTAAGAACAAGAAGATATTAAATTTACGAAGAAGAATGAATATGGTAGGAATACTATAAGTCATACAGAAATTAGGTACAAAAGGAATTGGATACTGTACTTCGTTTATAATTAATTGGTTACATCATGTGATATGAATAATTGGCTGGTTATTTTCGTGAACTAGTCCACATCGAGTTTCCTAATAGAGTAAACATCTTGCGAAATGGATAGGAGCTTCTTCATTTACTAGTATTGTACTTCATTGGACATCTTCTTGGAGTGATGTCTTGTTGATTGGATTTTGTCAACTCTAGTATTGCTGGATTGACGACTGCTTGTTGGAATTTTAAGAGACATTGCAGTTGCTACTGGTGGGTCTTGTCGAGTGTCCAGGTGGAAGTAACAGAAATCCTGTAGTGTTTTCGCTGGATGATTTATGCAGTCTGCTAGTAGCTGATTCCATTTCTACTGGGTTAGGTGTACAGGTAAGGAAACTGCTGTGAGCGGCCGGAATGCTGTTGGATTCGGAGATTCCTTGTACAAGTGACAGTTACAGGTATCTATATAAAGAACTGAAACAAAAGCATTAAAAAAATGAAGTTAAATAATTAAAAAGGAATTACTTAGCATTTGTAGTGTTTATTGAATGACATATGGTAGCAAATGTGTATTTATAATTAATTTCTACATTCATAATTTTAAATGACATTGACAGGTATAAAGTTGTCATTTCATTTTGAAGTAAGGTTTCATTAAAACAATAGTTACTGTAATATGAGATCCCAACCTGTTTTATTAAGAGCACTTGTTTTCTACTGGAGCTAGTGATATTACGTAACATCGATAATTAATAATTTAACAAAAATGGCATCTAAAGTACATAATGTTTTTTATTAAAAGAGAATTGGTAAAAAATAAACTAAATAAAAAGGAAAGTCAAACATAATTGCTACAGCATAATAAATATTGTTATAATATAGAACCATTTACATACATAAATACCATTGCAAAATAGTCAATTATAACATAAATGGCGCCGCAACGTAAAGCTATAACAATATATGCATTTTCATTTAGCAGTATAGTGCTATTAAGACAATGTTGTCTGCGAATCTGGAATACGTCAATAGGTTTCTGTTTATATTATTATCAAGAGCACCCCACTATACTCTCTTCATCGTAGATTGTAAAGGAATTGTGAATAGCTTTGGCGAAATAAATGTTCCTAGGTAACATTTCATCTATACATATCCATCGCTTGTGGTGCCTGTTTTCATACTTAATAGGTATAACCAACTTGTGTTTCCTGTTTTATTATTACAAATTAAATTTAAGTAATGCATTCTACAATCATAAAAGTGCGTACAGCCGGTCCTGTACGGTGTACGAAGTGTAAGGTTTAATTTCGAGGGTACAGTGTTAAATTCAACTTCCTGAGCCCGTCCGCGAGACGAAGGAAAGTTTCAGCTTTAAAACATTTTTGGTTAGCATTTTAAAGTTTAATTTGAGTCGTGCGCCAAAAGGCGAGTTAAGTAGAAGCGGCTAGAAGTCTGCAGCAAGTAAATAATTGCTGCACCTGTAGTTTTAAAGTGCAGCGAACAAGCGTTTACGAATTAAGTGAACGCATTTTTATGGAGTACGAGGTGAGCATGTAAATTGTGCAACATTCACAGTAGGCTTTTAAAATGTTTCCAAGTTTTGGTGACGTCAATGAGACGAGCGGCGCCCAAGCCAGCGATAAGACAAGAGGGACTTCACAAGATCGAATGTGGTTATTTACCACTTATCACGCCATCCCAGGTTTCGATAATGCAATGCAAGGCGACTTCGAGACCAAAGGTAATCTGACATCTACAAGAAGTGGTCGCAGTTCGCCATAAAACTCGCGTCCGACTTTATTGAAATAGCATTTTAGGAATGAGCTAATGTGGTAAATCCCCGTTCTATTTTAAATGCACACGAATATGAACAGGGCGGTCTTTAAATGTTTTTAACTTTTGCACTTTTAAGTACCTACAGTTATTTCAGCGCTATTTTAATAGCGTTTTATTGATGTTTGATATGTGTTCATTCGGGTAGTTCCAGCTACTTCGCACGTACGTTTTTTTATGAGTTTACCCTAGTTTTATGTGTTTTACACTTGTTTTGAAGTCAGTAAATTTGTATAAACAAATTGGCTTTTTTTGTGCATTGTTTGAAGTCAGTTTCAGCCTAAAAACACTGCAGTAGACCAATTAAGCTGGATTACAGAAGGGATCATATTCCTGTTTTTTTTTTATTAGATAGTGATCTTTCATAGCCGAGAATCTACAAATATTTGTACAATTTGTTTGTTATATACCACACTCGCAACCTAGATCGGCTGCCATGTCCACAAATCACTAAAATTTTATATATTTTTCAGCAAAATTGAAAGGCTTTGCCGTGGTTTATGTATATGCTGTAGATTTCGCTTCCAATCTACAAATTTCAGTAGCAGCGCTTTTTTGTTAGAGATCTCTATTTTTTATCGCTTGCCTGCGCGATTTAAATGCTGCTACTTTTGAAGGAACTCTTGCTGAGGTCTGGTAAACGTCATCAGCAGTCTAAACCGTTATTTACAATTTGGCTGTAACTTCGTTTGCGTTTAAGAGTTCTTCCTGAATTTTTATTGTGTACCTAGGGCGTAGGTAAAATGAGTTTAAGTTTGACGAGAAACTTGTGTTGCGGTGTGGATTACCTATACCATTCGCATAATGTAAGTTTCTTATATTTTTACCTCCTTGTTTCTAATTGTGTTTGGATGTATTGCTTGAAGATCAAGCTTTGCTGTTACAAACCACTATTACGTGATAGTATTATTTAACTTGCAACATTTAACATTTACCTTGTGACTTCATACGAATACATAACCTATATACATTAATAAACTCGTTAGTATTCGTGGTTTTTAATGATTATTTATTAATTATTTTATATCACCAGCAAATCCAAACATCTGTATCTTCATCAAATACCGATTTTGAGTCTGATTATAGTAATAAGTATAAGCAAGAATTGTGTACATGTTGTTCTTTATAAATTTCAAAATTGCCTCTTGTTGGTTTAATTACGCTTCCAAACACCAGAGGCGCTGTAAACGTCGACAAACTAAAGTCACTAGTGACTTTACGACAAACGCGGACATGTGCGTAAGGTATTTGTAAAAATTTAGTAATTTGTGGACATACCCTTAAATAACAATAGTAGCCAACATGCGGCTGTGCTTGGCAACCATTTTTCCCCAATTCTAATAACAAGCAACATGCAACCAGCAACCGTTTTCATTCGCATGTTTACATGAATTCAAATAATCCAAATCTGTATTTTATCATTAATTTTTTTATCGAAATGCAATCAAATACATTTAACCATTTTCATTCAATCCAAAATACTAAGTTACGGTTTGTAGAGGTCGGTTTTTCTGATTTTGCTAAACTTTCAACTTTAAATAGATTCGTTTATATGTATATGTATTTCATTATATTAATCAAATTAAATTCATTGTAGATACTGGGGCTAGTATTTCATTTATAAAAAAATCATCTTTCTTTCATTCTATTTCTGAACCAACTCATTCATCCAATTTAGCTGCTAATAATTCTCACGTTATTATAGAAGAAATTTAAAATTCCTCTGAAATTTAATTTATTTCCCCATTTCATAACCTGTTTTTTAATATTGCATAACAAATTCATATGTAAAATGTCAGCACAACCTTGTACTTGTCCTTTAAGTAGTATTTAATTTTCAATTGTGTCTTGCCTACAATTATATAAAAAATCGTTTCCGCATAATAACAAAAAGGTTCACAAATATATGTACCGACAATGCTAATAAAATCAGTTTACTTTAAACTAACGATAACAGTGTTGAAAGTAACTTTTAAAATACCGAAAATCTCAAAACATGTTAAAAATATCAAAAAGAATGGATAAATTGAAAAACAGATTTTACATATTCAAGAACGTGACCAACGCGAAGAACACGTCTAGGCTGTCCACAATAATGTAGTGTCTGGAAGTTGATTAATAAATAAGTGAATGTGTATAATCATAAATGGTAATATTACCTGCAGCCGCAAGTAAATAATACACTTTAAACTAACACAGGCAAATGTCTAGTAAAAATGAGAAAATCAGATTCCTTCACTGCCTTAAGTAGGGCTTCAATTAAATGCAATGAGGTCATTATATAATAAAACGATAAATACAGTAGTGTTGACTTCTAAAAGCCATAATGCTACAGATTTAGTGTTCAATTCGCCAAAACACATTCACGATAACAGTGGCGTACGATAGCATAGGTCATGCAGATTAATTATACAACGCATCACAACATTCTCTTCAATCACATCCTACTTCGCCGTAATTATAGACGGCTTAAAATATTTCTGTGAAGTAAACATAGTTTAGAGCTAATTTCTAGCAATTCTAAAACGTTCAGTGTTACTAGGTGTTCCGAGAGAAGAGCGATTAGTGAAATGAGACGAGTTTAGTCGTTAACAGTGAATAAGTCAATTAAGAATTTTATGATGGTACACCACTGTCACGGAGATCGCATCATCGCGTAATATTTTAGTGTTATTTTTGTCCTCATAACCAGTTTTGATGCTTAATAATGCAAAATGATGGCCTTTATTAATTGAAGAACTGTGATATTTTAAATGCATCAAAAACTATCAAGCCATAGTAGGCATTAAGTATGTAAAGTTAAAACTTCAGGATTATTATCGTGTTAATACAAAGCGATGAATAGCCAAAATGTGTTTAAAAAGCAATCACATCCCAGACAGAACGCGGGAATTCTCTCTATTTTGACCTACTGGCAAGTATAACACTTTAATTGGTTCACTCTTCTAGAACTGCAGTCTTTTTTTCTTCAGCTGGACGTTACCAACGTTTATTAAGGGACTGCGAAAAGATCTCGAAGAAGGAGATTTATTTCAACCCTTAAATGAGCATACCTCAAGTACATTAGGTGATAAACTTGAAGAATCATGGTTGAAAGAAAAAATCTTACATCAAGACCCTTCGCTATTAAGAGCCCTTGCCAGAGTATTTGGTTTGGAGCTGATGACATTCGGTATTGCCCTTATGTTCATCGAACTGATCTTAAAGTAAGTTACTTTCTTAATTAAAAATGATAAAGCAAGCTTTCTAATTTTTAGAATGGCGCAACCTTTAGCCCTTTCACAACTTCTCATGTATTATACAGCGAAAGATACTAAAATTAGTAAGCAGGAAGCTTATCTATATGCCGGCGTAATTGTAGTGGCTTGTTTTGGGTATGCTTTGGCAGCCCATTGGTATTCGCTTGGTTTACAACACTTCGGTATGAAACTGAGGGTAGCGTGTTGCTCACTAATTTACAGAAAGTCGTTGCGATTGAGTTCGAGTACCGTTGAAGAAGCAACTGTAGGCCAAATAGTAAATTTACTCTCAAACGACGTTAATAGATTTGACCAGGCCGCCGTTCACCTGCACAGTTTGTGGTTTGTTCCCATAGAAACAACTATCATCGTGTATATCCTATACCGGATCATAGGACTCACATCAGCTGTTGGAATAGTTACAATGACGCTATTTGTTCCATTACAAGGTACGGTCCTTTTTGTAAATTGCAAATAAAAGGACTTCCAGTGCAGAAGGCAACAGTGTACGTATTTTTGCCATGTTGTCGCCATTAATTATCTGAAGACGATTATCAGTTTAATAACCTCAAGCACGTTTAGTAATATTTATATTAAGGAACAAAGACACTTTTCATAATATAAAGTGGCAATCAAAGTAATCTCTTTTTCAGTATATTTAGGAAGAAAAATTGCTAATCTGCGCTTAAAGACGGCTATCAAAACTGATGGAAGAATTCAATTAATGAATGAAATAATTTCTGGTTTCCAAATTATTAAAACGTACACCTGGGAAAAACAATTCATTAAATTAATTACATTAGCTCGCAAGTAAGTTGTTAAAAACAGTTAAAGTACCTTTCCAAAATTAGGTCTTTCCAGACTAGAAATTAATAACATCCGTGCAACTTCGTACTTGAGGGGCGTGATGTTATCTTTTTCCATCTTTACTACAAGATTGTCAGTCTTTCTAACTGTCGTAGTTTATGTGACACTGGGAAATGACCTAACAGCGGAATATGTTTTCGTCGTCATTTCATTTTATAACATTCTGAGGCAAGCGGTGACAAGATATTATCCTCAAGGAATCGTGCAAATCGGAGAAGCGAGTGTATCCATATCCAGAATACAAAAATTTCTTCTACTAGACGAAATTGGTTCTAATACAAGCCTCACAGGCAACTATCGTCGTTTGTGCGCAGAAGATATTACAAACTTTAACATCAATAAGATCGAACAAAATAGTGTAGCACATGTTCAAATCACATGCGAAAAGTTTTCTGCAAAGTGGTCCTCAAGTTGCTCAAAGCCAACCTTGAAGAACATAAACTTGAATATTTTCCAAGAACAGATCACAGCAATAGTTGGTCCAGTAGGGAGTGGAAAAACGAGTTTGTTGCTGGCAGTTTTAAAAGAACTACCTGTACAAGAAGGTTCAATAATAATTAAAGGTAGCATTTCCTATGCTCCTCAAGAACCTTGGTTATTTTCCGGGACTATTAGGCAAAATATACTTTTTGGCCACCCTATGAATCGAGAACGATATAAAAAAGTCATCGATGTTTGTGACCTGGAGCGAGACCTTTCCACATTGTCATTTGGAGATAAGACCACTGTTGGAGAAAGAGGTACTATGCTAAGTGGAGGACAAAAGGCCAGAGTTAGTTTAGCCAGAGCAATATATAGGGAAGCCGATGTTTATCTCCTGGATGATCCATTATCTGCTGTGGATGCACACGTTGGGAAAAAATTGTTTGAAGATTGTATTTCTAATTTTCTAAAACATAAATCCGTCATCCTGGTTACTCATCAGCTCCAGTATTTGGCAAATGTTGGTCAAATCATCCTCATGGAAAATGGGAAAATTTCGTCCACCATAACCCACACCGAACTACAGAAAGCGGGGCTCGCCCTTACGAATGGTTATAAAAGCAAACGTGAATCGCTTATTGAAGAAAACAAAAACAGTAGTGAAGAAAACTCGTCTGAAAATAACCACACCCATCCTGAATTGAGAGAACAGAAAGGTTTTGGAACAATAACAGGGGATATTTATATGTCATATTTCAAAGCTGGAGGTTCATTGGTATTGGCTGTCTTTGTTCTTTTTATGTTCTTGTGCACTCAGTTATTTGCAAGTGGCACCGATTACTTCATCGCTTACTGGTAATATTTAAAGTAATAGTTGATGTTTCATTTTAAATAATTGTTTTTTGTTTAGGGTTAATTTGGAAAAATCAAAAGGGGCTGAAAATAATACAATTTCTGAAAACCACTTCTATTTATCAAGAGAAACATGTATTTACACCTATTCAATTTTAATTTCCACTATGGTTATGATAACTTTAGTGCGATCTTTCTCGTTTTTTAAGTACTGCATGGAAGCTTCAGTAATGCTACACAATAACATGTTTTCAAATGTTATATATGTTCCTATAAAGTTTTTCCAACAAAATACGTCTGGAAGAATTTTAAATAGATTTTCAAAAGATATGGGGTCAATTGATGAAATTTTACCATCTGTTATTATCGATTGTATACAAGTTAGTTATTAAACTTAATATTATACAACTAATGTAACAACAGATTCTATATTTTAGATTGGGTTGACGGTAATAGGAGTGACAGTCGTGATATCTCTTGTAAATCCGTGGCTGCTAGCTGTGACAGGACTTATTTTAATAGTATTTTACATGCTGAGAAATGTCTATTTAGCAACAAGTCGTAGTGTTAAACGCTTAGAAGCTATTAGTAAGTCTTGGTTGAAACTATAATAAAAAATCTAAATCCAGTGTTTTAGCTCGTAGTCCAGTACTGGCCCATATGAATGCGTCCCTTCGAGGACTGACAACCATTAGAGCATTTGGTGCCCAAACACTCCTTCAACAAGAGTTTGACAATCACCAGGATTTGCACAGTTCAGCTTGGTATATGTTCCTCTGCTGCACAAGAGCTTTTGGATTTTGGCTTGACCTAATATGTGTTACTTATATTGCGATAGTTACATTTAGTTTTTTACTTATAAGTAATGGTAAGTACGGTTCTACCAACTCCAAAATGTAATTAAAAATAGAAATTATGTTTTAGAATGGTATGGTGGCAATGTCGGATTAGCGATTACCCAAGCTATCAGTTTAACGGGATTATTTCAATGGGGTATGCGGCAATGGAGCGAACTGGAAAATCAAATGACTTCTGTAGAAAGGGTAGCTGAGTATACAAAGCTCGAACGTGAAGTTGTTCGAAGTGATGTAATTCCGACACCCAGTTGGCCTGAAAAGGGCAATATCGACTTCACATCGGTCTCCTTAAAATATTCTTCAGCAGGACCTTACGTTCTGAAACAATTAAATATCGAAATCAAAGCAAAGGAAAAAATAGGAATAGTGGGAAGAACTGGAGCTGGAAAATCGTCCCTCATTAATGCCCTCTTTCAGTTCACAAATATTGAAGGAACAATAACAATAGATAACATCGACATAACAAAAATTCCCTTAAATACTTTACGGTCTAAAATCTCTATAATTCCTCAAGAACCGTTTTTGTTTTCGGGAACCCTCAGGAGAAATTTGGACCCTTTCGAGAGGTACGATGATGTGGAATTATGGAACGCGTTAGCAGAAGTTGAACTCAAGAAGTTAATAGAATCTCTATCTTTGGGACTAGACGTGAAAATAACAGAAGGAGGTTCCAACTTCAGCGTCGGACAAAGACAGTTGATATGTTTAGCAAGAGCTGTCATTGGAAAAAATAAAATCCTGATCATGGACGAAGCAACTGCTAGTTTGGACGCACAAACCGACTCACTTATTCAGACAACAATTCGAAGAAAATTTGCTGAATGTACCGTTTTGACCATAGCACATCGAATACATACAATTATAGATTCCGATAAAGTTCTAGTACTGGATTCTGGAAGAGTAGTTGAATTTGATCGTCCGGAAGCCTTACTCATCAACGAAAGTAGTTCGTTTTATGCTATGGTTCATCAGACTACTAGATCAACACACGAATCTATTATCAAAACGGAATAGAGGTACCGATTATGTTGATGTTATACAAGTTATCTTTATTATTGCACCAAAATTTGTATTATGATATAAATCATCTTATGATTAGGTATTCTTTACCCTGTAATATCTGTAATAACATGCCTGTTTGTTGCAATGCTTAAAAATAAACTCCCTCGGAATCCTAAATATAGCTTCGCATCGTGAACGAATTATTGTAATTACTTTTACACTTAATTTATTTTCATTATTTATATTTATATTAGACTATTGATAAAAGCTTCTTTTATTACTGATAAAACTTCATTCCATTCTGATATGGTTCTCGTGAACAAATAAGCATTGACATTTCGTGCTTTAAGGTCAATTAACAGCAATAAATCGTATATTATTAATATTACCTTATTTTTATTGAATTACTGAAATATCTACATGTTCTATGTTGCAAAATTTAGATAATGTGCAATTGTACAAATTAAATAGTTGAAAAGTAACGACTTTTTTATATAATCATAGTTTTTTTTGTGTAACCTTTATAAAATATTCCCTTATTTGCTTATAATTCAATCTCTTAAACAGACAACCACTAGAATTATTCTTAGCCCTATGTTGAATAGGGTGGAACGAAGTCAGGATAACCAAAGTTATAATGCCATGGATCACCGATAATGTTAAACTATTAATATCACTGAGGAATAAGGCTAAGCAACGTTACAAGAAAACAAAAAATCCCTCTCATTGGAACTACTACAAGTCTCTGAGAAATTTAACTACCCTCTCTATTAAAAATGAAAAAGCTGCTTATTTCAATTACCTTATCCGGAACTGTAGTCCCACCGAGATGTGGAGGGATATTAAAAAGCTTAATGTAACTAAAGACAAGAAGTCTAGGGAGTTGCCCCCCATGTTGCAAAATGCGGATGCAATCAATAACTTCTTCCTAGATAGCATTCCTGATCCTGTAGATGATATAAACCTCATGTCTGAATATAGAAACTCCAAAACAGATAATGCAGTGTCGGAGTTATCATTTCACACTGTCGGCATAGACATGGTGTCCAATGTTTTGAAGGAAATAAAGTCAAATTCTAGTGGTTACGATCAAATCAATGCAAAAATGTTAAAACTATGCTGTCCTCTCATTCTTCCGTATATTACCCATATAATAAACGTCTGTATCACTGAGTGCAAATATCCGAGTGTATGGAAGAACGCAATTGTTACACCTATACCAAAAAACAGTAATCCTACATCTTACAGTGACTTACGTCCCATAAGTATCTTGCCTACCCTATCAAAGGTTTTAGAAAAAATTATAAATTCACAAATAAGAACACATCTAAATATTAATAAGATCCTTCCTGATACGCAAGCAGGGTTTAGGCCGGGACATAGCTGCTCTACAGCTTTATTAAACGTCACGGACGAAATATTAGGCGCAAGTGATTCTGGCAAAATAAGTGTGCTAGCTCTACTAGACTTCAGTAAAGCCTTTGACACTATTTCCCATTCAACATTATTATCCGTTCTACAATTTATTGGCTTCGGTGATCATGCAGTTGAATTAATGTCCAGTTACTTGAAAGGTAGAACACAGATGGTTCGCCTCATTGATTCCACATCTGCCTGTAGAGCTGCTGTAAGTGGGGTTCCACAGGGCTCTATTCTAGGGCCCCTGCTATTCACAATCTATACATGCACTTTGCATAAGCAATTAAAAACTTGCAAGGTACAAATGTATGCTGACGATACGCAACTATATCATTCATTTTTACCTGCGCAGTCTATACAGGCCGTTGACGACATTAATGCAGATCTGCAAAGGTTATCTGATATTGCCAACAAACACTCATTAGTTATTAATCCATCTAAATCAAATATTATACTTTTTGGCAGTACAAAAGAGGTGAATAACTTCAAAGATACTGCGAGGTTCTCTATGAATGGCGTCGATATACCTGTTGTAGACTGTGCAAAAAATCTGGGTGTCTTATTTAACTCTACTCTAAGATTTCGTCATCATATCAATAATAACATACGCAAGTCTTATATGAGTTTAAAACTACTTTATCCTCACAGACACTGTTTAACAACTAAAACCAAAGCTATGCTGTGTGAATCGTTGGTCTTGTCACATTTTTCTTATTGTTCTGCTGTGTATGGCCCTTGCCTTGATCACGATGCTTTGAAACAAATTCAACGCGTTCAAAACTCTTGCTTACGTTATGTCTTCGGTATTCGTAAATATGACCGTATATCCCATAAATTAATAGAACTGAAATGGTTAAACATGAATAATAGGTTAAAATTACAAATAGCTTGTCACTATCACAAAATTATTTATACTAAGGAACCTTGTCATCTGTTTCACAAAATATCCTTTCGAACTGATGTCCATGATCTAAAATTGCGCAATTTAAACCTAATAATAACGCCGCCTCTTCATAAAACAGCCCTTTTTAAAAGATCTTTCCGCTATAACATATCAAAACTTTATAATGCCATTCCTACTGAGATAAAAACATGTACAATACCGAATTTCAAAAAACATATGTTTCAAAATCTTATAAAGCAACAAGAGCAGCAGTGATCCTTGTTTTGAGTGAGTTCTTTTCTTTTCTGCGACGGCTTGAGGAAGCGTTATCACTTGATTTATTTGATTTGTAACCTCTTTGTACGTACAGCGCAAATATTATTTTTTAAATTTTTTTTGCACTTTTATATAAATTTTATTATTTTATGATTTACTTGTGTCAAGGTTTGAGTGGAAGATCAGGGTCTTGTATTTGTACTTGGCATCTGAACTCCGCCTTGTGATTTTCACTTTAACTGGATAACAAGTTAATTATCTATTATCTATTATTGGTTATATCACAAATGTAAATTTTGGTTATTATTTAAAGTGAAATAAAGACTATTATTATTATTATTATTATTATTATTAAATCGCGGAAATTTTTTTTTTTCTAAAAACTAAATTTGTACCACGCAAAAGTCATTAAGGCTAAAAACAATGTGCAATGTGTGCAAAAACATTTTGAAATAAGAAAATGTCTAGAGGTTCCATAATCTATTTGAAATTTGGAATACGTAGCGTTGAAGACATTAATAGCGTTCGTGTGAAAAAGTGACCATTTGATTTAAAAATAATCGGTACAGAGGTATTTTCGAATTGATTAATGCATCTGTCTAGCCAAATTGGTCTGTTACATTTATTTTTCGTCGAATGTCATTATCCTAGGAAAATAGCATTTGACTGAAGCGTCTTTAGGCAAATGGTTTTCACGGGTTTGTAACGCATTCCATAATGCTCACATTCCATAATTCCCTAGAAATTGTAGATTCGATTGTTTTCAGAAATGTTGAAATTGTCAGGAGTAAAAATAGTTCGATGTGCACTAAGAGATGGCGCCACCATCAAGACTCAGTGACATACTTCAGTAAGAAAAATATGAAATAGACCCGAAAATCCAGAAATAGACCCCTAAATTTCCAAAATAGTCTGAAAATATCAAACATACAAAAATGTATTTATTTTATTAATTTACAAAAATGTTTTAGCCCTTTAATAGTTATTTACGTGGCAAACTTAGTAAATTAGCCTTTATGGGCGAGCCGGATAATTGAAAAGCTGGTTCCCCAGAAGTGACTTAACACCAGTATCGGCGATAAGTTTTCATGCTAATGATATTCCTCAAGAGCACTTCATTTCCTTAAGAGAAGCCTACGCAACCCAGTCTATGTTTTCGGGTCAAGAGTTTTCAAAATGTCAGTGTCAGCCGTAAAAAGAACGGTGTAATAGCAAGCGATGTGCTTGCTTCAAAAATAATAGCTAGTTATGCAACAAGTGCTAAAAGTCGACGTTTATGCACGAGACATGTCTCGTGCATAAACGACTTTTAGCACGCGTTGCATACAATATTTTATCTACGACCTTAATTTTACCGTTAGTAATCCATAAATATCGATTTAACAAATGTTTTTGTCTACGACACTTCTAATTTATGTCATAATAAATAGTAGGCCATACGCGGGCGAATGTTTGCGAAGCCAGTGCTGTCAAGGTCAGTTACGAAATGTAATTATTAATACTCCACATCTGAGTGTATTCATTACATAACGCTTTAATTATTTCAAAAACACTTTACCTGTAACACAAGAAGCAACTAGAATAACTTTACAACTTCACTTTCAGTTCGAAATTGTAGTTTTATAACCTCACTTCACTTTTAGTACTAGAGCTAAAAGTAAACAGCTGATTTCTTTAACCACGGTAAACTATAAAACGTCACTTTTAGTGAAACAAGCTAGCGCTAAAAGGCCTACCTTTAGTAGTGGTCGTAGATAAAAGTTTATGTAATAGTAGTACCACAACAGCAATTCATGTAAAAATAAATAATATGTTTATACTGCTTTACTTAATACTTAATACTTTATACTACTTTGGGTTAAATACATTTCTGTATTTTTTACTGCCAAAAATAATTAATTTTAGTTCCTTTTCAAGCTTGTATCCTTGCTGTAATTCGTTTATACAAATAAAATTATTATTGTCTAAAGTAAACGACCCCACTCTGTTACGTATTCCCGCTTTACAACAATCAATTCATTTCCATTTTCCTAAAAAGCATTTAGGCAGATACTATTTGCCTAGTAAAATAGTATTTTCCTAGTCAAATAGCGATTGAATAAGTGATAAAGTCATTTGGCTAGGCAGATAGCATTTGCCTAGGAAAAAGCTATTTTCCTAAAATAACCATTTTCCTGCGACACATACAAAGAACCACAAGTCATGAAAATTTGAATTTTGACCAAAAGCAATCGCTTCACACTGAATAAACAGCAACAACATCACGATCATCGAAGAACCCCGATCAAAATGCATAGGACATGTTTTCCCTGGATCGGGATTTGCTGCAGATATTATGGAATATAAAAGCATTGGTCCTGAAAAATAATATTGATACCTACATCAAATGTTAGTGCAATTGGACGTGATAGAATAGCAGTAAACACTGGTACGCAAAGAGTATTGTAAGTAAACCAGAAGAAGAGCACGGGTGACCATTACAGTGGCTAATATGTACGTTTAATGCTAATGAGCTGCATCTATCATTTTTTACAAGAGATAGATGGTCGTAGTACTGAAACTTGTGGATTTTTTGGGCCAAAAGGAAAAAATGTTACAACACTGTGAAGAAATGACGCGATCAACTTTGATGCTAATAGAAAACAATTTACCAACATTATTTTCAACCGATTTGCACCAAATGTGCCAAGCTGTAGCTGTTGGAGAATGATGGCCAAAGCTTTAAGAAAACCTGAAAAGACGTCCCATACAAGGTGGCTAACAGTTAATCGATTGCTAAGATTGTATGTAGCAAGTGAACGTCCTAGTATTCAACTCATTACTTGAGTACGAGTAAAATTCGTACAAAAAGTGTATGCTCCAATTTGGTTCTTCATTAAATCAGAACTATATTGCACAAGTAGTTCAAAACTTCTATGGTGAATGATTAACTAATCGCGATAGTTGCAACAAGGGAAAAAAATCGTAAATATTGTTACTCAAAGGAATGGCTATTTTGGTTGCCCTGAAAATGTATTGTTAAGTAAGATGAAGAACGATCGAAGACATAACTAAGAATTGGGATTATGCATAATACTTAAAAGTTGAGAAAAATCAGAAAGAACATTCAAGATGCCACCATTCAATTTCACTGGTACAGAGTATATCGAATGGATTGTATGAAATTATTGTGATGTGACAGCACTTACTTCACTAAAATATATTGCTGACCAAGATTTAGAAGAGATAATTGCTACTGGAAATCATAGTAGCATAGAAGTGTTAAATTATCCTTGTCATACATAATCTTTTTTTTTTAATACAGCAGGTGCCAGCTCAGCACAACGTGCTATCCATGGCAGTGTGAGTGTAAACATTTAACATTTAAATCACTAATGAGGTTATAGGCCTCTGACACTAATTTAGTAGTTTATTGGGTGTAACTAGTTTATACACAATATATATCACTTACTAGTTTCTTTTTTTTTGCAATTGTTGCACAGTTAACAGAGTTATTCACTATCATTATTTATGATATCTGCTGGTAGCTTTCTTTTTAGCCTGGTATGTATGTTTTTCCTATGTTGTAGTGTGTTGCGCCGCTGCACAGGTCAATATTTTGATAAAATTTCTTGGCTGTTCTAGTTAAGAATTCCTCAATAGGGGGTATACCAGTTTCTCTTCTTAGTTGCGTATTTCTAACATACCACTCAGCGTTGGTGATCATGCGTAGTACCTTGTTTTGTAGAATTTCTATTTTATTTATGTTAGTTTTGGATGCGGCAGACCATATGGGCGATCCGTATGATATAATAGGTCTAATTATAGATGTATAAATTAATATTCTACATTGCAGTTTGAGTGGCGACTTTTTATTTATGATTGGATAGAGCATGTTTAGTCTAGCATACGCCTCCGACAGTTTTTTATTTATATGAAAACTCCAGGTAAGTTTTCTATCTAAATAGATCCCGAGGTATCGTACTGCAGAGTCAGGACTATTCCATGGAATGGGAGTATTGTATATGGTTATGTTTAGGGGATCTTCTGGTCGTCGAAGGTTAAATATTTTTGATTCATATTTATCCGCATTCAATTGGATGCACCATTTATTGAACCAGTGGGTAAGTTGTTCAATGCTTTCTTGAAGTTGTTGTGTTGCTCGATGAATATCATGGTCTTGCGTTATTATAGCTGTATCATCGGCGTACATAGCGAGGTCAGCATGAGGAATATCTGGAATGTCTGACATATAAATGTTGAACAACATAGGGCTCAGTATGGATCCTTGGGGAACACCAGCATTAACGTGTCGAGTCGTAAAGAGCTGTGAATTTATTCGTACTTGAAATGTTCCTTCAGTAAGGAATGACCTGGGTAAGGAGGTGTATTGATAGCAGCCATTTTAAATATTAGTCCATTAGTTCACACACGATCGAAAGCTTGTGCCACGTCTAAAAATGTCACCACTGTATGCATTTTGTTTTCATACCCTTCCTCAATTTTCTCCGCAATTCTCAGTATGTGATGATTGGTCGAATGTGAGATTTTGAAGCCGAATTGTTGAAGTGGAAGAATATGGGTTAGATCTAGGAATTGGTTTATACGAAACTTCACAATTCTTTCAAGGAGTTTGGACACAGTGAATAGCAGGCTGATAGGACGATAGTGTTCTGGGTTATTATGTTGTTTTCCAGGTTTTGGAAACATTAGAATGACAGCATGTTTCCATGTGGCAGGAAAATAACCAGTTCTTAGGCAACCGTTGAATACAGCGGTTAGGAATGCAACAGATTTAGCAGATAGATTTTTGAGAAGTATGTTAGGTATTAGATCGATTCCTGGTGCTTTCTTATTTTTTAGAAGTTTGATATATTGTTTGACTTCAGATGGAGATACTGGATCGATCATTACTTGTTTATTTTCATTGATGTTGCTGACTGCTTGGTCTATTCGAGTGATGTGATTTATGTTGTTTCCATCGTCTGTTGTGGTGAAGGTTTTCTCTAAATGCTCTGCAAATATTTCGCATTTTCCTTTGTCATCCGGTATTGGTTTGTAGTGACGGGACAATCACTGGTTGTCTCAGAATCTTTTTTGTGGCTCTCCACATGTTTGGGTCCCCAGGGTCGAGAGATTCTATGTAATGATTGTAAGAGTTCATTCGGAATTGGTCTAATTCTTTTCTTACTATTTTGATTATGTTGTTAAAACGTGTTTTGACCAGATGATCTCGAGTAGTTTGCCATAGTCTTCGTACCCGATGTTTTTCTCTAATGAGATCTGTTATGTGAGCGGGAGGTGTTTGGCTACTTTTTGTTCTACAAGGTAAAGTGATTGTTGAGGCTAGTCGAATAGCCCTGGTTATCACGTCCATAAATGTTGTAACAGCGCTGTTTATATCCTGCTGCGAGGTGAGGTTAGCTGGGCATTTCAGCTGAGAGTCAACTGTCGATTGGAAAAGTGTCCAATCAATTGGTCCGTGTATTAATTTTGGAGATTTGGGATAATAATATGCTGTTTGGTTTAGGGTGAAGATAACAGGCCGGTGATCAGAGTCAAGCTCTGTTAGGACGGTTTGACTGATTGGGTGAGTAATATTTTTGTGGATTATTATGTCAAAAATACCAGGTAGGTGGTCAGTCCTGTATGGAAAATATGTATATTCGCTCGGTGCGGAGATTTTTAGTGCCAGTTGGGATGCTATATTTTCAAGCTTAGGGCCATTAGGATTGTTTGCTCTACAGCCCCAGTTTTTATTTTTGCAGTTAAGATCACCTGCCATTAATATTGGACGAGAGCCTTCAAAAATTGCTTTAATTTCATTCGGATCGAGTGAACTTGTAGGTGGCTTATATGCAGATATCAAAATTAACGAATGATTATTTTCCATTTGTAGTTTAATTGCTGTAGCTTCCAATAATGACGAATGTTAGGTAACTCGATTGGGCTTGCGGCTATGTTTCGTTTGACGATTATGGCAGCTCCTCCCCACCTCCCCAGCCGATTTTGGATTCTCTATCTTTCCTTATTACATGGTATCCTGGTATTGTGAATCTTTCATTTTCTATTAAGTGTGTTTCAGTTACGCATGCGATATCGATGGCGTGCCTAGCCAGAAATGAAATAAAGGTGGATCGTTGTGCCTTTAGACCGTTTGCGTTTGTTACCGTTACGGCGACTAAAAAGAAGTAAGCAAAGGCCAACGGCTTCTCAGCCGGAGCTGGTCGTGGGTAAAATAAAAGACTCATAAGCTTTAGCTGAAAAATAAAATATGGGCGCCAAGTAGCTAGTAACCCAGCACTTTACTAAACAAAAGATACACTACGGAAGGCGCTACTAACCAAACCTGAAAAAGTAAAAGTAACGGCAAGGCACAAATCATATACGCAAACAAATAAGTCATGGTAGTATAATTGCTCCAAACAAAGAATATAGGCACAATTAAAATACACACACAAAATATACGACTACCGAATCATATCACAAAATCTCAATAGGGAGATCATATCACAGTTCAATAAATATCAAAGGTGGCTTGAGGCTAAACTCACCACAGTATAGCCAGTTACATATACAAGGGCATCAAGCGAAGTTAGCGGGCGGGCCCAGAATTAATAAAATTTCACACAATATGTATATAGTGCTAATTAACAGTATTAAAAAAGATTACAAGATTGATATTAAATTTGGCCAAATGCATTACTAAATAAGCACTTAAAAAGAGCTCTAAAACATCGTGGCTCCGGCGTAATGATTAAATTGAAAGTTAAATTTAGTAGGTAGGTTGAATTTAACTGAACACCCTGTATGCAAGGTTCCTCTCGTAATTAAATAATGATCAAATCAGATTAGCATCGTCGCGGACCGACAAGATCTTGCGATGGTACCACGAAGCGATTTCGCGGGTAATGCAATGTACTCTGCATTAAAACGGCCGAGGTGCGAGCATTAACAATAATTGCTTGCAAAGCTGGGCAAGTAGTCTAATTCAACGATGTAATAAATAACACTTAAAATCTGAAAGGATTAACCTTCGTGCACTTGGCTTCACAATGCGAATATAATACCGTTACACAATATTCCGCACACGGCGGTACAAAACAACTCCGGTAAAATTTAGCCCGAATCCGGAGACATTTTCGCCTAAATGACCTAATCGGCTACTTACTGTGCAGAAGAGCTACTGCTAAAACTGATTTGCTGAAGGCAAAATCAATCATGTTCATGCAGGTGAGTTCATAGCTTAAAAAAAACACACAATATAACAAACGAGTCTATCGAGCACCTTGCAGCGTTGCCACGCAAACGGCCCAAGGGGGCACCTGATTCCCGAGAGTTCGAAACGGAAATATTAAACTGACAGACTTTTGGCAGTGGACTTCTCTTCCGCTGCAGATGTTAAAAACAGGGGAGGCCTAAGGACTACGAGAAGGCCAAGCCATCACCAGGTAGCTGAGGGGGGGGGGGCACAGTCAGCGAAACTCATCACCAGGCTGGTGGCTACGTGACCATACGGCGATAGCTGCGTTCCCAGCAGGATTAGCTCGGTAGCCTCGCTTCCAACGAGGGAAATTCGACAGGCATGCTACCGTCGAGTAAAAGCTGAAAGGCAAATAGCCATGGAGGTACACCGAATAAGTCCAAATAAATTCACCTACCCGTTTCAGGTTTCTACGGCCGTTCAACGCCAAAGTAAAAACATGTGCCTTGCTAGAGCGGAATCCCCAAACAATATTCGGGTTGGAATTCGCTAAAAATGCAACTCACAAAGCCCAATTCCGAACTTCCATGGAGTTCAGGACACAAAACGGCACAATTCCAAATTAGGATGCTAACGAAAAATCCTGGTTAAGGTACGCCATCAAAACGTAAATTTCGCAGCACCTAGCTCTTGCAGCACAGGATTGCGGAATGTCAAGATGGTTTCCAAAAACTGATAAGCCCAAAAATCAAATTTTGGGAGAAAGGGAATGCAACTCGAAATGCATGAGGTGAAGTCTACACTGCAGGGGCATTTGGACCCATAATATCGACCGAATGGCTTACTTAGCTTGCAATAAAACTGTCAGACGATCTGAATGCTCAAAGATAATGCAGGGAAAATCATACCTGAAGAAAGACATAGTGAAAAGTTAATTTTAACCGAGATTAGGGCAAATAATTAGGCGAATAGATAAAAATGAATTTTGAACCGTAACACGTTCCAATTGAGGAGAGTTAACTTATTTATAGGATTGTGACTATTTGCCGCCATTTAAGAACAACATTGGAATTAAGGACATTATAAAGTTTTTAATTTGATCGAGGTGGGGGGTAAGCATTTCAATAATGGATTGCAAAATTGTTTTGATGAATGGGTTAGAGTTTTCTGAATTATTGTTGTTTGCAGTAGCCCTGTTGGAATTAGCGGTGCCGAGATTATTCATAGTTGCTTTGGCATAGGACATTTTAGCGGTAATGTTTCCGGTTATAGAGGCATTAGGGTTGGACGGTCTAATTGTAGGGAAGGATGGTTTTCTGCTTAGGTTTCTAATATAAGGGCATCCCCTACAATTGGCGGAGTGCTCACCACCACAGTTCACACATTGAGGCTTATCTTGACCTTTGAGTTTCTTACATTCAGAATAATGATGATTCTCTGTGCATTTAACACAGCGTGGGGGGAGGCGGCAATAATTTTTGGTGTGTCCCACATGTTGGCAATTAGTACACTGCGGGATGTCATTGCTTCTTCGTCGTGGTTCGACAGTAACTGTGCAATGTAGTAGCCTATTTAGGTTAAATATTTCTTTGGCTTGTGTGGTTTTCTGTAATTCAATGACAAGTGGCATTGACTTTTTTTGGCTATTTAGTAGCCGGGTGGTTTTAGTAACGGGATATTTTAGATGAAGTAGAGCTGCTTGGATTTCTTCCTCGGTGATGGAAACTGGGACATTTCGTATTACCGCCGAGATTCCTGCCTCTTCAGGGTTCCGATAGGTGTAGTAGTTAGCTTTCTGATCATCATAGTACTTAGTGAGTTTTCTATAGTCAATGATGTCCGTTAAATTAATTCTTAACTGATTGCTCCTATATGTCGTGGTAAAATCTTGCTTTACTGTGTTTTTTATGTCCTTTATAATGTTTTGATAGTGAGTGCCATTTGGTATAAATATGGGTGGAATCTTAATCTGCTTGTTTGTTTCAGTAGGTTCTGTTAATTGTGAAGGCTGACTGACTGTTATTTGTTTGTAGTGTATAAAATCTATTTTGTGCTATGAGGCTGTCAGTGCTAAATAAATATCGTTTATTTATATCCGTATCTTCTGGTGAGGTTAAAGGTGGTTTGTTTGTAGTTTTATCTGACGGGGTGATTCGGTAGTCCATTTCGGTGTGGTTGAGAGCGGTTTGCGCCTCCTTATAAATTATAGTTGGCGGTTTTAATAGAAGGTTATTAGTAGCTTCAGCGTACTTATGCGAACGTTTTGTCCGTCCGTCCGTCCGTCCGTCCATCCGGATCGCCTCTAACTTTCGAACGGCTACAGATATCGAAATTTTGAAAGGGGGCAAAGTTGTTGCTAAGGTCCCGAGCACCTTCATGCGCTATTTGGTTTTGGCTTTCCACTTTGCAAAATTTCCAAGCATTGTAGCACAGTGGCGGTTTGTCCACTTGGCGCCATCTACAGAAGCTCGGTGGTCACGTTTTGAACTACACATTCTGAAGCTACTCGTTAGACCTGTCCTTGAGCAGTTTATTTGTTTCAGTGCAGCTCATTTTAAGGAGTCTTCAAATGTGTGTTTAGTTTTTAGTTATAAGTACCATCTGCGAGGCACCCGCCGCAATCATGCAGATTGCGGCGTGTCAACGATTGATAACTCACCACTAGGCAGGTTTTGGGTGGTTATAGTTGGACACAATAATGAAAAATATTAAAATGCACAATTATAATTTAAATATTCAAGAAGGATTTCAAAATACGTTCGCACTCGTTCACATACGACTCGGAACTCACATAGTCTTTAGAACTAGCTGTTAAATTAGTAACGGCAGCGTCAGCTGTAGTTTGTGGTCCGAAATCCAAGAATGGTTTTATCCTATCAAAATATTATCCCTTCAATACTAAAGCAGATTAGAAGTTGTTAACTTAAATTGTGATACTTATCAGATATGTGTTATAAAATATATTGCATGTTAACGTATATTAATTTATTCTTTTAACATATTTTATAATTAAGTTTATTTTGACTATACATTGTAAGTGTAATTACATTCTACTAATGTCTATTGGTTACTTTTTAATGTTTAGTAGCAAAAATAATCGAAAACTGGCGATTTTTGTTTCTAAAAATTAATATCTAAAAAAATTATATTCAAACAAAATATGGAACCTAAAAATATAATTCGATTACAAAAACAAAGTTAATGCAGATTCATTTTAGATCTAAAGACAACTTTTCCGCACTAGTCCCACAAAAAAATGCACTTTTCACATTTTCGTTCCACCCTAATGTTGAACCATATTATGTATGTCAGTTACCTACTTGTAAAGTACGAAGAACACTGCTTTTCCTTTCTTTCTTTTTTTTAGGAATTAGTTTGGTGTCATTTTTTTAATTGTCAACGAATTCCTCTCTACAGTCTGTTCAAAAACAGTAAGTGAATGCTGTACATAAAGACACGACAGAAAAGGTGACCATGCATTGATGCCACTATTAATAATACTTAACTAAATCTAAAACGGTGTCTGGTGTTATACGACATAATGACTGTATTTTTGTAACTAAACTAAATGCTACAACGTATTTACAGTGTATACCGGGTGACAATGAGACCAGGACCATGCTTATATCTCCTTTATTTATTAATCGATTTGGATAAAATTTGATACGTGGATACAAGACATAGTTTCTGATTGACCGACAGATATAGTTGAAATAGTCAACTACCGGTTTTACCATAATAATACATATTATATTAATTTGATTAATAACAAATCGTTCATGAATGAATAAAATTTGCTAAACGTGTTTTTTTAGAAAAAGTCAGTTTTCTTAAATGGCACTCACCAAGGGCCATAGTTCCATTAGATAGAAAATGTAATTACCAATCTAACGATATGCATCATCCACCACTTTATCTTACTATAAAACGAAAAAAATTTAATGAATTTTTAAAATTTTTTTGGGAAATTCTTAAGCAAATTTGGCAACACTGCCTTTTGTAATTTGGGTCGTAGACTCCGAAAAACATAAAATATACAAAACAACCTATTTAAAACATCAAAGTTAATGACATTTCCGGTGAAACCGGAAGTCGACCATTTTGATTATATCTGTCTCTCAATTCGAAATTATGTATATTATAATGTATAATGCAACTAGTGGGTTCTTGATTATCAAATAATATTATTTCTGTTTACACGAGATATATTGTGTGGCAATCGCGCGAGTCCGAAGGACGAGCGTGATTGCCTAAAAGCATATATCGAGTGGAAACAGAAATGATTTGATAATCAAGAAGACACGAGTTGCATTCGGTTAGATTATATCACGAGTCAATAAACAACGTTTGAATAGTGTATTTTAAATATTAAAAGTACAGTTAATGTGGTTGTTATGACAATTGTACTGACAGCAGGTAACGTGATGTTTGTGAAGGCGTGTGATTATCACCTATTAATCAGGAAGGTATGTGATTGTCAGTTGCTATGTACATTATCAAAAGTTAGTACATGCGTAACTATGCATTTTGCCGTTTTCAGTGGTTGATGGTAGAGGGAGTGGTATAATCATATATAATGCAACTAGTGGGTTCTTGATTATCAAATAATAATTTCTGTTTACACGAAATATATTGTTTGGCAATCGCGCGAGTCCGAAAGACTAGCGTGATTGCCTAAAACAATATATCGAGTGGAAACAGAAATGATTTGATAATCAAGAAGACACGAGTTGCATTCGGCTAGATTATATCACGAGTCAATAAACAACGTTTGAATAGTGTATTTTAAATATTAAAAGTACAGTTAATGTGGTTGTTATGACAATTGTACTGACAGCAGGTAACGTGATGTTTGTGAAGGCGTGTGATTATTACCTATTAATCAGAAAGGTATGTGATTGTCAGTTGCTATGTACATTATCAAAAGTTAGTACATGCGTAACTATGCATTTTGCCGTTTTTCATTGGTTGATGTCAGAGGAAGTGGTAATCTTTGTAACAAGTTTCATTCAAATCCGTTGATAAGTAAAGGAGATAGAGACATGGCCCTGATCTCATTGTCACCCGGTATACAGTGTGTTTCACTTTACATGGAAGCACCCCTGTATTTTCTTTGTTTTTGTATGAATCGATTTGAATTTTTTACCAGTTGTACAACTCACCAAGAGGCACCTACTCATGTCCTTGAGCGGAAATGACGTTTTTAGCCTGGCCTACTACGATCAAGAACATGGGTCGTATTGTCAATATTTTGCATCGCGTTAGAGTTACAGCAAAAAGTTATTAAGAAAAGTTGTTTAGAATCAAAAGAATACCCCAAATACCGATTTTCGTTTAATAATTCGAATTTTTAATTTTTATTTATAAATTTGTCAAAGTCCCAATTTTCAACTTTTAATTTGGTATTAAATGGTGCCATGGAGAAACAACATTTTTATTATTGTTGCAAACGTCAATAGGTCTTAATAATGAATTACGTTTAACTGTAGCTGAGAAAGTAGAAATAATTGGAATTAATGGTGAAAATGCAAGATCCAATAGAGAAGTAGCTAGAATATTTAATGGAAGGCATCCAGGGCGTGCACCTATTTATCCAGGAGCTGTTTCAAAAATGAATCAACTTTTTAATTTAACTGGAAATGTTGTTAAGCCCAGACCAAGAAGAATAGTTCGAGAGCATCCCTCGGAGGAAATGATTTTGGCGGTTTATGACGCTAATCCTCCTGAGATATGGCATTAAATGTAACTATCGAAAATTTTCCGCTGCTTGCATCTTCAGAAACTAAGTGCCAGGATAAATAGGTGCACGCCCTGGATGCCTTCCATTAAATATTCTAGCTACTTCTCTATTGGATCTTGCATTTTCACCATTAATTCCAATTATTTCTACTTTCTCAGCTACAGTTAAACGTAATTCAGCCATTATTAAGACTTAATGACGTTTGCAACAATAATAAAAATGTTGTTTCTCCATGGCACCATTTAATACCAAATTAAAAGTTGAAAATTGGGACTTCGACAAATTTATGGATAAAAATTAAAAAATCGAATTATTAAACGAAAATCGGTATTTGGGGTATTCTTTTGATTCTAAACAACTTTTCTTAATAACTTTTTGCTGTAACTTTAACGCGATGCAAAATATTAACAATACGACCCACGTTCTTGATCGTAGTAGGCAAGGCTAAAAACGTCATTTGCGCTCAAGGACATGAATAGATGCCTCTTGGTGAGTTGTATAACTGGTAAAAAATTCAAATCGATTTATACAAAAACAAAGAAAATACAGGGGTGCTTCCATGTAAAGTGAAACACACTGTATGTATGTATCATCGGTGACCTTATTTTGCCTTGCAGTGTAGTGGCTGGTGCTTTATACGCTTTAGCATCTAGCAGTGCAATGCTCAACTTGTTCCTGATTCGAGTTAGAAAGTTGCAGGGCGCCTTTTTCCGTTGTACAGCAACCATTGTGAGAGGTGTGTGTCTTGGTGATGCGTTGACCTTGTTACTTTATCTCTTACGTCTGTGGTTTTGAGTAGAGCACAGTTAATTTGGTGTCCAACTGTGAATGGTCTCATCGAGCCCGATTTCAATCGAAGGATTAGAACCGAGGACTTGTTAAATGCAAGCATATCGCTTTCCTAACTGCACTGCCAGACTCTTGTCAGTTTTACAGTGCAAAAGCAATCTCAATAAAAGTGTATTGTGGATTGATTTTTGGCTTCTTACCCTAGTTATCACTGCAAAGTCTCGCCCGATAAACTCTACTTAGGTTCGTAACATGGTTGTCACGAAAGCGGAGGGTCTGCCTAGGTCAGAGTAACTTCGCCACGTTACCTCGCACCATATTAAATGGGGTGATTTGTTGACACATGGAATGGGATTCAAGTGTAGTGGTTTTAGGGATAATTCGGCCCTAAGCGTCTTTTTTCGCCGGTGGATGTGTAGTTCGAAGGCGACCGGGCACTTTACGCCCATCTGGCCCTACCGGCGAGATGTCTCTGTACGGAATCTATCGACAAAATACCTGATTTTGGTGCCGTTCTCAGGCTCGTTGTTCGACTTGTAATTTCACCGTCGAAGGAACTTCCCGATTGCCAGTAGGAGGTATCTGCTTATGTAAGTTATGCCGTTGATTAACTGGTAGCGGTGGTATTTAAAGTGTGATTATCATGCTGCCATCAGATTAATTGTGGAAGGCCACAGCGGGACCTGAAAATGTCATTTTAGCAGCGTAATTGCGAAATCCTGGGCTAGCAAGTTGAAGGAGAGGGTGAGATATTTTCCAGTACCGAAAACATCAACCTGGAGAATCTATTAAGGGCTGGTTTTAAGGAAGTACTCAGGTAGCAAAAGCGGAAGCCTGCAGGATCGATTTAGAGTTCGGGAGGGTATTTAGAGCTCTGGAGGGCTTCTTTTGGTAGAACGACGGTTCCGAGGTCCAGATCGGTTTTGCGGGCCCGTTTCGCTGGAAGAAACGGGGCTTCAGATGTCTGTTTTAATAGAAACTCGCTTTGCAGGGTCAGGCGGACCTGGCGGTGGCTTCGGGCTGGAAGAGCTCGACTGGGTCTCAGGGTAGCTTGGTGCTGTTGGCACCTTCAGGTGGAGCTGGATTCGACTGTTTCGAACTCGTGTTTGGATCTGGCCGGACATCGTAGTCTTATACTCTTCTGGCCCTCTCACTATCTGGGCTATTTTTGGTGGGATCCAGGAGAAAAGGCGTGCAGACTCTCATCGATGAACCTTTACACTTATCAACAGGTTTCCACTCGTTGAGGGTCAGGCATCAATTGTAACTTAAGATGGCAAGGTGTAAATTCTAATGTGCTAATTATGTCTAATAAATGCAATTTGTACAGGCGCAAACATCACAGTTTGTTGCAAAAATCTATTGTTGGTGGGAATAAAATTTTCTTTTTAATTTTAGGTAACTCGTGTACATCATGTGCTTAATATTTTGATTATATTGATAGTGTATACAGGATGATGACAAAATAGCTCATTATATCATTACTGTTATTTTCCTGGGCGTGCGTAGAGTTCATTCTTATGAATCTCATTCCTATATTCAGATCCATTATCCTACAATACGTAAAATAAACTATACTTTTTTTCGCAAAAATGTGGCAACCTTGTTTAAGTAAATATACCATGGATTGGACTGTTGCTATAAAAAAATGGTTTATGAAGTATCAGATATTTTTTTCGCAATGTTACAAAATCCTACAATGTTTTCTTAATATTTTTTGCCAAAATATACTCGTAATATTTTTGATGTAAATAAAATATTTCGATTTCAAGATAATTAAGGAAGTCTTTTGGGATAGTAGGAATATAAATCATGTACTTATTTCTATCTTAAATATAAAAAATACCTCAGTTGCTAAACTTAAAGGGTCATAAATTTGTATTTAACATGAAAAATTTAAATTGCTATTCAAATGTATCGTTAGTTGGTGAACGCCTACAACGTAGCGCACAGATAATGCGCTAGTTTTTCACGATCCTGTATTTTAATGCCCTCAACAGCATTATCATGGGATAATTTTTTATTTGCCTCGTCTGGTCAACTCGTAGACAGTTAAGCATGTATCATCATAATTTTTAAAAATTGTATAGGATAAATATTCTAGATAAAACTGAATTTTTTCTGATTTCGCCGATTATTGTTTTTCACTAAGAGTGTAGCAATATTTCTTTACCTTCTAATCTTCTTTTAATGAAAGGATGAATAGAATCTGACTGCATTTGAATGACCGTTCTCTAAAAATTATGATCTGCAGAAACCTCGTATTTACTTGAAAAATGATGTAGCGCCTTGCTTAACAGACAATTGCAATTCTGATAACCACAGCCATTTGAGTAAATAATAATGGATGATTTCGGAGACGCTCACGGCCACTATCATTAAGTAACAAACGACTTCCGGGATTAGACCGTGTCATTATTGAGGCCGCAGAACTCAACATTTCTCCCACGTTCGTAAGAAGATTCATCATGAAGAAAAGCAACAGAGCACGGTAACTCAACGTGTAGACCACGTCAGAAGAAGCGAAACTCTTTTGCAAGGGAAGACTTTCGTTTATGGCAGTTTATTTTCAATGTCAAAGCTTACAATATTTCCAATACGTTATACTATCACATGGCAGTCGCTGAACCCGCAAATCGAATTGCATTTTCGTGCGTGCGATATTTGTAAATACTCAAGAAGACCGGTAGTTCCCAGCGCTGGCGGCATTAAAATATAAAGCCGCTGCGCTATGTCCATTAAAACAGATATACAGTAAATTCTGCAACGTTTGAATCAAGATTTCGGATAGCTCTCGTTAGCTGTCAGCCGCTTGGTGGATTGATACGCGCGAGTGTGTTGACGCATAAATCATGTTATGCTGACATACTTCATGGATATTGTTTCACATGTTTTGAGTGGGATCGGCGATCGCCAGATTTCATTACTTAAACCTTGTATTATAACGGTGGGATAAATGATAAGATCTATTTTCAATTGTAGAATAGTTACTTGTTTCTAATGACAGATAGGTTGTTGACAGCTGGGAGACTAGCGCCCCTGCGCCCTTAAGGAGTAGCCGTCACTAACCTGTATAGGTACTACTCGACATCCCATGGTGTTTCAGACAAGGCGTCTCGAATAATCAATTATTTTAGATTGTTTAGTTGTATAATATATGGCTACTATATAACTATACGCCTGGTGTAATTAATTCTTTGCGATCATCTAGTTGTATAATATACGACTAACCAATCAGAAGGCTATAAGTCATATGTTTAAAATTCAAAACAAAACATTTCTATCAATGAGATAGTTGCGAACTATTCTTATATACAGAGTATTTCAAAAACATGGTGACAAACTTGAGGAGGTTATAGAGGATGTAGAAATATAACAATTTTGCATATAAACCTTTTCTTTTACAGCCCTCCCCGCTGACGTACACCTTCCTAAAGAGCGTGGTTATTTATAATAGAACGTACACAAATTTGATTACCTATACACAAATATTTACTAGGTAGTCTAATTTATTTAAAAACTTTGTTAGCTCTCTTAGTTTTTCGTCAAACATTTATTTTTTTATAAGAAAATCAAATAGGTGATGCTGTCGGCATGTAATGTATTTTTTTCCACGACTGGGAGTAGAAATCAGTTTTTAGTTACAAAAATTGTGACAAAAATAACACATTTTCTCCCTAGATAAGAGAACAAATATTCGCATTTGCCATCTAGGGAGATAATAATAATAATAATAATAATAATAACAACTTTATTATCATTCCTTGTGCTTCTACATACATTTTTTTAGAATAATAAACTTAAACATTTTTATTAATCGTAAATAAAATGTAGTATCTTAGATAAACATATAGGTAGTGTGAATGTTAATAACTTTTTTTTGTACATTTATTCGACAAGAGATAATAAAGTTATATATTCCCCAATGAAATGAGAAAATGGTGCAATGAAAATGACTGGGGAATATAGACCACTAAAACTGAAAAACAGTTTGTGTGTGGTTTTTGCTATAATATTGTCGCGGGGCTAGATAATGAGAGGAATAAAATGCAGGTTATTTAAATATCACAATGATGAGTTATTGTTGCTACTGTCATCAGGTTTGCACATAAATAAAATTTAAATCTTCATTTGTCAAGTTTGTAAGCCAAGTTTTAGCATGTTTTTTGAAGTTATTGCTTGTAATTAGAATTTTATTAATTAATAGATATTGATTAAATTTGTTATATATTTTGGGAGCATAGTAAAGGAATGAGCGCTGACCAAATGTCTTATTCATTCTAGGTAGTTGGGCCATTACTTGTTTATTACAACGTGTGTTGTGTGCATGATTGATAAAAGAAATGCATTCTTGATTTTTATATGCGTATTTAATAACAGCTAACAAATAAAGCTTAGAAATAGGCAATAATTTAAGTTCAGCCATTATTAAATTTGTAGGATATCTCATAGGTTTCTTCGTCATTATTTTAAACAAAATTTTTTGAATTGTATGAAGGCTTTTTGTATATATTCTGGAAGTACCTCCCCACCCGATTATACCATAATTAAGAAGAGATTCTACCAAAGCATAGTAAAAAATATATCGAGTTCTTAGAGGTACAATTTCACGTAGTTTTTTAAATATGTAAAAACATTTTCGTAATCTGCTTCCTAGGTTGTTAATGTGAACATCCCACCTTAGAAACTCATCTATTGTTATTCCTAAATATTTTACAGTGCTAGAACACTGGACACTTTCACAATTACAGTTTACATGTTTACACTTACTTTGGTGAATTTTTAACTTAGTGATATTACTCTGTTTGGTTTTATTTATGCTGAATGTTAAGAAGTTAGTTTTTTCATAGTTTAGTGTTAAAATATTAGCATCCAGCCAGGTTCTGATACTTTTCAAATCCTGTTCAGCCACTTCTTTCAGTTGTGACCAGTCAGATCCCTCAAGAAACAATACCGTGTCATCAGCGTATGATATAAGTTTACCATTTAACTTTAAATTTAATAGGTCATTGATGTAAATTAAAAAAAGTAAAGGACCAAGTACTGTTCCTTGAGGCACACCACATTTAACCACTGTTTCGTAACTTTTTATGTTATTGATTACTACACATTGTGTTCTGTCTAAAAGATAAGTTTGAAACAAATTATGGGCATGACCCCTGATACCAATGATCTCAAGTTTCTTTAATAATAAATTATGGTTTACAGTGTCGAAGGCTTTTTTTAAGTCTAAGAATATGGCTGAACAGGGAATTGAATTATCAAGAGCAGAATAAATACAATTAGTTAAAAGTGCTACTGCGTCATTAGTGCTTTTGTTTTCAGTAAAGCCAAACTGTTTCGTAGATAAAATGTTATTAACTTGAAAAAAAGATAAAAGTCTATCTTTAATCAATCTTTCAAATATTTTAGCAAAGTTAGATATCAATGAAATAGGACGATAATTATTTACGTCATCAAATGAACCAGTTTTGGGAATAGGTGTTATTATGGATTTTTTTAAACAATTTGGAAAATAACTTTGTGAAAAGCACTCATTGAATAATTGGCAAAGGGGAAAGGAGACACTATCCACAATATTCTTTAATAATTCTGAAGAAATCCCATCATACCCAGATTTTATTGGCAAGGCTTTGCCCGATATCTGTAAAGAACTCGTTAAATTTATCTGGTGTGATATCACATCGAGGTTTCGCGTTGTTTTGGTCATAATTAAGAGACATTTTGGCAAGTTGCCAAATACTCTTAGGGTCTTTATTAACATTTCTAATTTTATTCTGATAGTAAGTTATTTTCAGCTGTTTTATTAAGGTTGGTATAAGATTGGATTATAAACACTGTAAGAACAACTTAAGCAAACTTACATTTTGGGGAAAATTATGCTTTTCTCTTCCTTGATGTATAATATACTATTATTTACACAAATACCATTAGTTTCACAAAATTCCAAAAAAGATTAAACATTTAATTAAATCTGGCTGTTCAGTACATTTTCTGCATACTCAAATATTTGTCCGCTTAAACATTATGACAACATTTATAAGCATTGTTAATTTCAGCCTTTTAAAGTCATACGCAAAAATTAAGACATTCTATAAATAAATCCACTATTGGTAGACTTATGACGTTTATATGCAAAATGTTTAAGTTAAGTGTGGTACCAAATTTTTAAAACGCTGTATAAACACGTGTTGTATCTGCCTGCGTGCGCCTGCTACGTTTTCATCGTCACTGATTGGGCGCAGTCCTGCCGTCACCGTGCCATTCATAATGCAACTATAAACAAACACATTAGACAGCGTTCTTAGTTGAGCTGGTAAAGCGTCTATCAATCAGATTTCGTCCCCCAACGACTGCACTTTTTTCATTTTACGAATTAATGTAATTTGCATTTCTAAATGTTTCTCTTTGCTGCTTCAGTATTATTATAAACATTAAGATTAATTTAAGTACCTATTTTGTACGTAATTTTGAACGATTTTCAACAGTTATTCGATCTAACAAGAGTTAGAAAGTCGTTTTAATTTTTGTTCTGTACAATTTTAAAAACGCAAAAGTTATTTAATTAGAGTAATACAGTCTATGTGGTGGACTACAAAACTAATTAGTTGTATAACGTCCTCCAAATCGAAATCGTCGTGGAGTTTTTCTTTTTGTTTTCCCTTTGAGTATTGTTTTTAATACTAAACATTAACAAATGTCTATAAACTGAAATAATCTGTATCGTGACGCGATTATCTTTTCGCAATGTTTCGCTTGTAATATTATCATAGCACAATCTGTGTCACTGGTGAAACATTAAAAAGGCCAATGCAGTTTATAATTTCTTTAAAGCCAGTGTACCAAAGGTCGTTGGTTACTTTCTAAATTAACAGTTAAATGTATGTTAATAATCTTAATGAAAAAGCTAATCGAAACGTTGAATGAAAGAACCAAATATATATTTACCGTTACCAATAATTAACTAGTTCTAGTCACAACAGAGTACCGATTTGGTTTTTTAAAGTTTTCATTATTTAAGAGGAGGTTCTCAGACTTTAATTATTTTCTTTTGAAAAGGTGAGTGCAAGAGTCTAAAATAAAAATCTGTTGAATATCAGTCACTACAGAATACAATGTATAATGTATTAATCGAAACCAAGCACCAGTCTCTATTTTTGTACAAAAAAATACTGGGTGTAACACGATAAACCCCATTTTTCTTTATTTTTGAAACTTGATACAGCGATGTACCTACTTAATAAACTTCACTTATAAAATAAAGGAATATTTTTTTACTTCCGGTTTCAGCGTAAGTGGTACACACTTTTAATTTTCAAACCATTGCAATTTGCATTCTTCAAAAGTTGGTTATCACATAACTGACATTTCAAATGTGAAACATTTTTTAATTTAATCTTTATTTTGTAATTTGAGTGTGCCATGACTGTTCCGGTTTATTCCAATCGACTCATATGTTGTTAGAAAAATAGAAGTCACGTTTTAGAATACTAAATTATGTGGTTTATGAATAAACAAAGTTTTTCAAACTGGTTTTTAGGACAAAACTCAATTTTTCCGAATGGATTCATATTGCTACCAAGATGGCATTCAATACTATTGCTTAGGAATGTTCTGGTGTGCGCACCTTGTAACTGGGACAAATACAACCAAAATTTACAGTTCATCAAGAATTTCAATAATTAATTTCGTTCTAATTAAATGGTAATGTATAATTAAGGCGACTTTGAAAAATGAAACATTTGACTTAAATATGGAACTTAACTGACGAAAATATAGACGTTATTTTAAGACGTAAAACGTCACTATTTACGTAACATAAGGAAGTTTTTCCAAAACGCCGCGTTAAAATAACGTTTCATTAAAATCGAAAAAATTGATTTGGATTGGCTTTTCTAGGTAACATTAGTTTTAGCGTACAATTGTGCATAAAAGTGACGTAAATATTATACCGCTTAAATAATGCACAACATTACATGTTGTGTTAAACCGGCAAAAGTACCAAGGCTTCATTCAACGTTTTACGATTTTCGGGTTTTTGTAAACAAACTTCCCATTACTTTTAATGGTGATATTATAACAGAAAACAATCACTTTTTACGTCTATTGGTTGTGTTTTTTAAAACTACGAACACAAGTAGGACATTTCATTTAATAATGAGGGTCAATTGATATTTTTAATAAAATGAAACAATATGAATATTTTTCTGGACATGATTTAACTTTTCTAATTGGAATAAATGGGAACGGTAATGGAACACTTCAATTAAAAAATTAAAGTTTCATTTGAACGGAAGTGGAACAAAATATTCGTATGTCAAAAAAATTAGTTTATTAAGTGCAACTTATTTTTTTGACATACGAATATTTTGTTCCACTTTCGTTCAAATGAAACTTTTATTTTTTAATTGAAGTGTTCCATTACCGTTCCCATTTATTCCAATTAGAAAAGTTAAATCATGTCCAGAAAAATATTCATATTGTTTCATTACCGAGTTTCAAAAATAAATAAAAACGTGGGTGTACCATACTCGTGTTACACCCGGTATGTGGATATAAAAAAAACTCACTCCAGATGAACTAATTTGAAACATGACTAGACCCGACATGCATAAATATATTATCAATACAACTTTCTGTTCTCTTGTAGGAAAGCAACGTTTATCATTTCCCCATTGGTGCCCCTTGACATTTTTCGCTTTTGGCCTTCGCTTAAAGAACTCCTCTTCCAATTAATCCTTCGGAAATACATAGATACCGTGTATATTTTCAAAATTATCGTTATTTTTATTAATACTGTGATTAAATGCTGATGCATTTTCTTACAAAGACGATTTTAATTTTTTAGGATATTCACCGTGTCACTCAGTATTTTTCAAAATCATTGAAGTAAATAATTAATTATAATAACTATTTCCTGCACCTGTTATCCCATCAAATGTTATGATTTTTCAAAATTCAACCAGTCATGAGTTTTTATAGCGGTAAAAAATCAAAATTTCCTTTTGGGATTTTACCACTTGCAGGCATGACACCCACCACTTAATAAGTGCGGTATTTCAAAGACGACATTTAAATTGTAATTGTGCGTCAGTATAAATGGCATATTCATTGCGTGCCCATGCTAAATGTACCAATGTTGCCAAAACAACAAACTCTCCTAAAAACAATTCTGGCAAAATTATACGCCCTTCATACATCATACATTATTACCGATAATTCTGCTAATTAGTGTCACTGATGCTAATGGCAACTAGCGCCATCACACACACAAAAGAGAATTTGAGAATCAGCGTTCTGTAATCCAACAGTTTTACCTTCAAAATAGATAACTGCAAAATCTAGGGCTTTAGCTTGGCTTAAAGCTTATTAATATTTGTAGAAATCCAGCACAAAAAGGTGGTAGTGAATGTTTTAGCGAGATGTAAATGCAAAATGCAGTTGATAGGCGGAACTTTGAACTCGCCCTCAAACATGATAACTCGCAATTGCTATTTAAAATCGCAACATTGTTTGTTGCTGTAAAGCAACACAGTAGTCTTTCAGAAAACACCAAAACGATGACAAATTTGAGGTTAGGGTGGTTCCTAACAATTTTTTGTGTTAGTTGCATTATAATTTTTTATCAGCTGCAAATCTCAAAACTGTACGAACAAGTCAGAAGATTAGGTAAGTGCTCGTATAGTAGACTGTTTATATTTTAATTTCGAACACTTCCTGCAGAGTTAGCACAGAGCAAATCCTCTACTGTCCTAAAGGAGAGTCGAAAAAGTCCTATAAGTTCCGCTGACGATTTAGTTGTAATTTATAATAGAGTTCCTAAAACAGGGTCGACAAGTTTTGTGGGAGTTGCTTACGATTTGTGCAAACGGAATAACTTTCATGTGCTGCACATTAATGTTACTGCCAACAATCATGTTTTGTCCCTGTCGAATCAATACAAATTTGTGCAAAACATTACTAACTGGGATTCCATGAAACCTGCACTTTATCATGGACATTTTGCCTTCCTAGATTTTTCCAGGTAATACTAATTTTCAATATTTGTTTTTATTGCACCTAGCAACCGTTTTATTGTTTATTTTAATATTTCATAAATAGTATGTAAAATACTCCTTTACTCTACTATAATTTTACTAAAACAGAAAAATGCGTGATTAGAAGTGTTTCTAAGCGTACACTTTCACATGGAACTTTTTATTTTTTTAAGTAGTACTTAAATTGAAATATACGTGAATTTCGAACTTGACAGATTTCATCTTTTAGTTACAGGGTTTTGCGATTGCTTTTCACCATATTTCAGTGGTGTTTCACTTTATCTCAAATGCTTTTCCGTTTTGTCAACACTTGTCAATATTGACAAATGGGAATTACAGTTGACAAACAGTTAAACACAATTGATCCAGTCGCGGCCAAAATAACCGGGACACCTTTTTAACCTACTTCTCAAAATGTGTCGGGGTCAAAAAACCTGGGCGGCTTTATCTGTATTTCCAGTATGTGCCGACATTTTTCAGAATTGAATAATGACTTTTGATGACATTTATTAATTAGAACTGTTAGTTTCAGCAGCTATTTTCGCATTTTGAGGATTAGGTAAAAAAAAGTGTCCTGTTTTTTTGCCCGCGACTGTACATGGTGAAAAGCAATCTGAAAACCCTGTAAGTAACTATAGTACATAATATCAAATTGAATTTGTTTTGCAATCTAAATGTGGAAAACTTAGACGCCAACGGAAGTTGCTGGACATTAAAAGAACATTAATCAAATTTAGATTGTGCTCTTATCATTGGCGGTATTTAACTAATCATCTTTATTTAGAAATGACAAATGACTTAATTCTAAATTCACTAATATAGCAGGGTGTATACTTTCTGGAAAACAGGGAAAACCTGGAAACGTCAGGGAATTACATTCTAACTCTGGAATCAGGGAAAAATCAGGGAATTTGCTTAATTTATAAAAAAAAAGTCAGGGAAAACTAATTAAAATGACAAACTACTTTATTTATTTATTTATTTATTTATTATTAGTCGACGGGCTTTTGCCCATTTTACAAAAATTACAATAGTAATACTTATACTTATTAAATTACAAACTAAAACGAAAAACTAAAACAAAACAAAACAAATAGACATTTTTATACAACAAGTGACTTTAATTGAGAAATAAAGTTTGGTTTATTTGAGAATAAATATTAACTGGTAGTATTTGCAAGTCTAATAGATCTAGAAATAAATGAATTGTAACCATAGTTTGTTTTGTGGAAGGGTACATAGAAACAATCATGCGAGCGAGTGGCCCTAGCCGGAACATATAATCCAATGCTTCCCAGAAGCTCTGGGGACGATGAATAATTATTTAATAGATTGTAAAGGTTTTTCAAATCTTTCTTTTTTCTCCTCTGTTCTAAATTAACAATGTTAAGGTTGAATTTAATTTCGGAATAAGTAAGATCCAAGTCCATCTTAAATTTAAATCGGATGAAGTTAAGAAATTTGTGCCGGATTTGTTCTAATCTGTTTATATGCACTTGGTAAAAAGGTGACCAGACTGATGACGAGTATTCTGCATGTGGTCTTACCAAGCTTGTATACAAAAGTTTTACTGATTCCATATTTCTAAAGTCAGAACAGTTTCTTTTTATGAAACCCAACATTTTCAAAGACCTGGAGACCACATGCATAATGTGAGGTATAAAGCTCAGAGTGCTATCAATCATGACTCCAAGATCCTTAATTTGCTGAACATGACCTAAAGGGTGGTCGTTTATTTTGTATGTAAAATCTAGAGTTTTTCTACTGCGACTAAAAGTGATCGAGTGGCATTTATTAGCATTAAGTTCCATTCCATTTTTTTCACACCAGAGCACCAGATTGTCCAGGTCTGCTTGAATGTCGACACAATCATTAATGTTATTGATAGTGTTGTAAATTTTAAGATCGTCGGAAAAAAGGCAAAACTGACTATAAGAGAAACAGGTATTAATGTCGTTAATAAATACTAGAAAAAGTAATGGTCCTAAGTGAGAACCCTGTGGAACTCCTGAAACAACTTGAATCTCATCAGACTTGTAGTTATTAAAGCGGACAATCTGTGTTCGGTCATGAAGGTAACTGCGCATCCACTCCAACAAAGTCCCTCCAACTCCCATCCTTCGAAGTTTATGTAATAGCAATTCATGATTTACCTTATCGAACGCTTTCGAAAAATCTGTATAGATGGCATTAACTTGTGAGCCACTTTCTAGGGCATGTATCAAAGAGTTTGTATAATTCAGTAAATTTAGTTCTGTGGATTTTTTGGGAAGAAAACCATACTGTTCTTGGATCAAGGAGCTATGCAAGACAGCAGAGAGCTGATCGGTGATAATATTTTCAAATAGTTTAGGAATAGTACTTAATATAGTTATGGGTCTGTAATTCTCTATTTTACTTTTATTATCTGACTTATGAATAGGTGTTATAAAACTTAACTTCCAGAATTTAGGAAATTCCCCTAGTTGCAAAGACTTAGAGAAAATTTGATATAGCGGCCTAGCTAAAATAAAGCTATATGTTTTTAGCAGCATGGGAGGTATGCCATCAGGCCCAGGCCCCTTTCTAGCATCTAAACTATTTAACTTGTTATAAACTAAAGAGATTGAAATATCACAGGAAGATATGTTATTACAACTAATAGATAATTCATTTGTATTTATATCACATTTCTTGTTTGAGTAAACTGTAGAGAAGTAACTAGCAAACGTATTTGAGATCACAAGTCCATCACAGCTTGTTACATTATTATAAGAGAATTCTGTAGGCGTTTCAGTAGTATTTCTTTTAGAGTTTATAAAGCTCCAGAATGATGTGATATCGTTATTAATGTTGGATTCAATCGTTGATACAAAATTCATGTACGAGGTTTTTGACAATCTTTTGCATATGGATCTGAGCCTACAAAACTCAATATAATCGTCTTGAGAAAGGGTCGATTTGTACTTCTGATGGGCTCTCTTCTTTAGAAATATGTGATTTTTCAATTCAGGGGAAAACCACCTAGGAAATTTTCTGGACGAGATTCGCTTACGGGGCACAAACAGATCGACTCCTAAATACATAATTTCATAAAATGTTGCAACCATTTCGTCTAGCGATTTATTTTGCAGTATTGCGTCCCATGTCACACTATTAAGAAATTGATCCAATGCTGTGTAATCAGCCTGCTTAAAATCATAATAGAATCCATTCGCATATGGTCCAGTGTTATTTGAAGTATTTGAAAATTTGATGTCGAATGTCAGTGGCGGATGAAATTGAGCATCTGGTGGAACTAGACCTGAGTGAGCTGTCCGTACTTGTATATGGCGATCTTGAGTAAGGACTAAGTCAAGCAATGAATTATTAGGGTTTCTTACTGAATTTACTTGGAAAAGATTCTGTAACGCACATAGATTGGATATGATTTCTATTGATTCGGTCTCGTATTCTCGTAACTTTATCAGAAGTTTATTTGATTCGAGAACCACCATGTAACTGGATTATCTTGACTTGTCTTGCTTCCAGAGCATCATGTAAAGGTAGTAAGTACGTTGAAATTGTGCAAAATCAGGCTCCGCGCAGGAAACTTCTTGGCTCGGGTGTACGTACGTTAGACATGCTCGTCTTCGTTTATCTAATAGCTTGCGTGTTTTTCTACTCTCTCGTAAACATTTACTTTTAGAGTACGTATGTATGTAAAAATCATCTGTAATTTTGACTGAAACATCCTGGAAAACCTGGAAAAGTCAGGGAATTTTCAAATTGTGAGTTAGTATACACCCTGTATAGTTATAAAAATAAATAATATCCATATGATTTCACTTCTATTAAAGCTTGTGTTTAGTTCCAATTGGCTTGATACACAATTTATATTTGGCTGATCTACCTAAAACTTAGAGGATTATAAATGCACGTCGGGTTTTATGTCATTTTATACAGGATGTTTAAAAAATCGACTGTTTCTTCTATGTGGAGTACTCGCCAAACTACATAATAAAGTCTTAACCAATATGGGTCCACAAATCAACTAAAATAGAGGCAAATTTGTATTTTAAGCAATAAATGACTTTGGTAGACTTTTATTTTGCCATGAAAAAGAAATTTATACATTAACAAACGTATGTTGTGCCTGTCTGAGTTACTTTTTCAGCACCATTATGGAGCAGAACTTCTTTATTGACAATTCAGTTTGAAACACGAAGAAATTTTCATTGCAATAAGGACACTTATGAGATATAACAAATGTGTTTGTGCCCTAACATATAAAGAAATACACAAGCAGGGCCGCCACGTGTAGGTGGGCAGGGTATTTGTTGCACAGCAGTCTTGTAACTGTTGCAGTGTTGAAGTTAGTTTGTTAGTCCTATTGTTTATCAAGTGACAGTATCATTATACAACGTTCTGGGCCATATTCAGATCACCTCAGTCAGCCACTAAGTATTGCATCACCCTAAATTTAATGTGTGTTTTGCATAATGATATACTTACCTTTATTTTTGTTTAATATTTCCTAGCGTATACAATTTTCGATAATATACACTTTTTTTCGATACAATGCAGGGTGACTCCCTAGCCTCTTTACAAACTTTGGCAAGGTAAAGTAGATTTAATTTAAGGAAAAACATGTTATATAAGTATAGGTTCGAAAATGCGTCATAAGGGAGCTGTATCCCTGAGAAAGATAATAAAAAACACGAATTTTACTTAGGTAATTAAAACAGTACAGATAAAGCAAATTTGGTGTAATTTGGTATATCTAAGTGATTTTCTATTCTGAGTTAGATGGCAGCAAAAAATAATTGGTATAAGGTTCAAAAAGGGTAGTTTATGCAAGGGTGGGGGAATCTTTCCTGTTATTGTTTTTACAGTCAAAATTTTAGTCAATTGTGGTTAGATAATAGAAAAGATTAGACACTTCTTTACATGCAAAAGATGCTCTTGTTTGGAATCTCTCAGAACAGTAGTTTTCAAGGAAACTGAACTTAAAGATTAAAATTCTCTACTAAAATTTACCTAAAGTTTGATACATTTTTTCTACAAATCGTTATAGAAAGCTTTAATATAAACAAACAACTATTGGTTACATGTTGTCATGTAACTGATTTGTCATGTTAAATCATGGCTACTCAGTACTTTGAATATAAAAACCTTAAAATCGCTATAACTTCCGAAACTTACATGCACCTGCTTATCAAGAACACGACGCCACGCTGATAAGCCACATTGCGAATTATATAAAATGTTAGATTTATTCTTTGCTAGCTTGTAACAGAGTTAAGACGGTTTTTGCTTTCACCTGTAATTACGAAGTTTATTTTTAAAAAGCTGTTTTTCCCATTTAATCATTTAACTGGTGCAGTCGGTAGGATAGTGCGAGGTTGTGGAAAATCTCTTTCGCATCGTGACGAAAAATTAGAGACTTTTTCGCAACTTTGGAGTTTCAACCCCTTCAGCGTAGATCCTGAACCATTTATTCGAGGACATCGGGAACAGCATCTCTGTGAGTAGAAAAGGAACACGAAGGTCTACAAACCAAGTAGGTGCCAAATTCCTTTTTGCCTTTCCCAGACCCTCTGTCTAAGGACTTTGGGGAAGATAGGGTAGTGTACAGTCTATTGCAGACAATTTAGGATTTAAGAGGACATTTTTGAATAAAATCTTCATTTAAATATTTTACAAATAAAAGTAACTAATATAATTAGCCATAAAATAATCTTTATGATTGAAATTGACGAGCTGTTGGATCAGTAACCTTTACGTTTCAAGAAAATCCAAATTCCAACAAACCAATTGCCTAAACCGGAGCCCATGTCAACGACATCGAGACATCCAACAACGTTTTTGAAAAGATCCCCTACGCAACAATTTAATAAACCACAGTTTTGGAATCAAAACTCTCAAAACAATTTTCAAAATTTTCAGACACCCTAACCAACAACGAGCAAACTTTATTTTCGAGGAATTGCACGCCAATGAATGGGATAGCGAGAACGTAGATTCTTGCAATGTTTTTGACTCGGAAGCTTTTAATTATGATGAGACACAAAATTACCCTTTAGAGGATCAGTATCAAATTTGCGAAAACGACTACAATAATGAACAATACTACGGAGATAACATTGAGACGGACACCAATGAAACTAAAAATTTTCCCTTGAACAGCCGAACACAAAAACAAACCTGGCAGAAATAAATATCTCCTCCCATAATGTGTTACCTTACGTAGAAATTAAAAACCCAAAATTAAAATTATTGATTGATACAAGGAGTTCTAGGTCAATTATTAAACCATCTGTAGTAGATTTTTATCCGCAAACAATTTATCACGCTAATACCGTAATAAAAACAATTATTGGGAGCAAAAATTGATTTCATTTTATTTGATTTTCACGATTATTTCGACAGAGTAATAGGCTTAGAAGATCTAATTTAAATGAATCTTAATATTGATTTGGTTAACAAAAAATTAATAGGGCCGCATGTGCAAAGTCCGTTTAAATTTTGACAACCAATTGATGTTAATTTTTCATTTTCGGTAAATCCTGAAGAGAAGTTGATTAAGAATCTCCCAGTTACTGTGTATAATGGAGAAATTTAGTCAACGAACGTAATATTGATAAACTTTTCATTTCACAAGTTTTAATTTTTGCTAAAAATGGTTATGCACCCGTAGAAATACAAAATCCAACGCAAAAAACGATTTCAGTAACCTTAAACGAACCTTTATCAACAATTCGCTTTGAACCGTCTTTATATGAAATTTATAAATTCGAATCATTCACTAGCCCCTGCGAAACAACAAACTCCCAAGTTGACAAAAGTAACATAAAAAACCTAATACGTACTGACCACATGAATCAAGAAGAGAAAGTTGTTATTATAAATCTTTGTAACCAATTTTCAGACATTTTTCTTAAACCAGGCGATAAACTTTTACTTCTAAAATTAAGCACGCGATAAAAACCACAGACGAAATACCAGTACACAACAAGTCATATAGATACCCATATGTACATAAACAAGAAGTGCAACTACAAATTCAGGAAATGTTAGAAAAAGAAATCATCAGGCCATCGTATAGCCTGTAGTCGTCTCCTATTTGTATAGTTCCGAAAAAATGGATGCATCTGGAAAACAAAAATGGAGACTAGTCGTGGATTATTGCAAAATTAACGAAAAAACAATTGATGATAGGTACCCCCTTATTAATATTAATGATATTTTGGATAAATTAGGTAGAGCTCAATATTTTAGCACGCTTGATTTAGCTAGCGGGTTTCACCAGATAGAAATGAGTAAATGTTCTATTGAAAAGATCGCGTTTAACATCGAAAATGAACATTTTGAATATTTAAGGGTCCCATATGGATTAAAAAACGCGTATCAACCTTTTAGAGAGTGATGAACGAGGTTTTAAAAGATTGGAAAATAAAATATGTATGGTTTATATGAACCACATAATTATTTTTAGTACAAGTTTGCAAAAACATGTTTAAAACTTAAAATTAGTATTTTCCAAATTACGCGAAGCACAACTAAAAGTTCAGTTAGATAAATTCGTGTTCTTACAGAAAGAAGTAGAATATTTAGGGCATGTTGTGACACCAGATGGCATCAAACCAAACAAAAAGAAAATAGAAGCTATCAGAAAATTTCCCATTTCACGTACACAAAAAGAAATCAAATCGTTACTCGGTTTGTTAGGTTATTATCGTAAATTTATACAGAATTTTGCTAAATTAACCAAGCAAATGATGTAATGTCTTAAGAAAAATCAAAAAGTAGAACACACCAAGGAATTTATTGAATGTTTCAATACATGTAAAAATATACTAACTTCGGAACCAGTATTCGCCTACCCAGACTTTGACAAATCATTCGAATTGACGACAGACGCATCCAACTATGCTGTGGGTGCTGTACTCTCTCAAAATAATCATCCAATTTCTTATGCATCTAGAACGCTAAATCCAGCCGAAATAAATTACTCGACTATTGAAAAAGAACTCCTTGCTATCGTGTGGAGTTGTAAATATTTTAGACCATATCTTTTCGGTCAAAAATTCGTAATTCTAACAGATCATAAGCCCCTTATAATGGTTATTTTCGTTCAAAGAACCAAATTCACATTTAATTAGGTGGCGTTGAAAATTATAAGAGTTTGATTATACTATTAAATATAAAAAAGGTAAAAACAACCAAGCAGCAGACGCTCTTTCAAGAAATCCACCAGATTTTGATTTTAACTCTTTAGAAACCTCTTCTATTGACAATAATCTAGGAGATATTGATTAAGTAATTCAAGAAGCACTAAACGAAAACCAACCAATTCCATATTTGGATAATGATACTAATTCCGAAATACTGGAATCATCAGGTGAAAATCATCTAAAAGTTAATGTAATTTCTGATATCTAAACTAAACCTCCTGTAACAACACAGCAAACCAATGAAACTGATCTAGAAACAATACATACATCTCAAGAAAACCCTATTTGTATTATATCCATAACAGAACGATCTTTAAACACATATAAAAATCAATTGTTTATAACAAACGTTGACAATGTCGAAAAAAGGTAATTTTTGAAAATTCAAGGTTCTACATAACGTTGCCAAAAATTAACGTCAAATATCACGTTGTGCAACTTCTTAAAGAGTATATAGACCCTAAACAAATATATGCCACTTCTTTCAGCATTCATTACCCAAAATTTTTGCTCTAACCGTTCAAGAAATATTTAAACATTCCTCTTTTAAGCTTATTCACTGTACTAAATTTCTTACAGACGTATAAACGTTAGAAGAACAAAAACAAAAACTTGAATACTATCATATTAGCAAATCCTGTCATAGAGGAATAAACAAAATGAAAATGTCTGTAATTTCAAAATATTGGCCGAAAATGGCACAAGATATCGAATATTATGTTAGCAACGGTGAAACATGTTTAAAAAACAAATACGATCGAAATCCTCCAGTAATTAAATTTAATCTTACTCTAACAATTTCAAAGCCCTTCGAACACATTCATGTAGACACATTTAAAATAGCTAACGAAAGTTATTCGACTATTATTGACGCATTTTCACGTTACGGTCAAGCGTATCAATTGAATTCTATCACAGGCATAGCGGTAGTAGAAAATGGTTTACCTCAAAAAATAACAGCTGATTGTGGGACCGAATTTAAGAATCAAGATCTAGAAAATTTCTGTGAATTGCATCGTATAGAACTCCACTACACAACTCCAAAAAACAGTAATTCAAATTCTCCAGTAGAGCGATTTCATTCCACCCTAATTGAACATTTTAGGAGTTTAAAAGAAGATAATAGAAATCTCAATTCAAACCACCTTATGAAACGAGCTGTATTAGGTTACAATAATTCAATTCACAGTGTCACAAAATTCACTCCGTTCGAAGTTATAAAAGGTCTCATCAATAATACTAATCCCTTTGATTTAAATGATCATGTTATTGTATCAGATTACATTCAGGACCTTAAAGAAACTTTCAATAAATTATATGAAAAAATCAGACACTAATAAAAATGCCAAAGAAAATATTATTTCCAAACACAAGGAAAATCGAAATGCCCCTCCAAATTTTACAAATCAAAAAGTTGCATATTTGAAAACAAAATTTCGAGATAAAAAGTTACCAAAATTTAAAAAGGCTAAAATACTAGAAGACACTAACATTAAGTTGATCACGGACAAAAGAACATAACCATAAAAATATTGCTAGGAAACCTAAAATTAATTCCTTGTTACAGGAACCTAAGCGAAATGAGGCTACTAACCTTATTCCTGGTCCTTCAAATATTAAGAGTACGTAGTGTAGACGAGGATATTAAAATCAAAATCATTGATAGCCCAATACTTCCTATACAGTTAGGAAATGCTAGATTAGTTTATAGTTAGCATACATGTTTGCATTACTTAGAATTTAAACGTAATTATTAATCAGTTAAATAACTTAAAGAAACAATTTTTCGTAGTTAGAGACAGTATAAGCAAAGTAAATATTACAAACCTTATATCCTATCACGGTTGAGCCGAAGGCATGTTACTCAGATCGGAATATTTAATTCAAACAACTCAACAGAAATTCGAAAATCTGCACCCTCATATTCGAAATAAAAGAGGCGCAATTAATGGCATAGACAAAATTAATAAGCATCTTTTTGGCAATCTTGATGCAGACGATGGAAAACGTTACGATCAGGCTATTAATGTACTAGAACAAAATCAGAAAGACTTAATGCATGAAATAAATTTGCAACTAATTGCTAACTACAATAAAACAATAATAATATTAAATAAAAACCAAGAAAAACTTGAAAATAACTTAAAAACTTTCCAGGCAGCAGTTCAGAATACTATTAATGACATCATTACTTTTCAAGGCACAATCTCTCAATTGAATTTGGACTGTCAAATTTTAATAACTTTCATAGACAATATAGAAAATGCTATAATATTCTCAAAATTGAATACCCTGCATAATTCAATAATATCAAGTTATGAACTCCAAGAGATGCTCAATTACTTAGAAAAAATATACAGTAAAACAGAAATTCTGAAATTCAAAAATCTCCTCAGGTACTACCAGTTTTTGGGAACGTACAAGTAACTTTTGTAAACTCTAAATTAGTGTTTGCTATACACGTCCCTATAATAAGAACCGAAGTCCTGGACTTCTACCGTCTTTATCCAATTATCCAAACCCACCAAATTACTTATTATTCCAAAACACCGATATTTGTCACTGAAAAACTCCAAGGCCCAGTTCGAGAAAGAGGAATGCCCGGTACTGGAAGAAACATTTTATTGCACCGAAAACTTCATTGTGGAGGACAACTGCACCCTTAGGCTTCTTGAGGGAAATCCAGCAAAAAACTGTCACTCCCTCGAAATATTTATAGAACAGTCCATCATCAAGCAAGTCACCCAAGAAGAAGTGTTGATAATTCCTGCAAATCAAGAAAGGCTGTTTTCCAAATGCAAATCGGACCAATATTTAGAAATAAATCTTCCATCCCTAATAAAAATTCCTAAAATGTGCAAAATCCAAGTGGACGGCAAGAAATTTATAAATGACGTTAAATTGCAACAAGGCAAACAATTCATTTTACCGAAGTTTGGCATAGGACATTTTGAAATTTTGAAGCAGCACAAGACTTAAAATTTTACAAAACTGGATATAGAAGAAATTTACCAAATTAGTGAAATCGCAAGACAACTAACACCAATCAAGCAGATCGACTATCCGGCAAACACCACCCCAATTATTAGCACCCTGATTGGTCTACTAATTTTCGCAATCATTGTGCTGTTTATGTTAACGTTCAGAAAACAATGCAAGAAATCCTTGGAAAGTCCAAAGGAAGCCAAAAGGTGGGCATACACGATACGGTTTACCGGAAGGCAGGCCTTCCGGCTTGCAATCCGGAAGGCAAACTGTATCGTTAGTGGATACATCGGCCGGAAGGCGAGCCCTGAACTCTCGGCCTCCCGAAAAACCGTCAAGACCTGAAATTTTGCCTGCCGGGTTTCCTTATCGCATACAAGTCGGAACGTGTATGTGCCAGTTGTGGGTACAGGCCGAGAGTTACGCTGATGGCAGTGTGATTTTATTCAGTAGTACCGGGTTTGTACCAAAACTGATGCAAAGCCTAACTTGCTAACCTCGAATTTGACATAGACTTACAGTGCCACCAACATTAACAGTGCCAACCTAAAAAAAATCACAACCATTTATGGTCACCCGGTATATCATATTCTGCCGTGGTTTGTTCAATCATCTATCTATAATTTAATAAAAAATTACCGATATGAGAACGTGGTCCCATGAATTCTTAACAGAATTTATTGAGCGATACAGGTCTCTGTCTTGTTTATATGATATAAAAAATAAGCAATATTTAAATAAAGCGGCTCCAATCGTAATTCGTTTATTAGGTCGATATATGAGAATGCTCTTGTCCATTTCTTAACCACTGTTTCACCCACTTTGAACGTGTGCGCTTCATCTTTTTTTCGTTTTTTTTTTTTGTGGTAGAATGCAACTGCCAATCCTATTAACATAAGATTATTTTTCGGAATCATATTATTATCAATATGACCTTTTCGCTATCCTGAACACTTTAAAAGACTGACCAAACTCCTGCGAGAAAACGTAATGTGTATGCCTGTGCCGGGGGTACAGGTTTAGCCTTCCGGATTGCAAGCCGGAAGGCCTGCCTTTCGGTAAACCGTATCGTGTATGCCCACCTAAAAAGGAAAATCAAAATAAAGCTGAAGAAGTGAAAATGGGCCACAATCCAAAAAACAACTCTGTTAGTTTTGCATCTTAAGGAGGGAACACTTACATGCACCTGCTTATCAAGAACACAACGCCACGCTGATAAGGCACATCCCAGCGCATTGTTATCTCTTTGCCACATTGTGAATTATGTAAAATGTTAGATTCATTCTTTGCTTGTTTGTAACAGAGTTAAGACGGCTTTTGCTTTTACCTGTAATTACGAAATAGAGTTTATTTTTAAAACGCTGTTTTTCCAACTTAATCATTTAACTTGAACAAAGAACGATAGGGTATAGGTTTATATGCAGTTTTTTACATGAAATTAAATCTATTTTCCGTTGCCAAAGTTTGTAAAGAGCCTAATGAATCACCCTATATAGAAAAGTTCATTAATTTTATTTATCTCAATTTTTACTTCCTTTTACAATAAACGAAGTATTGGATTCACCCCAAAAATTCGAAATTGAGTTTTCAACACATCTTCACGTTTTAGAGTCCCCTGAACCCAAAAAACATTTTTTTTCATTGGTCTGTCTGTGCGGCTGTGTGTCTGTTTGTGTGTCTGTCTGTCTGCGAACAGAATATCTCAAAAACGAAAAGAGGTATGGCGTTGAAACTTCATATATAAGTTTTGTGTCCTATGTAGATGTGACAGCAAGGTTTTGAAGAAAATCGCATAACCGGAAGTAGGTGTTTACTCTTGTGATTTTTCAGTTTTTTTCGATTTTTTCGAAAACGGCTCTAACGATTTTTTTAAAACTTCACATTTTTATTACATTTTTAATGTGTATTGATGTGAGATAGGTGATTTTCCAGTGGAATACTTGTAAAATGGGTTTCTTTTGTTTTTTTTCTATTGTTTTTATTAACTTCTATTTTAAATAGAACACCCGGTATATTATTACATTTTTGAATTCAGCTTCAAATTCTAGAGAAAATTTGTCTCTTGAACTAACACTATTTTGTACCGTTTTTGTAGAATTTGTAATTTTTGAAATTTTTTGACAAATGCTTAAAGATTTAAAATCAAATTTTTTACTAATTATAAGAACACTGTAAAAGGAAGTTGTGTGCGTGTATCACACCAGATTTTTTAATTATTGCCTCTTAAAAAATACTTTTAAAAATCATTTGATTTTGTTCTATATACTGAACAAAAATATTTGCAGGATAGACAATAACTTTATTAAAATATGATTGATTATACAGAGTGACTCAAAAAAGTGTGGGGAACCTAACTTACTTTTTTTAACAGAAAACCCTATAATTAGCTAGCTTAAAAGTTTTGCGTCGAATTACTAATATTTTGTAATATAAAGTTATATGGATTTAAAGTTAACTATTTTGGAGGTATCAGTGATGTGCACAAGAATGCTAAATTTCAGGCTGCTGTTGTAACAGGAAACAATTAAATAACATATTTCATAAAAAAATTGTTTTTTGTGAATTGCTTTTCAACTATTTCCTCTAAGTATTAATGTTACACAAGGTGCTTAAAATTAGAAAATTAAATATTTTCTAATTTTTAAGTCAAACACCCTCATGTTATTATCATCCCTACTCAAAGGCCTGTCTTTGAGGAGGTTTAGACATTAAGAAGCCAAAATCCAACTCACTAATTGCAGTGAAGTCAACTTGAGATTTTTGTGATCGTTGCAGGGAACAAACTCACCTATTTTGGCTTAGAATCAGAAGCTTTTACCTCTGAACCACCTCCTGTACAGGATTTCCGTAGTGCACATCTATTATTTTCAGTGTAACATATGTAATTTCTGGGAAATTATATTTTTTAGCTTTAATGGAATTCAGCACCCAATGTTCGTACATGTTATTTTAAAATATTTCAACTCGTTACTCCTTGATCTAAATTTAGGCTGTAAAGTTTGTCATTTTCATCATTCTCTTGTGAAGTAGATTACTATCCATCCATCTTGGTAATCTTCTAGGCAGTCACTTTTGAATCCTGCATATCAACCGGTTGAAATTTGTATGGTCAATATGATGCAGATTTCACATTCATCTCACCCATCTCGCAATATTTTGAATTTCATATATTTCTCAAATGATTTCAATCTTTTCCCATGTATTAATGTTCTTATAGATATTGTCTAATCATCTGAGGGACTTTCAGCTACATATGATTGTCATGCATATTTTATATATTCGTCCATTTTGCCGTATAACATTTCACAAGCATTCTGATACGGCAGATAATTTACTGTTTGATCAGTCATATTCTTCAACAGATTTTTTATGGTCCATATTTGCCCGGCTTTATTATTGCCACTAAACACAAGCCTTAATGATTATGTATATTAAACCACAAAGAACAATTTCATGTTTTTTATAGTACATATTTGAAGTTGTAGCTACGGTATGCATAAAATCATGTAATGTTGATCAGAACTAGGACAATGAATTTTTTTGGTTTTACTCATATCCCTATACTATAATAAATTTCTATTTTAGATTTGGAGCCAAGAAACCTTTATTTATAAACATAATTCGTAAGCCACTGGATCGATTAATATCGTACTATTATTTTCTCCGGTATGGAGACAACTTCCGCCCGTATTTAGTCAGAAGGAAGCATGGTGATACCATGGTAAAATTACATTGCTGGAATTATTTGTCACAAGTAATATTTTTACGTTTCAGACTTTTAACGAATGTGTGAGCAGCAACCAACCTGATTGTGACCCAAACAACATGTGGTTGCAAGTGCCATTTTTCTGTGGGCATGCTGCTAACTGTTGGTAAATTGGAAATTGAGCGTTTTTAATTGAATACTACTTACATTGTGCTTTAGGAAGCCCGGAAATAAGTGGGCTTTGACAGAAGCCAAAAAGAATTTAGTAAATAATTATTTATTAGTAGGCGTCACAGAGGAATTGGATGATTTTATCAAAATGTTGGAATTGACTCTTCCTAGGATATTCAAGGGTGCAATGGACCATTACTTAAATAGCAATAAGTCTCACTTGCGGCAAACAGTGCAGAAGGAGATGCCATCCGAAGAGACCGTAAATAAAATAAAGAAAACTACGGTTTGGCAAATGGAAAACGAACTGTATGAGTTCGCGTTGGACCACTTTCGCTTTATGAAGAAGCAAACTCTTGGTGATAGGCCGCAGAAGTTTATTTATGAAAAGATTAGGCCGAAATGACGGAAATTACAAAATATTTTACAAAAGATTGATTAACTCGCTTACTTTTACTTGACAGTCTTCACTTTTGGTAATTATACGTTACTAAACTACGGGTAATTTAAGTGTAAATATCGCACTAGTTTTTGTTTTATTAATAGCAGTAGTAGTGATATCAAGTTTTTGTTTTAGTATTTATATATTTTTTTAAACTTTAGTAAGTAATCTAATTTCTCAGCTGACATTTTGTAATGTGCTAGTGATTTAATGTAATTATTGTTTTAGTTTTATACACTTTTTTAACTTAAAGTTAGTTAGTATTAGAGTTGTTTTTAGTTTTCTAATTTGATAGTATTTAGAGCTGTTATAAATGTACTATCGGTTGAGATAATTCCAAAAGATGTGATTTTAATTTATAATTCCATTGCTAATGGAACACATGAGATTCCTGTTACTTGCTTATATACACCACAGACTGAAAACTTCTATTCTCTATGTTTTTGTACAAAAACGGATAAATTAAAACATAAATGTGTCCTCAATTAAACTTGTTTTAATATACCTTGTCCATTGATTCCCAATCTAATAGGTAGACCTGATTTCAATAAAATTATTTGAAGTATTTTGTGGCATTCTAATGCAATTTCATTATATTTGTGAAGGTATTTTGCCACATTAACAATGCAACTGTAATAAAATAGCATCTACTTTTCGTAGCACTTTATGAATAGTGAAGGTGGACAGTCTCGTATTATATCATAACTGATTGAAGTAATCGGACCTCTGATTTCCTAGGCAGAGGATCGAAATTTCTTATCTGATGTAAGTCAAATTTTACTTGGCCTTATGCATTTTATGCTTCTTGTGTGATTGCTTGCCTTAAAAGCATCAACAAAAAGGGACAATTTAAATAAGGTTGAATTTTGTTTGCTGTTGTGCATTTAATCTATACATATATAAAGGAAAGTCACAACCCTGACTAATCAACGCAGAGCCGAAACCACTGGCACTAAAAACTTAAAATTTGGGTGGAAGGTTCGGTTTGTTACGTAAGGTAGTGTTAAGAATGGATTTTTTGAAATTCGACTCCTAAGGGGGTGAAAAGGGGTAAAATGTGTTTTCACGAATTCCTCAATATTTCTTACACCCGATAAGATATCGACTTGGTGTTTACTTGCAAAGATTATCAATGTAAATACCTAGAAACGTATTTTAGGATTTTGCCCTAATCAACCCCTAAAGGTGCAAATGTGGATTGGGGGTGAATTAAAGAACCCTAAGTATTTCCTATGTTTATTGAGTTAGAACATTCTTTTTTGGCACATAGATTGATTTTTAAAATATTTAGAAAGGGGTGTAAGGGAATTTTAAAATGTTAACCCTAAAGGGGTACAAGGAGAAAAAACTGAAAAGGTGTGGGGGGGTTAAATTTATTAATTTTTTTCGCCGTGAGTTTTATTTCACAATAAAATGGGTTAAAAGGGATATTTTGAAATTCCTCCCCTACGGGGGTGAAAAGGGGTAAAATGTGTTTTCACGAGTTCCTCAATATCTCTTACACCCGATGAGATAGCGATTTGGTGTTTACTTGCAAATATTATCAATGCAAATACCTAGACACTTATTTTAGTATTTTGCCCTAATAAACCCCTAAAGATGCAAATCTGAATTGGGGGTGAATTAAAGAACCGTAAGTATTTCCTATGTTTATTGAGTTAGAACATTCTTTTTTGGCATACAGATGGATTTTTAAAATATTTAGAAAGGGGCGTAAGGGACTTTGAAAATTTTAACCCTAAAGGGGCAAAAGGAGGATAAACTGAAAAGTGGGGGGGGGGGGGGGTTAAATTTATTAATTTTTTCGCTGTGAGTTCCATTTTATAATAAAATGGGTTAAAAGAGATTTTTTGAAATTCCTCCCCTACGGGGGTAAAAGGGGTAAAATGTGTTTTTACGAGTTCCTCAATATCTCTTAGACCCGATGAGATAGCGACTTGGTGTCTACTGGCAAAGATTATCAATGCAAATACCTAAAAACGTATTTTACGATTTTGTCCTAATCAACCCCTAAAGGTTCAAGTCTGGATTGGGGCTGAATTAAAGAACCCTAAATATCTCCTATGTTTATTGAGTTAAAACACTCTTTTTTTGTATGTAGATGTATTTTTAAAATATTTAGAAAGGGGTGTACGGGATTTTGAAAACGTTAACCCTAAAGAGGTAAAAGGAGGAAAAACTGAAAAAGGGTAGGGGGTGAATTAAAGACCCTTCGTTACTCCTATGTTTATTGAGTTAGATCAGTCTTTTTTGGTATATAGATATATTTTTAAAATATCTAAAAAATGGTTTAAGTGATTTTGAAAAATGTACCCCTAAAGGGGTAAACTATGTTTTCACGAATTCCACAATATCTCTTAGGCCCGGTAAGATATCGACTTGGTGTTTGCATGAGTAGCTATCCAATGCAAATGTCTAAAACCACATTTCATTGCCCTAATCAACCCTTAAAAGGTGCGAATTTGAATTCGGGGTGAATTATAGAACCCTTTGTATCTCCTGTGTTTGTTGAGTTAGATCATTCTTTTTTGGCATATAGATGTGTTTTTAAATCTTTAGAAAACGTTTTTAAGGGTTTTTTAAAATTTCACTTCTAAACCTGTAAAAAGGGAAAACTGAATAGAAGTAGGAAGTTAAAATTATTTTTCGCTGTGGGTTCATTTCAGTATAAAACGGGCTGATTTTTTTTAGAAATTGCACCCCTAAGAGGCGAAAAGTGGTAAACTGTTTAGCGTATTGAGTGATGGAGGAAGGAGACACTCTAGAATGCATTTGAGATTTAGAAGAAAAAACAAACATTTGTAGTCCGTACGAAGAACGGGCATCTTGCTAGTACGAGATATATGCAACATTGTGAAAAGTATACATCCAATTGCAATCAGAACAATAGTATGAATTCAATTGAAAAAGATGGATTAATTTGCATGACTCCAGCTTACGAGTTATTGCTTTGGAACGACTCATCATTTACGACCTACCTCTAGTGAATAACATGGAGTCTTGTCAATTACTGACGCTTCTCCAATGCCACCATATAAGAAGAAACACGTTTCTCTTTATTTAGTTAAATATAATTAGTCGATTTCTGTAATTTTGTGTCTCTTTCATATTGATTATTTCACCAACTATCAAGTAGATTCTATTTCCTCGTCGTCGTCATAGACATTCACATTAATAAGAGAGATAAATGTAGAGTAATCCAGGTCTACGCTCCAACAAAAGACCACGACGACGAGGAAATAGAAGAATTCTATGAAGAAATCAACATCGCACTTCATGAGAAACCCCCAAAATACATAATATTAATGGGAGATTTCAACGCGAAAATTGGAATAAAGAATAACGAAGAAGAGACATTCCTAGGACCATTTGGTCTAGGGACAAGAAATGAAAAAGGAGAAGTTCTTGTGAACTTTGCAAATGAAAACAGTTTACATATAATGAACACCTATTTTTAAAAACCTCTTGGAAGACGATGGACTTGGCAGAGTCCAGATGGCAGGACAAAAAACGAGATCGACTTCATCATAAGTAACAACAAAAATATAATCCTTGACACAGGAGTCATCAACTCCATAAATGTGGGAAGCGATCATCGTATGATAAAAGCCAGAATATACATAAACGCTAAACAGGAAAGACGAAAATTAATAAACACACAAAAATATCGAAACAGACCAACTAAAAACAAAAGCGACCCATAACCAAGAAATCTTACAAGAACGCTCTACATCTATAACCAACATCGAGTCCCTTGATGAATACAACAGAACTCTAACAAAAAATATCATCGAAATATCCCAAACACTATCAAAGAGTAAAAGAAATAAAGAACAAAAATTAAGACAAGAAACAATAAATCTAATAGATAAACGGAAGCGTATGAGGAAACAAAACACGGATGACAGGAGAGATATGATTTCAATACATAAAACAATAAAACAAAAAATTAGACAGGATATTAGGAGTTACGAAATGGAAAAAATAAAAACTACACTAGAAGAGGGGAAAAGCCTAAAACAAACCTTGAAATCTATGTCAGAATACAAAAGTCAAATAACAAAACTTCAAAATGAAAACAATGAAATAATAACAGAAAAAGAACAGTTAAAAGAAACAGTGCAAACATACTATGGAAAATTATACGATACGTAAGTAGATCCACCACCAAACAACAAAGAAGAAAATAGAATTATAATTCAGAATGTAGGATCAGAAGACATCCTAGCATAACCATAGATGAGATACAACATGCACTAAATAAAACGAAAAACAGAAAATCGCCGGGAGAAGACGAAATAGTGGTGGAAATGCTGAAACATGGAGGCCTTCCAGCACTAAAACTACTACAACAACTATACGAGAAATGCTTGACTGAAGGCCGAATACCGGAAGATTGGAACAATGCACTGGTGGTAATGATATTCAAGAAAGGAAACAAGGAACTATTAGCAAACTATAGACCTATAAGCCTCCTTTCTGTGTTACATAAATTATTCACTAGAATACTAACTGAACGACTATCTAACAAACTCGACTGCTACCAACCCCGTGAGCAGGCGGGATTTAGAAGTGGATATAGCACCATGGATCATCTGCAGGTAGTAAGAACGCTAATAGAGAAGGCAAATGAATATAATATAGAACTATGGATAGCCTTCATAGACTACGAAAAGGCGTTCGACACCATTGAAATATGGTCGGTCTTGAATGCATTAAGCAACTGTAGAATAGACGAAAGATACACTAAAATTATAAAAAATGTGTATGAAAATGCCACCTTCCAAGTCTTGCTCAAAGAAGAAAAAACAAACAAAATACGGGTGAGGAGAGGAGTCCGCCAGGGAGACTCGATGTCACCAAAATTGTTTACGCTGGTCTTGGAGGATCTCTTTAAAGAACTTAATTGGGAACAGAAAGGTATCCTAGTTGACGGTGAAAGGCTCAACCATCTCCGCTTTGCGGATGATGTTGCAATATTTAGTGAGTCCCCAGAAGGGCTGCAGGAAATGATAAATGAACTCCAAATAATTTCACAAAAAGACAGTTTAAAAATAAATATTGCCAAGACTAAATATATCACTAACCAAACAAACATGGGAAACAACACAGAAATGACAATACAAAACCAAATATTAGAGAGAGTGGATTCATATATATATACCTAGGTCAAACAGTAGAAGTAACAAAAGCAAATCTTAAGGCGGATCTAAAACGAAGAATATCACTCGCGTGGGCCAGTTTCGGAAAACTTCAAAAAACATTAACATCAACACTACCAAACACAATTAAAGCCAGAGTGTTTGACCAATACGTATTGCCAGTTTTGACATATGGAACGGAGACCTGGACTTTAAATAAAACGATTGTGACTAAACTACGGATTACTCAAAGAGCAATGGAAAGGCGCATGATAGGCATAACACTCCGAGACCATATAGAAAACGTAGAAATAAGAAAAAGATCGAAAGTAACGGACGTGATATACAGAACATGAAACGAAAGTGGAACTGGGCCGGACGCATTGCCAGATTAAGTGACAATAGATGGACAAAGAAAATAATAGAATGGAGACCTCGACACCACAAAAGAGGAATAGCACGTCCATAAACCAGGTGGACAGACGACATAAAGAGACATGTAGGCGGAAACTGGATACAAATAGCTCACAACAGAACAGAATGGAAACGACTTGGGGAGGCCTACATCCGACGATGGATGGATTGGCTTTGATGATGATGATGATCAAGTAGATTCACAAATACTCTCGCAAACATTTGTAAAATATCAAAATCTTCAAATAGGTTTACTACTGGGTAGTGTAGGCCACTGGGACCAGTCTTATAGATTTTGTATGCTAGTGGTATTCCACTAATAAATGAATTACCCTTAGCCACGTTTGCGGATTATATGGCAATTTTAGCTAGAGACCATATAATCATCGCAGAAATCAGGATGTATGCTCGGAAACATGAGATCATTCTTCACAACCCTGTCAACGTTTAAACTCCTTGACAATGAGGGAATAATAAAAAGCTCGAGAAGACCAAACCATTTGATGTGTGTTAGAGAATTATGCTAGTTCAAAAAGCAGAGCAAGTGCATCTGATCGTAAGAAAAGCCTTCTGCCACAAGACCAAACTGAGAATAGACTATTGGGAGAAACCTTATTATACACAAATTAGATAATTTGACGCAGGAAAGAATTGTTCCAAAGTAAGTGCGTTTTATGCTGTTGTCGCCACTTATGGACAAGATCTAGAGAAATGGAATACCAAATACCTTAGACACTAATAAGTGCTATGGTCATATGATCAAGGCCTTACTAAAAGTTTTGCAAGACTAGAGTGTTCTTTCCTTTTGTGATTTGATAAGTTTGTGTTTATTTGGCTAGCACTTTAGACTCTTTACTATTATCTGGGCTTCAGTGGTGTAGTGAGTCTTGCGTGGGCCTGTGTTTCAAACTACTGGCGTGTCCCAATTTTTGTTTTAGTAAAGGAAATAATGTATTATCGGTGACCTCATTTTTACCTTGCAGTGTAGAGGCTGGTGCTTTATACGCTTACGTCTGGCGATACAATGCTCAACTTGCCGCGGATTCGGGTTACAGAGTTGGAGCGCCCCTTTGTGAGGCAAATAAGCCTGCTCTTTTTCTGCGTTTATGTTTAATAGTTCCACACAATTTTAGTGGGAGTAGAGCTAACCTCACGCTGTTTTCGAGTTTGACGGACAATTCCTCCTAGCACCTCGAGACACGAGGTGTGCATTCTGTTGGTGGCCGTTTAGGATCTGATTCCCACGATAAATTCTAAAAATGTCCAGGTTGTATGCAGCTCCAGTGTTTTTTAAGCAATGAAAACGTTATCCACGCCCTGCGGACTAATGTGCCAGCTATAAAATTCAAGCAGCACGTGTTCTTTGAGCCGTTATTAAACATGAGTCCCTCTTTATATGTATTACTAGAACGCTCGTACTCCCTTTTTATCCCCAGCGTCGGGAGCAGGCAGCTATGCTCGGTGCACGTCCCCTATTATGTTTGTAGGCAAATTTTCTCCGCCGAACGTAAGCCAAAACGTTCGGTCTTAGACGGATTGCATTCCTGTGAGTTGCCGCATTTCAAATTCAACAGGCCCGTGACGGGGATCTAAAAATCCACCGGCGATGGCTTCAAGAGCGTCCCATTTACGCAGAGTGTTGCGCTGCATTTAAACCAGTTAATTACATAAGCTGTGAGTACTAGCACATGCCCCATTCTAGATTAAATAACAGCGAAGTTTTTGTATTTTTGATTACGTTATAATGCGACGTTTAAGTACAAAGGCCTTTTGGATTTATTGCACTCGGTATAAGATAAAAGTTTAGCTTTTGTTTAAGCAACGATAGCTGCCTTCAATAAGGGTTTCTGCTTGTAATTAGGTTGCCGTGTGTGTTAGGGCCTGGAAGCAAATGAATGCGTGCATCTGGGTTGATCACGTTAACATTTTAAAGTCAGTTATTTGTTTGTGTATTTTTTCCAAACCTAGCTTGCAATCTGGTCATATTGAGCGTAGTGTTTTTGCTTGATTAATGCACCTTTCCGGGCTTTTGAATTGTGACCCAGTTGTTATATATCGAGGACATCAGATCAAAGGCGCGTACGAACTAGTACGTTCATATGTTCATACTCTGATCTAATACCCACGATATGGTGTAAGGTTTTTGTAATTATTGATTTGGCGTCGTCAGCTATGGGTCTAAAATATTTCCTGTGTGCCTAACTATGGAATTGTTTACGAATGAATTGTTTTAATATTTGACTATAATTAAAGCCTCTTTTATCCCTATTAGGTAACTGCGTTTTCAATTCTTAACTAGATCTGTTTTTGTCTTAGTGAATGCCTGGCGCCCGTTTGTTTTTAAATTATGCATTTTTTTAAATTCGAGAACTGCCGCCTAGTCTTTATCGACGCCATTCAACAGAGGGTTTAAGTTAACCAGAACGGTGGTCACCTTTCATTTAAGGGTGGCACAAGTTAGGTATCACATGTTACATTAAACTTAGTCAGAGACTATAACTATATACAGTACGTAGGTACAATAACTGTAGTATTATTTTTTACAAAAAGGATTTTTCTAGTATTTGCATTGGCAAAATTATCGATTACTATCTTTAATGGTTATTTAACCAACAAGTGTGTTAATAAAGGTGATTAATAATCGAGAGATTTTAACGCGTGAGCGAGTGGAGCGAGCGAACGCGTTAATGAGCGAGATTATTAATCACCGATTAACATAAGAGTTGGTTACAAAACTTTTCCGCCAATCGTACGTTTATTAAAATCCATGAAAAATATTTATTAGTTTTGACATTTCAGATACATTTGACGTTTAGCACGTATGGTTGCCGATACCGGAGCAATTTTGCGGCAATTAAAATACTTGGCGGTTGGAAATCCACCTCGGTTGCCGAAGGATACATTGAGAACTCGATAGGTATAAAATACAAACTGCCACAAAGATATTGAGCGAAGCGTTTTCTAATGTAAATATTTATATTAATAAATCCACGGAATAATTTAACCTTTAGTTTTGACATTTCAGATACATTTGACGTTTAGTACGTATGGTTGCCTATATAAAATCATTGCGAAAACGGGTCTATTAATGCATGATTTTTTAGACAAAATCATGCATTAATGAGTCGATATATAAACGATTGACGGAAAATGTATTTTTCGAACTAAAGAATTTTCAATGGAAATTACAGTCAACACAGACAACCTGTTTTGCTTTATAGAATTTCTTAAATAGTTTTTATCAATTTTAACTTTGAAAAAGATCGTTCAAAGGTAGCAACAGTTACTGGAATTGTTAAGAACAAATAGCACGCTGTTATTATTTGTGTGAAACTACTGCTTGAAGATTTTTTTTCATAATACTATACCATTATTGTGATTTAACTGAACTAAACAAACACACGGAGGCTGAGAGGAGGTCGTAAGATGAAGTGAAGGTGAAATAGTTGCTCTGAAAACAAATCCATTTTGGGGCCTTTCGTGTGAACTATTTTACAAGTTTTGAAAGGGGACTGTGGACGAATACAAACGAAAAAATTGAGATATAAACCAGCTTGGATAATGAGGTTAGTCTAGCTTTTAATGAAATACATTGTAACCTTAAAATTGCGGGCAAGAAATAAAAGAAGTTTTACCTTTAAATTTAAACAGCTGTAAACAACACGGTTTGAGTTTGAAATAAAATTTAGGCAACACATCCTACAGATAGCAGTATCACTGGTGGCATATATAGCTCCTACGAAAAGTTGAATAGCGAGCGGAAAACGCAGAATACACGGCGAGAAGAGTGCGACCTCCGCGGAGTTGACCGGGTCATACCCTTATCGCGCCGCAGGAATAAACACATAACGGTGAAAGACAGGACTGCTGAGGCACTTCTTTACGCTTCAACAAGCTTTATTGTACTTTAAGTAACTAACAAGAATTAGTATTATTAAAAATAATAAAACACTGCTGGAGCTTGTGGTTTGAAAATATCACAAATTCGTTAAAACCTCTCACCACACAAATATTTCACAACTGCTAAATAACGGGTGTCCGCCGGCAAATTTCATTTTTAAACTTGAAATAAAATTTTTATTTCTTCAAATATGTTATTGAAAAAAAATACAAAATAAACCTTAATCTTTGGGAAATTATTTGTGAAACAGCACATCCGCCAAATAACGCCCCTCACGTCGTACCACTTCTTCCAAACGAACTTGAAAATTTTGCATCACACGCGTAAGCATAGCAGGTGTAATCGCACGAATTTCTCGGGTGATGTTCTGCTTTAACACATCCAAAGTAGGTGGTGCATTCTCGTAGGAAATTTGCCACTGGACACCCACTTTTTTTTGTGGGAATATCTCAAATCAAAAGTCTACGAGAATGCACCACCCACTTGGGATGTGGTAAAGCACAACATCACCCGAGAAATTCGTGCGATTACACCTGCTATGCTTACGCGTGTGATGCAAAATTTTCAAGTTCGTTTGGAAGAAGTGATAAGTAGAGGGAAGTGGATGGTTCTGGAACCTCCCCCCACCACTTGACCTTGAGTTCAAGGCAAGGCCACGTTCAAGCCCAAGGTCACATGCAAGGCAAGGCCACGTGCAAGCCCAAGGTCACGTTCGAAGCGAGGCTACGTTCGGAGCGAGGCCACGTTCAAGGTCAAACCCGCATTCGAGGTTGAGGCTACTTTAAAAAAATTCAAGGTCAAGATCGCGTTTACGGCCAAGGGCATAGAAAGAGTTAAGTAGTGCTTAGAACAGACTGCGCTTAACATATTTATTTAAAAAATTAGGCATGAAGTAAACGCCTAGGATACTTCATGTCTAAATTATGACTCGACTAGGATTCGAACCTAGGTCTCCCTGTATATCTGCAATCTGCAGCCGAGGGTATCTTTACCTCTAGACCATCGAGTCGGATAGAATATTTGGTTACTCATCCAGAGTACCTTCGTAGAGTGAAAGATACACATAATTTAATAAAAAAGTTATATTTAAGATGCACATACAAAGAGTAATTACAGTAGTGGCTAGACTAAATGATTATAATACCAACAGATTAAGAAATACGTTACAGACATACACATTAGAGCGAATAAAATAGTGCTTAAAACAATAGTAGATATACAGCAGGAATTATCCGCGGGCGAGAGCAGCTTCTTCAAGACATCAGGTTTATTTTTTAGCAAAATCGTTTGCCAATTCGTATCTACCGCATATGAAGGGAAATGGTATTTTATCTTGAACGTTAAAACGTTATGTTCAGTAAAGTTGTTCACTTCTATTTTGAAAACGGAAATAGTTGTCAAGGAACTGGTATCCATTTTACGCCACGTCACGTTGTGCACTCCATCATTGTAGGCGAAAGAAGCTGAACTGCACCGCGGCGGTTGAAGGACGTAGAGAATCCCATCATGAACTGCAGCGAGAGCAACCAAAAATTGTATTGGTAGCATGTTCAACAAGTCGATGGCAACTAGTGAATGGTTTGGCGCCGCACTTTGCATCACTTATGACAACAGCAACCTTTTGTTTTGTCGGCCGCACCCGTTCCATTGTTGCCAGCCACATCTACTCCTGGGGAAAAATGCAACGCATCGAAAAGTTGATAAGTCAAGTCTTCGATGGTTTGTAATTGCTGGTAGACCTTGGCAATTTTGCAGTTGGGTGACCAACGGAGGTGTTCAGATAGGGGTTTGTCATTGCGCTCCCAACCAGAAATTTGAACTCCGCAGTAGAAACACTGTACACAATTAATCGTGTCGCTGATGCAAAAGAAACCGGCACCTGCTAGCGATTCTGGAGTTTGACCTCGACTCCAATCGCCGAATGTTCGTAGCCGTTTGGAGTAGCTCCCAAATTCTGGATGTCGAGGTTCTGAGCTCATGATGGCAACTAACTACGCACACGTTTGTGAAAGTTTTATATTCTACAATTCAAGGTCACAATCTCGAAACTTTAAAATAAAACCACAGAAATATTTCTAAATATATTTATTTATTTCCAAGTATAAGTTATATATGTAACTTCCCCATCCTCCAGTAGGCCTAGGTACCGGTCCACTGGCTTGAAGATGTTGGTCTGCCACCACACAGCTGACGATCCGTCGAAGACTGCAGGCCACGTCCGTAAGGTGGTCGTCTCCGCTAGGGTCTCTCCTTGTAGGTTCAAGGCGTACTCCATTGTGACCACTGCCTGGAGAGACCGTTGAGAGGATGCTGGAGGGCAACTAGCCAAAAACCGGCGAAAATGACGGTAAAATTGTTCTGCATTCTTAAAGTTAGTTGCCATAGCTGCTTGATGATTATGGTAGGTGCTGGAGGATTATGATGACTGTTACAGAAAACAGGCAACTTAATATAGGAGCGTAGTCAAGGATGGGAACGTAGAAGGTCAAGGGTCTTACCTTGAGATTCACATATAAAGCGTAACGTTTTTCCACCACGGCTTTGAAGATGCTCCTACATTTTACAAGGAGTTTGAATACTTCATCACCTCCGAACCGAGACCTCCATCAGCTCGTCAACTCCAGGCTGCCGTAACAATAGACTATTCCATGAGTCTTGGAAGCGAGCGCCTATGGCAGTCGACCCTCCTGAGGACGCTACCCACCACATACGAGGGTGACCCATTCCTGTGGTGGCGGCGGCATGTAGAGGTCCCCATCCAGCGCTTTCTCGCTCGGCTAGCAGATGGGGATGTAGTGTATATTACTTATTGTTGGCTTAATTAAATATATGTATATAAAGGGGTCTGTGTTTTATTGCACTCCTAGCGACGTCTATGATTATTGATATTTTATAAGTAGAAGCCCACGCTTTCAGTATTCATATCCAGTTCGACGCTTGAGCAATGCCTATCGATAAATTTGGTAAACATATGCATGCGAATTCCACGTCACACCCGCAGGTGTTTGTGGTTGAAGAGCTAAGCGAGCCTTTATATTATGAACGAGATTTACAACTAGTATCCATTGCCGTCAATGATGATAGATGGTACATCCTAGCGCATGGTGACATCGAATATACTATTCCCTTCCGTGAAGCTGAAATAACAAACGTCTTACTTTATCCCGAAAATACCGAAATTTATATCAACAGGTTGGGGTCATATAAATTACACGAAATGATCGGGAAGACATTAAAAAAGGGTGATATGCTAAAATTTTGGGCAGTCAAGCCAAATATGTTATATGTGGAATTTCAACTCAAGGTTCCCATAATTGTTGAGTCCAAAAAGGTAGTGCAGTAAACATGACTTCAAGGTTGCGTTTACGGTCACCTCCTACCACATATAACCTTGGAAATGTGAAAATAAAAGCGCGTAGAAGAGTCTGCAAGGGTAGTAGCATCCGATAGTCGTGCAGAAATGGAAGCCTTGTTGAAAGCTATCGAGGTAGTTCAGAGTAATAAAGCAAGAAAGCCGCAACCACTGTTCTGTCCAGAACTTCTGAATAGTAGGACGTACAAATTAAATAAATCAAGTTCTAAGTACGTGAGTGTAGGGTTTGATTGGAGTTCGCAATTTAACCCAAGTATTATAATACGGGGTGCCAAAAATGACTGGGTGCAGTTAAATGAATGGGAGTGGACAGCCCTGATTGCAAATCAAGGAGTGATTTCCAACTACTTCTATTCTTTCGACGGTGAGTGGCCTGCTCTGGAAATAGGAAAGAAGAGCATTGTATTTGAAGCGATCCAGACAAGGAAAATAATCAAATTGGAGGAAGTGGGCTTGTCAGAGGTGCGTTTAGCGAGCGAAACTGTAGAAGAATTGTGGCGCTTGCAGAAACTCGTGGAAGCGCGATTCGCACAATTAAAAGCGTTACACTTTGAGAGTTTCTATAAAGAAATAGTGAAGGGTGTAGCAAACCTTTGTGGAGACTGTTTAGTAAATGTATGGTCTGTAGTGGATCAGCTGGAGGAGAACTCTGAAAAGACTGCGTGTATGGTGGAAGTGCTAACGTTCGCAAGTTCTATGGTAAAGTGCGACATCGAAGTGGAAGCCCTGAGTCGTCAGTTGGCAGTGTAGTCATGTGGATGAATTATAGAGAGGCTGCTCGACCGGCTGCAAGAGACGTACCTAGTGCGGTTGAACGATTAGTGAGTTCGTTAAAGGATTTAGCTTTCGAAGCGTCGCACGAAGTCGTATATGGGTTAGGACGTTCCGGATTCAGTGACGAAGAATTGTATAAAAAAGAAAAACAGTACAAAAACGGTGCAGCTGTCGGTCAACTATTTTTAGACGGAGCCATAAATGAAGGCCTCCTTGTAGATTTAATGGATAGTCTTGGCCTAAAATGGCATATGTGTGAAGTAAATGCCTTTATAGAGAGGAAGGAAAATGAAGAAGAGCGTGCAGTTTGACGACTCGAAGAATAAGATGTACAATTTGCATACGTGGACGTATGCGTTTCGAGAAGCTCGGAGAGGACGGTGGGAACGAGAAGCTGTGGATAGGTTGCGGTTCCATCGGAGGATACTTACTATGGATGAAGTACTGCGAGACGTCTTGTGCGCCGAACATAGGCGAACAATTTATGTAGAGCGCTTTTCCACTAGTACGTAGATGTTTAATCCGTGTAGTTAAACGGTATATATTGTAAACAAATAAAAACAATAAAAATTAAAAAAAGGTTGTTTTATTCCATTATGTAGTGATTATAAATATGATACACGTTAGATAAAGCGCAATAACAAATCGGTTTGGAATGATATAAACAAGCGGGTTGTGATGGGGTGAGGGCCGGCCTTTCTTCCACTTCGATGATTGGGATGGTAGTAAAGCGGCGTAGAAAAGTTGCCTTTTCTCGACCTTTCACATATATTTCGGTGACACCTTGCAGAAGACGTCGTAAGATTGCAGGAAACATGTATGCTGGAGTAAATCCCTCATTCCAGTCGATGCAATGGTGATTAGTCATTACCCAGTGGGCTTGTTGTTGTAAATGAGGTGTTAAGGAATGGAGGGCGAAAGGGGGTTTAAAAATGTGGTGAGATACTGAGGTACCGTCGTAGGAGGCCAATTCTTTTGGGGTAAAGTGCTTATCGGACGTCTTAAAACCTTGAATATCGATAATGATCTTCATCGTATTAGGTATAGAGAGCATGGTCTAGTTACGCTAAAAGTCGAGGTGCAACTGAAGTGTTTTGCGAAATTACAGTTGTTTAACTGCTTTTGACAATGCGTTGTAAGTAAAAACCCGATCGTGAAGAACGAGACAATACGCAGTTGTGTTGGCTGGCACGTTAGCGGAAGTTTCAAATTCAACACGAAAAACGACAGCGTTTGCATGAAGGTAGTCTTTTTGATGGGAACAATCGATTACAACAATGGGCGCCTTGTCTGCAAAGTCATGGCGGGAGAAGAAGGGCTCATCGATTTTGCTATAATAAGATGATTGAAACTTGGAATACATGTCGTATAATGTTGCGTAATGATTGAGTGCATAATTGTTATGTAAATTGTCGTATGGGAATCGTTCGGTGTTCAGATAAACTCGGAAATTAGTAAGACCAATTTTATCGAAATTAGCATTGTCCTTAGCGATTAGCCCCGAACGACCTGATTGAAACCCTACGATGACATATCTGGGGGTTTGTAATTTTGTGCTTGTAGCGATAGCGTGAGAATGTTGAGTCACAGCATGAACACCGGGTATGATATGAAGCTGCCAGCTGCGAAATGCGACTTGAGTGTCAATATTTTTATCGATGTATTTGGTCAGGGCTAATTCTTGAGCAAGACCTGGAGTAATATGAGGAACCTTCCAATATAGTTTGTCAATCGTAACTTTAGCCGTCTCCCTTACGGTAGCACTGAATACGGCGTCGGCATCGGTATTGCTGCGAATTAATACGAGTTCTTGTCGGATGTTAAGTATTAACTTTACCATAATCTTCGGCGAATCCTAACAGCATTCTCAACGGTATGCAGGTACTAAAGTGACCTTCCTGATCGGTAATGGGAGGATCGCCGCGGCAAACCAACCTGCATTTTGAAGCTTTTTAACGTCAGCGGAACTGTAGGACACATATCCCTTAAGAGTAGACGTAATACCAGGTTTGGTGACAGAGTCGACAACGACGCCATTGATTTCGTATCGGATTTCGCTAAATAAGTGAGCCAAACCATTGTTAAGGAATTTAGCCGTTGTAACTTCACCGTTTTCCTTCCGCAACTTTCCCTCTAGGTACAGATAGCTCAGGCCGGGAAGAGTTGACATATCTTCGGGAATTGGAATTCGAATTTCATCGTTATAGTTAAAACGGTTTGTATACGGTTGATGTGTGTGCAATTGATTGCTAATGATAGAAGTGTCGACGAGGACTCGCTCTCCAATATTTAAAATACTCATTACACTATTGTAAAGCCTAAGGACCGCAAGAAGTCTCTGTTTGCTTTAGTTAGCTGCGTGGTGGACGAAGCCGTACTGATCTTACTAGGGTGTGGGCGACGATTCTTATAGGAAGTAATACAGGGGTGGTACGGAGTGGTGAATCGAAAACCCATTACAGTTTCTTTAAATGTAATGTTACCGTAACGGTCTCCTTACTAAAACTGACAGGATTATCCGATTGGTCTAGTATTTTAATAGTTAAGTTAGTGATCTGTTTCGTGCTGATCGGTAGATAGATGACAGGGTTAGGGGTTTCCACTATTTTGTACCCGGGTGGTACTATGGGGAAGAATTGGTGAATGATATGGCCGGGCTTACCATTTTTATATGAACCAACGGAGATGTTGCAATGAATAAGAATCGAGTTGATGTTCAAAATTTTCGTAACATGTTCAGCTGTGTGCCACCTATCTGCAGCATAAACTTTTTTCTCAAAGCCTAACATGTCCCGGATAGTATTGTCGCTTTGAAAGTCGATTGGAACGGTGGACTTTATTTCGGTTTTTAAGGTGCTGTTGTTTCCACGTAGCAGTACCTGTTTAACACCCACATCAGAATCGAGTTGGTTATGTAAAAATTCAGCAATGTCGGTAATTTCATATGCTCCCTCCGGTATAATAATAGGAGGTTCTCCAACAAGATGAAATTCATTGTTGGGAGGTCTAACGTTTGGAATAGTATAGTAGGTTTCGAAACTTAACAATCCCAAGACGTATTCGCTACCATCGTCTAAAAAAATGGGAGGGTCAAAATTTGCAGTAAGAACAGATGAATTTCCCGTAAGAGTGAATATACTGGACATGATGAAGCGCGGCACTTAAACTGACGACAAAAGCGGTTTTGCAAAGTTATATAAGAATTTGAGACACAAATGTCCACATGTGTATGATGCGAGTTTTTGATATCTATTAGAGTTGTACATAATTGTGTTGTTGCTACCATCGCTGCGAAAGTAGTTTACTAATTCGGGAGGAGGTTGTAAGCGACCTATGCTATCGAAATACAGAACAAATCGATCAGCTTTAACGTAGGCTGTCCAATGTGTGCCAGGTCCAACATCATCGTCTAAGTTAGTAACACCACACTCTCGTTGACGAATTTTGTCAGGTAGGGCATCTCGCATAAATATCCCCTAAAATGGGGAATTTCTAAGCGTTTAACGTACTGTGCAACATCGATGTTCGTCAACGCTCGGCGTGGTAGCTTCAACGGTAGTTTTTTGACTGATACGGTCGTAGATATAGCCCTTTTCCTCGAGCAATGGATTCCATAGCTTTGTTATGTCGCTCTTTTTCCTGGAGATCCTTTTTAGAAGCCTTTGAGTAGCCAACCGCTTTAGCGACTGCTGCAGCACCGCCTCCGAGAGACCCCAATGCTCCTAATGCAGCAAGTATGGGTACAAGCGGCAATATACCTCCTCTCTTGGGAACAGGTACTACTCTAGAACGAATTCGGCGTTTCCTTCGCGATTTAAAAACGACCGCCCCTCCAATACGTTTACGCCTACTACACCTTGTACGCTTCCGTTTTCTAGATACCCCCGTACCAAATTTTTGCGCAATACCGGCAATAGGTAGTGCACGCTTTCGTTTCCGGGAGACTCTCACACCAACAGTGGGTTGTGTACGCTTCCGTTTTCTAGATACTCCCGTACCAAATTTTTGTGCGGCAATAGGTAATGTACGCCTTTGTTTTCGGGGGACCGTCACACCAGCAGTGGGTAGTGTACGCTTCCGTTTTCTAGATACCCCCGTACCAAATTTTTGCGCGGCAATAGGTAGTGTACGTCTTCGTTTCCGGGGTGTTTCCATAGCAGCAATGGGTTCTGTACGCTTCCGTTTCCGGGAGACTCCCATGCCGAGTTTGGTTTTCCCTTTCATAATCCCTGTAACAGCAAGAGCTGCCGCTCTTTCTCCAAGAGTAGAGTCTTTTGCTTTAACGCGTTCCCAAGCTTTCTGTGCAAGAACTTTATCCGCCGCGTGACGTGTCGAAAGATTGCTGGATTGTGAGTATGCGATGTCGTGTTGCTTGCAAGCCTCGTCCAGAGAGTTTCTTCCTCGATCACCTCGAGAAAGTCGTTTGTTTAAACGAGTGCCAGGTCCGCAAAACTTGTAACCTGGTATATGTAATTCGAAAGGCAACTTGTCAATAAGGGTGTTCAACAAACCGCGACCTTTCCGTCTTACGATTCGACGACGACTACGAGTTTTACGTCTAGTATAACTCATCTTAAAGAAACGCTCGTCGAAGAGCGACTGACGATGTGAAGCTCAAAGGGGTAGATATATACTTAGCACAGCGCGGTTAGAAGCTAGTTCGCCCCCGTCCGAAAACGATGAAGAACGTCAAACTGCCGGTAGTAAATCATACAGTAAATTCCATGTCACAGAGGTTCAGACGACACGGCACTTTACTGGGTATAGGATGTAAAAGGGGGTTGATCATTGGTCCTTCCGGCTCTGGGAAAACCAATGCGATGATCAGTCTTTTGGTGCACCGCAATGGGGTGCGGTTTCACAACTTGTATTTGTATTCCAAAACCCTTGACCAACCTAAATACAAATTTCTGAAGATACTTCTGAAGTCACTAAAAGAAATCGGATTCTACGAATTCAGCGAGGGGTGTGAGGTTATCAAACCACACGAGGCGAAAGAAAATTCTGTTATTGTGTTTGATGATGTGGCATGCGACACTCAAAGCATAATTAGAGATTATTTTAGTTTCGGACGTCATCGAAATATAGATTGTTTTTACCTCTGTCAGACTTACTCATCAATCCCGAAACAACTGGTACGAGATAATGCGAATATCATAATCGTATTCCGGCAAGACCACACCAATCTTAAACACATTTACGATGATCATGTAAACACAGACATGTCATTCGAAAAGTTTAAAAACTTATGTTCCCACTGTTGGATCAAAGATCATGGATTTTTAGTTGTCGACAAAGAAAGCGAAATCAACGCCGGTCGTTATAGAAAAGGGTTTGACAGTTATTTCACTATATAGGCATGGACCACTGCTGTACAAATTATTAGTCTACGAACAACGACAGTAATAGCAACATGGACAAACGGTTAGTAAGCGATCTTATTAAAGCTAGAAAGGCTGTCAGGCAGAAATATGAAACTTTAAAAGCAGATATCGCCGAATCTCAGACGGCTCTTGCGGAGCAATTTAAACCAATTTCCCAACCACTCACGGAATTGCTAACATCCATCAAGCAAGAAGGTGGTCAAACAATACAGCAAGAAGTAGGACCTATGCTGAGAACTATCAAACGGCGAGTGTCCACACCATCTATCCTACCCCGTCCGAGAAATGGCAATACCCCCGTACGAGCGTCAACCCCCGACATTGCCATTCCCGGACCGTCGACTTCGACGTTGGTAACATCCACACCTAGATTTCTTGACAGAGAAGTATTGTATGAGAGTTTACCGGATGAGGAGCAACAGGTGGAGGCTCAAGAAGAAGCGGCAATTGAAACTTCGGTAGCAGAGGCTAGAGAAACCGTGCGACAAATGATGGAACCGGAAGTTCTAGGGGAATACCTGGAACAGTTCTCAGGGTTAGCTAGAAAATATATCGAGGGAATGATACGAGATACAGAGAGCAAGTACGATCTCCACTATGGAGTTCGATGGGACACAGACACTGATAAGTTTGCAATTGGGAATAAACAGCTTACTTTTGAGGGTCAGGACATGGTTATTACAGATCACGGCAATAGAATAGTATACAAAGGCACCCCCGGCTTTTACGAATTAATGTTCTTAAAGAAACCGATAACTTATACAACCAAAGACCGTGAAAATTACTATGACATAGTGAACCGATCCGCCGCAAATCGTAAGAACTACGATCCAACCCAAGGGATAAGCGGCAACGCCGGCGCAAAATATATGAAAGTAGTACGCCCCCTGGCTACATCCTCCGGCATTAGACAACCTACCAGAGCCGCATCGAGGGTGCAGCGTACCGGTAGGGGATTATTAACAGTAACCAATAAAAAAGTGGAATTTGTTCCTTGGAAAGATCCAAATTCATTAGTGGATCGTCTGCGCATATTACTAGCCTCTCAGGTAGCGGGGCACACCGGCCATTCCAACGAAATCGTAAGCATTACCCAAGCTCTACGAGAAGCAAAAATAATTCACTAAGGCGAGTACAAAAGCAGAGCACCTATTTAATTACGATCAGAAGGTGTTAGACGACAGAGTAATGCCCATAGACAAATTTGGACGCCACTACCATAGTGCGCGCTACGGTTCTCATCGCAAACATATCTTTATGAAAGTTCAAAATGTAAACCGACTCCATATAGAGGTACCACTGCTGCTAGTGGGGCGTGGTTATGATGAAAGCGGATATTCCAAAATTTTCGGTAATAATGAGTACATTTTTCCTTTAACGATCGGTGAGATCATAAGTGTTCAAGTCAACGGACCTTTGGTAGTATCACACATCAACGGCATCAAACACGACACGCTTGTCGGTAAGACATTGCGGCGAGGAGATAAACTGAAATTCGAATCCATAAACACTAAGTTATACGTGCAACTGCTGCTTAAATGTCCCATAGCAGTCGATACAGCAACATTCGGCAATGAGTCCTAAGGAGGATCTAGTTGCAGAACTTCACAAACCAGCGCGAAGAAATTTCAAGAGACGACGGGTGATTCTCAAAGGATTGCATGATTTACTACAAGCGGATTTGGTGGAGATGCAACCATATGCACGAAGCAATAAAGGTTATCGATACATTTTAGCTGTTATTAATGCGTTTTCTAAATACTTGTGGGCTCTCCCGGTAAAACGGAAAACGGGAAAAGATGTAGCAGCAGCTATGCGAAAAGTTCTTGCTAATATGAAGGTATCTCCAAAAAACGTACAAACCGATTTGGGAAAAGAATTTTATAACAGCGATTTTCAAGCATTGATGCGACGTTACAAGATAAATCATTACAGCACGTATTCAACTATGAAAAGCAGCATCATAGAAAGATGTAACCGCACCCTTAAGAACATGATGTGGAAGCAGTTTAGTTTGCAAGGGTCCTACAAATGGTTGGACATTCTGCCCCAACTTTTAAGCAAATATAACACAACCAGGCATAGCACAACAGGTATGAGGCCGGCTGAAGTTAATCTTAAAAATGCCAAACGTCTGTTACACACCGTGTACAGCCACACAAAAGCTGTAGATCCGACACCTCAAAAGTTTCATAAAGGAGATTCTGTACGCATTAGTAAATATCGCTCGATATTTAGCAAAGGCTACACACCCAGCTGGAGCAACGAAATATTCAAAATAGCCACAGTGCGACTTACAAATCCTACCATCTACAGACTCACCGATCAGGAAGGGCAAGAAATCAAAGGTGGATTTTACGAGCACGAATTACAGAAAACCAAACACTCTGACGTATACCTGGTAGAAAAGGTGTTGAAGATTAAGGGTAATCAGCTTTACGTAAAGTGGTTGGGATTCGATAATCGTCACAATTCCTGGATATCCAAAAACAATGTTGTATAACTTATTATGATTCTATAGAACTCTTTCAATAAAACACTTTTTTCTTTTACTACCATTTATTTTCTTTAAATAAAAACTTTTTATGTTTTACAGTAATTTATTATTGTAAATGCTGAACCTGAGTGACTACAGTGTTAAATAACAAATATACTTGGTAATGCGGACCCAAACAATCAGATTTTTTGTAAAATTTAACTTACTACCTCTATCATACAAGCTAGTGTTCTTAACCTATACTATAATTGCTATATACAATAACTAAACCTACAAAGTACAAGAAAGCCGTGTAGGACCTCTGCTGTTAAGTAATAACGAATACTGTTCCGCGAACATATTGCTACACCATCGTTTCGGCAATGCGCAGCAAGTTGTCTAGACGACTGTAATCATCTATGTCACGGTGACCCCACGCTAAGGTTTTGGTAGTATTAGGAATAAGGAAGCGTTTATCATCTCGCGAAGAAAGCGCAACCTTATTCATTAATTCGGTGTACATAGTGTGTAAACGGGAACGAAACACATACATCTGACAAAATACAACTTCCCTCTTGTTTTCGACTACAGATTTATAAATTTCGGTGGTGAGGTGATTCCGAACAGCACTCTTTCTAACTCCCTTCGCCTTTTTGTCTTCTTTACCAACAGCGTTTACACAGTATGTTTTTGCACCGACCCCGTAATAGCTACACACAGCCACCCCCGCGTACTCATCCTTAAATTTGCCAACAACGGACTTGGTTCTCGAAATTCCGTGCAGACCATTCTTGTAATTTGATGTATCAAAGAGATCAAGGTGCTCTTGCATGTCGGCGTAAAAATTTTCAGTAAAAATTTCCAGGATGAATGAGTCCGTGTCCGAATACAGTAGAGACACATTACGGCCGTATTTATGCTTCAAAAATTTGTAATAAAAATCGTACATTACCGTTTTCGAAAGATCTAAAACTGAGAAACCAACATAAATGAGTTTGTTATATAAAACCGATGTTCTGTTCATTTCCACTGCTATTAAATTTTCCCCAAACCGAATTCTATCTTTAAAGTTAGGTTTCGATATCAAAGCTTCTGCCCCCATTCTATTACCAATTTTCTCCCAATGACTAATTAACTTTACAAGAACCCTTTTGTCCACATTTTCCATGGTTTTACCAAAGACGCTATTGTTAGCTAGTTTGAATGAATTTCGATGAAATTCATTGTCAGACTTGTTACGTAATTTTGTGTTTAAATCGATGTAGGATCTGAGCCAAGGAGATTGTCTAAACTTAAGTATTTTATGTGTTTTAACCAAAATCAAACCAGCCTCTAAGCATTGCCTCAAATTTCTGTAGTGAATAATATAATTGTGTTTGTCATACAAATTTGGAATTAATTTTGCATTTTTAAATTTTCCCTGTGGAGGCACCAATAGCTCGGGGCAAAAGGGAAAGTCATTGTGATCGTCATGTAAATTTTCGGGGTACCGCAAGTCAACTTCCAACACGTACCCAGTATCTGAGTCGTCCACAATTTTAAATACGTCAAAACTATCAATTTCGTCGTCAGTCAACCAAACAAAACCACCTTGCGGTAGAAACTGCCTCATACTATGAGCATACAAATTCGTGGCATCCAAATAAGCAATAAAAGAAGTGGGTTTAAAAGCGTCATAGTTACCAGCAAATTTATTGTTGGCAATAGCCTTTCGCCCGACGCAAGTACTGACTCCTCCACGAATACCCTTTCTAAAAAAGTGAAACATATCCATATCCGTCAACAGCTCCAACTCAACCCCCGTATATTTTAACATGGCGTCCCAACTTAAACCGGGGGCGGTGAAGTACTGCGCCGGATCTAAATTATATTGATTTAAATAAAAATTTCGAAAGTTTTCGAAAACGTCTGCCAATATAAACACGTAACATTTGAGGTAAACATCGGAATAGTCGCCCAACGTTTGACATTCGAAAGTTTTCCAGACCTTAACGGCGCGTTCGTAATCGACCTCAGTAATATGCGTCTCGGTTAATGATCATAAAACTGAGCGATTGTGGGCAACGCCGGCTCGTCTAATTTTGTAAATGAATCCAGATACGAATAGGGAAACACACCTTTCTGTCTCATCAGTCCGAATTTGATGTCATGTCCGAATTGCTTATGAATTTCAACACACTGATCATCTGATAATGTGGCGGCCAGCGATGCTAAAGAAGCACTTAAAAATCTGTAACTATCTAAAAATCGAATTTGCATATAAACGTTTTTTCGTTTTCCGTCAACAACGACTTCATCTACCCAAAGACGTTTACCAAATGAAATATATTTTTCCTTATTTTCCGGAATGACATCAAGCTCCTCGTTATTTTGAGCTAACTGTTTGACAAAAAGGTGGGAATCGTAATTTAAATTGTGAAAAAATACGGGACTAAAATTTGGAAGTTTATAATTCAGATTGCAATTGGAATGGGCAGCTCCCCGATATTCTCCGGTCAAATGGTCGTGATCGTGAACCTTTACGTCCCCCTCTCCAAAAGGACGATTGCAAATATGACATGAAGCAGCATCCTTAAAATTTTGAATTTCTTGCGGAACCAGAGGCTTGAGGGGTACAACATGCTTTAAACTGTTGGAATATAAGGCGCAAACGTCTCTGTCTAGACGCTCAACAAACACGTCCACAGCATCCTCGCCCCTATAAATTTCGAATTTGGATAGAGTATCATCAAAAGAACATTTCAAATAATACGCGAAAGAATACGGTTTGTGCTCGCACGTTTTGATCGTATATGGTCTTTCGCGATCCGGCTCCTGATCCCCACCATCGACAGGTAATAAAACGGTCTCGAAATCTGCGTAGCAAACATAGGGCAGTTTCAATTGCTTATGATAATTATCAAATTTAAGAATGTTCTGGGGCCTCACCTCCCCACACTTATCCGTGATCGGCTCTGTCGTAGGCAACTTTGTGCACACATGATTACAGTCAAAAAGCTTATGGTTCTCCAGATGGGCATCGGTGCGAAAGTAGTTTAGACAACCATTACAAAAATGTTTTGCATTTTCCCTAGCCGTTATTTGCCGCGAAACTAACCTAGACAAATTGGTGATCCAACAGTAGTGGTTATTACCTTCGCCATCTGTTAGAAGCAGCAAATTTATATGTCCGTTTTTTATATGTGGCGAATAGTACAGAGGTCCCACAACTTCATATATGGTAATATCGTTTTGAAAAGTCTTTTCCAACGCGTATACATTTATAGAAAGTTGAGGGTTATTTTTTTCAAATTTAGAAATATCGCGCAATCTAACAGGGAATTCAATGTCCTTAAAATTTAAAAACTCGCTGCAATCTGGATACGAACTCGTTCGATTAGACAGTCCATCCGGTTCGCAGATGGCCGAGGTTACCGCCCACCCGAAACAACGCTCGTCTTCGACGTTTTGGACGTTCACGATCGCTTTCTTGGACTGAATCTGCTTCGGGAGCGGGATATACGAAGACGCCCGAAACGGATTAAATTTATTTATATTTAATTCTAGGTACAGCAACTGCTTCAAGATCCACCCTGTAAAAATTTTGCGGTTAGTAACATTAACAAGAATTACAGTTGTAATACACACCTGAATCGCGTTCCTCAAATTCGGACACCTTCTGGTCCAATATCCCCGTTAAATTATCATATAATTCGTTCAAGTCTGTACCGCGAGTGACCACCTCGTTGGTCGTATTAAAACTTTTGACGTCTTGTACATCTTGAGTCTCCAAAATAAAATACCCGAAAAGTTCGAAATTGAATTTTATACTGTTTAATTTGGTCAATTGACCTTCTATAAGACCTATAATTTTGTCTTTCAATTCGGTCATATATTCTACAACGCTTATATGATAATTTTCCGTGGACACCCTGTAGCTGGCAACGCGGGACTTGAAGGCGCTTGGAAGGGCCACCACTCCTTTCCCCAGATGGACGACATCACACCGCCTCGTGTGACGATTGCTCCTCAGGTGTCCAACGAAACAAGTCCGAGGAACATTTTCATCACACACGTCGCAGTATTGCGTCCTGGGGAGCTGTTCTGTTAAACCAAACATTAGAAAACATGAAACACTACAATAGAGACACACTCACCACCGCTGGAGTCATTAAGTCTTGGGCGTTTACTCGCCGATGGTCCCTCACCAGCTGCTACCGAAGCCTCCATAGCGTCACCTTTAGGAAACACACAATTGATATAATCAGCAGCAATCAACACGTTTCCACTTACCACTCGTCGATGGGTGGCCAACCTCGTGGCGACAGCTATCTCTTCGATGGCGAAACAAATTGTCAGCTCTGGTGAAGGACTCTCCACAAGCAGTGCACCTGAACATAATGGTAAATTAGTCTCGCGCAATCGGTTAATATACTAATTGCGCGATTAGCTACCCAGCTCGAGGCTTACTATCCACAAACGAAAAGAACACCTTTATTAACACTGATTAACAAATTAAACCTCGAACGGAATACCCAGGTGTCACCACGGGGAGGATTCGCTTTGGACACCCTGGAGAGGATAGGGGGGAGGTTATTTGTGTTAGGGGTGTATGATATGTTAAACGATTATCTACTCGTTACTTAGCCTTTTTATCGAGCTCCTGACGTCTTGCACGAATCGCACCCTCCACAGCTAACAGATCTTGGATTAGCTCTAGCCTTGCTAACGCAGCATTCTTAAAGATGTCCATGTTAGTTGCGCTGTGGCCGTGGCGGATCTTAGGTAAAGCAGCTATGCTTTTTAGGTACTCATCGTGCATCGTCGCTTCTAGGCTGGCGGCTCGAATTTCTAGGGAGCTAATAACAATATAAGCTATTAAACTGGGAAAAGCACGTTCTGAACACCTTCAATGTTAAATAACATATATGGGTAGAAAAATAATATCTAATATCTAATATCTAATATCTAATATCTAATATACCTTATGTAATGGTCACCGCTGCGAAGATCGGCTGCTTTAGCATCTATTGCATTACGATTAGACACGTATTCACGTTCGGCACACTGGGATGGCGACATGTCATCAATGTCTTCCTCCTGCGGGGTAGACGTAATCGACACCACAGTGTCGACTACGTTACTCCCAGTGGCTGACGACATGACGACTGCATTGCCCGAAACCGGAGACTGCACAATTACAGACGGTGCTGCGGTCACATTTTCCGAAGGTTGGATTGTTGGCTGCTTCGAAATTCGACTGGTCGGTCGACTTGAGCCGGAGTCGATCTCCAAACCATCTACAAGGGCTCTAAACTCTTGCGCCGCACCGTCGCCGGAAGCCACCTTTTCCAATGGAATGTCGTCAAAATCGAACGTTTCCATAAACATTTCCGTTTGCGATAAATGAGAAGACTCATGTAACATATTTTGGATTTTTGCCACAGGAACATCTTCATCTAGTGCTAGGATGACTTGATCGTCCGCAAATAAAGGACTTAGATATAATCGTCATCTGTTTCAATTCCCATTCTACTACACTTTCGTGCCCATTCCTTCAGTACTTTGTTAACGTAGATTTTGAAAAGTGTTGGGGAAATGCAGTAACCTTGTCGTAAACCTTTGTTTACTATAAAATCATCTGAATAATTTTGTCCTACTTTTATTCTACTTTTGCTCACTGCATATAGGCGCTTTACTGCATATATGTAACTTTTCTCCACCTTGTTGTCATAGCTTGTTTATTGGAACACTGTCGTAGGCCTTCTTCAAGTCAATAAATACCATTTGGAGCCCTCTTCCGCATGCTATGATCTTTTCTATTAATTGCTTAAAGCAGAAAATGTTGTCGACATAAGATCTTCCAGGTCTGAAACCATTTTGTTGTTCTATTTCTATTGCCTGCTCTTCTATTCTTGATTTTAATATCCGCCCGTACAGTCTACCCACAGAGGCAGTCACACTAATTCCGCTGTAATTGTCACAAGTTCTTTTGTTGCCTTTTTTTGTAAATAGAACTAATGTGTGCTACTTTCCATTCTTTTGGAACATTGTCACCTTTTATACACATATTAAATATATCGGCAACTTCTTATAATGCTACTACTGGGGAATGCTTAATTAACTCAATGGGTATACCTCCAGGGCCCGGTGACCTGTTATTTTTCATATTCTTCAATGCTGTTTTAATTTCGTCTACTGTTACATCTCGTACTTGTGTGTCTATGGGTTCCGTAGTATAGTTGACCTCCTTATAGGCGTGTCTATCTTCTGTTAGCAATTCTTCATGTTTTTTCCAGGTATCCATTCCAATTAAGTCTATTATGGATGCTTCCCTTGTGTTTTTCTTCAATGACCTTATTGTTTTCCATGCCTCTCTGGATCTTGAACTTCCTACTAGCCTATCTATGTCACCACATCTTCTCTCCCAGAACTGATTTTTTGATCTTTTCACAGCCCTCTTTACTTCGTAATTATGCCTCATGTAATTTTTCCTGTCTTCTGAATATCCTGTACTAAGCCATTTCTGATAAGCTGTTTTCTTTTCATCTATTAAATTTTCTAGGTCATCTGTCCACCAAGGATAATTTTTGTTTCTTTGTGTTTTTGTTTCTTTCTCCCCTAGCGCTAATACACCTTTTTAAGAATTCATACCTTTGCTCAATATTACCATTCCGAGGTTGTTTCATTTTCTCCGCTAGTCTTACTTTATACAGAAAACTCGTTGATTCATTTTGGAGGCTATCTAAATGGTATTTAGGCCAATTAGGAATTTCATCGTTTGGTTGTTCAACATTTCTGTTTTTTATTTTCTGATATTTATAGTTTAGGCATGTTTTAACTTACACCAAAAAATTATCTGAACCACAAGAAGCTCCTCTTTGTACCCGGACATCTAATACTGTTATGTGGGAAGATTGTCTCATAATTACATAGTCAATAATACTTTTTTGTCCCTTAGTGGGCTGGGTCCATGTGTACTTGTGAATATTTTTGTGCTTAAAAAAGCCATTCATTATTTTTAAGTCATATTGGCCACACACTTCTACTAACCTTCTCCCATTATCATTTTCTACATTCTCACCAAGTCGTCCGATTAGAGGATCATGTATTTATTTTACTTCCTGCCCGTCCATTAAAGTCCCCCAGTAATATAACTTCCTTATTATTTGATTCTTTATCTAAAAGAAGAGTCAAGTTTTCCATAAAATTTTCTTTAACATCTGCGTTTGCATCGTCATTTGGTGCATATACACCTACTACTCAAACATTTTAACCTGAGATTACTATTTCTAGGGTGATTAAGCGTTCATTTACAGCTGTCCAACTTTTAATAAGTCGTCTATGTTTTCTATGCATGGCTATGGAAACTCCGGCTTTAGCTTGTTTATCTTTATCTACGCCGCTGTAGAAATGCAGGTAATTGCCCTTTATTTCGTTGCCATTTCCCTTTTTCTTGGTTTCACTCAGTACTGCTACGTCTATGTGAAACTCTTCTAACGTTATCCAAAATTCATTATCCTTTTTCTTCGCTTGTGTCGTCGTCTAGAATTTTCCGTCCGATTCCGAGGCTTCTCATTGGGATTTTTTGCCAGATCAATTTTTTACGGGTGGCGGGTAGCAAACCCATCGCCGCCTCAACCATCCTCCTTTCCCCGGGCTTGGGACCGGCAACAATAGTAATTGTACCACTGCAGGCGGAGTTGATTGTAGCAATACCTTTAAAAATATGTTATTCTTTACCCTCACTCTCTTCTTCCGCAGTTGCTTGAGAAGGTGTATCTGCAACTATGTTTTCTTTTCCTAGAACATATTGTAGTTTAAAGTTGTATATTTGTAATCGCATCATCATGGCTTGTAATCATTTGAGCGCTTTTAGTAATGGCTTACTGAAAATTGAAAGTAGTGGTTTGTGATCTGTTTTGATAATCACACTTGGATTACCAACTATATACTCATTGAATCTGGTACATGCGAATAGAATTCCTAACAATTCCTTCTCTATCATTGCGTAGTTTCGTTCAGGTCTGGTAAGTACTCTAGAGGCGTACGCTATAACTAGCTGTTACCGGCGACTTCGTTCGCGCGAGGTTGGTTATTTGTGTATTACCTAATGACTAATTATTTTCTGTCATCCCATCCCATCCCATCCTATCCTCGTTCCCGTCCCCGTCCCCGTCCCATTCTCCGTCTCCGTCTCCGTACCATCTCATCCCGTCCCGTCCCCTCCCTTCTCATCCCACCCCTTCCCTTTCCGTCCCGTCCCGCCACGTCCCGTTTCGTCCCGTCCCTTCTTGTCCCGTCCCGTACTGTCTAGTCCCGTCCCGTCCCGTCCCATCCCGTCCCGTCCCATCCCGTCCCGTAATTTTTCTTGGTAAATAATAGCACCTAGTCCTTCTAAACTTGCATCACATTCCAGCGTAACTGGTTCGCTTGACTTGTAGTACGCTAAAGTTGTGTCACAAATACCGTCTTTTAGTTTGGTGAATTCTTCCTGTTCTGGTTGTTCCCATTTCCAGATTGAATCATTTCGTAGTAATCTTCGTAAACAAGTTGTTTGACTACTAAGATTTTTTATATATCGGCTTACGTAGGTCACCATGCCTAAGAATTTGTGTAAGCTTTGCTTATTAGTTGGAATTGGCATGTTCTTAATTGCTGTAATTTTTGTCATATCTGGCTTAAGACCTGTATTTTTCAGTATATTTCCATAAAACTTTACCTCTTTCTGACATAAATTTATTTTGAGTTTATTTAGTTTCACATTATTTTCTCTCAAACGTTGGAATAATGCTCTTACATTTTTATTGTGATCTACTAATGCTTTATTAATTGTATCTCCACATTCATAGATCAAAATATCATCTGCCATGACCTCTATACCATGTAAATCTTGTAAGAGTTGGTACATTTTCATAGCGAACAGTTCTGGAGCTGGACTTACACCAAATGGTAATCTCAACCATCTATATTTACCGTATGGTCTCTTTAAAGCTGTTTTAAGTGGAACTGGGTCAAGACAAATTCTAAAACAATTCTTTTTTGTACTAGCAAAATATTACTAACCCATTCTGTGTGTTGCTCCTTCTTATTAATATTTTGTTTTCAACTAAACTATTAAGTTCCTTTTTTAATTTGTCTCTTAAGTTAATTGGAATTCTTCTAGCAGGTTGTATGATAGGTTTAACTTTATTGTCGATTTCCAATTCTATTTCTTCTGCTAGTAACCCTTGTCCTTGAAAAACATTCTTATATTCAGTTACAATCTGTTGTGCTTGTTCATAACCATCTTGTGAGGATTAATTGATACCTTTTTACAATATTTAATCAATCCCAAGGATGTGCAAGTGTTTTCTGAAAGAAGTGGTCCATGTTCTACGTCAACTACTTGAAACAGTATCTCATATTTCTTATTTTTATGAATACATGGAATACGAATTTCTCCATTTACCGATATGAGTGCTTCTCTAAATCCTTTTAATCTATGTTTAGATTGTGTTAGTTGCGGACTCTTCTCATTACACATTTTCTGTAAATATTTATGCCCTATTAGACATACCGAAGCACCTGTGTCTAGTTCACATTCAACTTTCTTCGACGATCCATCGAATTGTAGATCCAGTTTTGTTGTAACCTATCCTCCCTTCAGCGTATTATCTGTAACCTTTGCTATTTCTCGAGTTTCTTCAGAATCACTTTCTGTCGTTGCAGAATCCTTTTTTATTTCCTTAATTTTGTCTTTTTTTTTCTTCTGATTTAGTTTCTTAAAACAACATTTTTCATAATGACCTTTATTTTGCAAAACGTAGGTACATATTGCGTTCCTTGCTTGACATGCAACTTTTTCAAAAGCATGTTTTTTTTCACAGAACGGTTTGGAGACGGTGTGCAAGAATAAATGATAGCCGCTGTAGACAAGAAGTTTTAGAAAAAATAGGGGGGGGGGGGTAATTTTTGGTCATGCAACACTTTAAATTTAAAAGAAAATTAATAAGCTCTTTTCTTAACATGAAAGGTTACTACTGCAAAATAAAACACATTTAGATGTTTCAATCTTTTATTAAATATAACATAATAATAATAATAATAATAATAATAATCCCATTATTCCCTATTGGGACATGGGGTATTCGTATATTCTCTCCAGTTGTCATTTTCCTTTGCTATTTGGCTCAGTTGTGCGATAGTCTTTCCTGTCTCTTGTTTTACAGTTCTCCTCCACGTTTTTCGCGAGCGTGCTCTGTTTCTGAAACCGTAAGAGTTCCAATCAAAACTTTTCTGCAAATTCCAATTTCATTTTTTTGCAACGTATGCCCTAACCATGCATATTTTCTTCTCCTAATTTCTATACTAATGTCCACCTGATTTGTTCGGTCCCAAAGCTCTTTGTTCGAAATAATGACTGGCCACCAAACACCTATTTACAAACACCTGCAATTTCTGCTTTACGAGTTCTGTAACCGTCCACGATTCCGATCCATAAAGTACAACAGGTTTTACCATTACATCAAACACTCGCAAAATATAACATGAAACATAAAAATACATATGAAAATACAAAAACAAGAACCACGTAAAAGAAATACAAATTTAAATAATTCACAAGAAAAATAAAATATATAGATATATAAATATGTAGTTATAGCACTTTAATTAAACTCTCTTTTGCCAGACTTTGCTAAAGCTAACATATCTACCAGTGAATTAAAACCAAGAGTACTGGCTCTTACTTTCTCGATACTCAGTAATGCAAAAACTCTTTAGGCGTATTTGGCTCATCTTACTTAGCAAAAAGTTTTTAATAATTTTTAATTTAGAAAAAGATCTCCCAGTGGAGGCTGTAGTGACGGGATGTAAAAAATAGAATATAAGCTGCATACAAATCTGGAAACGTAGCCAATGATGTGTGATTAGACAGACATTTTTCTCCCACTTCCTTCACTGATAAGCAAGATTTAATACTAGTTGTGTACGAAGATCGAAATTGTACAATTTGTTTTAATAACCGTCATCGAGATCAGTTTCATACTTTGAATTTATAGTATGTTACTATGCACTATGCACTATGAAATCTAAGAATCACAAACACATACTAGAGCTGCAACTTCTAATCTACTCAAAAGGAGAAAAGACTGCGCAGTGGCGCTCACGTATCATAGTCTGTTGTCGCTTTGAACCACTATTCTAGGAAAACTTTTATTTTCACTAAAAGCTCCGCTACCGCGGCGCCTATATAGATTCGGCGCCGAGGTTCTTCGCACCCCCTGCACATATGATAGTTACGCCACTGCATTGGTCTATGATTTCTTGCAATGATAATTTGTCAAGATTCTCCTTTAAGAATCGTTGGTATTTTTTCGAACTGACAATTAGTTAAAATTTTAGTTAATCGAACTAAATAACTATCAAAATCTTTATTCAGCATTTGATTACAGTTGTAAAATAACCATCGTTCAGATAACGGTTGTTCTTTTCGAATCAATTGCTTACTAATCTTGTCTAAGACAGTTTTGGTAGATTTTTTATCTTCAGCCGTAAAACTAAAATTATTATATTTCACCTTCGCAGCATCTCCTAACACCGATAACAATATGTTTACCTTTTGAGATTCTTGAGGGCTTCCTAACAATTCATTCCTGTAGCTACTTCATATTCTTCCCAGTTAGATTTGAATTCGAAATTATCTCTAATATCTCCTGTTTCAACTTGCAGCGGTTTAGGCCATGGGACATTATTTGAAGTATGTAGCGGTGCTTTTTGAATGCTATCTGCTTTTATTTATTTAATTTATTTTACTTTAGCTTTTGTTTATATTTAATTACCTCAGCTACTAGCTCACTTTCGGTATCTGAGACCACACTCAGGGCGATTCAGGTTCCTGCAATGGGGCGACGGGAGACAGCAATAAATAAAAAGCCTTTAAGCTTAACAATTTATAAAATTCACCAATTATGGCATACACATACATATAACTAAATGGACCCTAATTCCCTAATAGTTAGCTAATAATATACTAATCTACTTAATTAAGGATTAGCAATCTACTTTTACGCTATATTAGTACTTAAATATAGGCACTAACCACGGTATTGTCCACTTATCTCGTTCACGACGGCGTTGCCGAGATTTCAAACTTCAAAGGCTGTGCGGTTCGGGCGATGATGGCGGGAACGGGAACATGTGTGGAATTGGCGCGTACGCTGCCCTTGGCGTCCTTGCAGACTACCATCTGATTTTGCTCCAATTAATTACTTGGACCAAAATGGGCTATCGTCACTGCTTCAAATTTTCCACCTTCTTACATTGGTTTCGTTCACTTCGCGTCGAAACAAATGATCACGCCGGGTGAAACCATTAACGTGCACACCTCACACGATATGCCCGCTTCTACCCTCTGACCTCTTGCATCTGCCGCTGCCACCCTTGTCCTCTGCACCCCCGAAGCTTGACCACCGCAGAATTCAAACTCACCGCGTTATGCGCACGCACATGCGACTTAAACTTAAACTATCATTATACACACATCACAAAAGTCTAGGGATAATTTTTTTTTTATAAAAAACTAAAGTAAATTGTTTTTTTTTTTTGAGGTGATTTGCTGAATATAAATTAACACAGCACTTTTACAACATTCGAAATTAAAAATTTAATTTACAATAAAAGAAGACAATCTGAAAAAGTTTTAATGAAACTTATTAACAACACGTTGATTTTATACAATCACAAAAAAAATAAATACCAGCTCTTAACGTATTTATTAATTAAATTTAGTAGAGAGTATTGCCTCCTCTTTGGTTCAAAACGGCTCTGCATCTTCTAGGCATTGATAAAATTAAATGATCTATTGCATCTTGTGGTAACGGTTGCCAGTGTCTTACAAGGGTATCACGAAGTTGAAACCGAGTATGAATTTCACCCAATTCACTTTCAACGCTTCTTCTCAACATGTCCCACACGTGCTCAATAACGTTTAGGTCTGGGGACTACGCAGGCCATGATAAAACAGAAATATTTTCGTCTTCAAGCCACTCGGTAACCGCACCTGCAACATGTGGGGTGGCATTATCACGCATCAGTGTGAACTCAGGTCCAACAGCACCTGCGAATGGAAGCACTATAGGCCGCAGTACCCTATTTAAGTACTCATCAGCATTCATAAACCCCTCAAGAAAACGAGATCTGTTTTTCCGCCAATGCAGATACCACCCCACATCGTTACGGTACCTCCTTTGTAAGAATGGACCTCCTGAACACATCTGAGCCTTTCCAAGTTACCAGGTCGCCTCCACACTCTAACTCGTCGACTGTCAGGGTGTATTCCAAAACGAGATTCATCTGTGAACAAAACCGTAGACCACTGCTCTTCTGTCCACAGAATATGCTCTTCAGCCCATTCTACTCTGCGTGCTCGATTACCATATCGAATTGGCGGGGCTCTTATTGGACGTCGGGAGTGCAGATCAGCTTCGTGCAATCGATTTCTAATTGTTTGAGAGCATATAGTTACATTATGAGTTGCCCGAAGCTGGGAAACCAATTGTTTAGCCGTAATTGTTGGTCGTCGTCTAGCTTCCAAAGTTAAGTAGCAATCTTGAACTGCCGTGGTAATGCGTCCACGACCTGGATGTTGTTCGCTAGGATCTCCGGATGTCCTATATCTACGCCACAATCTGCTAATTACACTTTGAGAGGCGTTTAAAGCTGCTGCGACATCAACTTGTCTTCGGCCAGCTTCTAGCATACCTACAGCTCTATTCATTTCAGCTAAATTTAAATGTTGACGTTGTTGATTATCTTCCATAATAACAACACCAATAAAACTTAAAACACCCCAAAATAAACTTAAAACAACTGTAAATTATGATTAAATCATTCCCCAACAACACTGGAATTGCTTTATTTTCAGTTGAATTGACAATTAAGCATTTGCATTTGTTTATTTAGTGTTGAAACAATTGCTATCGCTAGCCTAAAGACTAGCACTAACATACTTGATGAATTGCAGAAACAGTTGATAACAAAATTAATTTATATCGATAAAAAATGTTATATCCCTAGACTTTTGTGATGTGTTATATGTTACAGGAAATGTATGAAACCTAGGAATTGTATACAATTCCTAGGAAATGTATATAATGCCGAGCCAATTTAGGAAATGTGTAAAATAATTAGTCAAAGGTTTTTTAATACATACATTTCCTAGGAAATGTATGTATTTCCTAGGCATTGTATGGAATTCCTAAATGGTACTAGGAAATGTATGAAAATCAACATTATACTGTAGAATTTGTGAATTAATGAAAAATAAAATACAGATGAACTGAAGTTTTCCTTAGCAGTGAGACGATTTTTCAGTGCTAGTAACCTAACCTAACCTAACCTACTGACATAACATCCCGAATTTAACACATTTCCGATTCTAGTTTAGGAAATGTACACAATTCCTAGGAAATGTGTATAATAAAATTTATTTCACACATTTCCTGACGATTTTAGGCATTATATACATTTCCTAGGAATTCTATATAATGACGGATTACATACATTTCCGGTAACATATATACAAAAATATTGTAGCGATATGAATCGTACTCATTACAAGTATTTGGAGTGGTCGTAGATATCGAAGACGTTTGCGTTTGCATTTGTTGTAACTGTGTGTTTAGCATTTGCATGTTTTGCATTTGTAGAGCTAAAAACTTCTCAAGACTAGCCATTGCAACGGTTGCGACAAAGATTACTGAAAAAGTTTCACAAAACTAACCTTAATTGTCGAATCGCTCAAACTGCCACTGCTTGTTTTATTTTGTAACTGTTATTTATTAAATAATTGCACATTTCATATAAATTTTAAAACTTTTAATATCAACTGCTATACATTTGAATTATAAAATATCAATCAACAATAATGCCATCTTTTACAATAGGTCATAATTAATTAATAATGACTGCGGTAGAAGAGCAAAGTGATTATTATTTAGTAGAAATATCAACCTGTAGCACCTTGAACGGTCGAGAAATATGCAAATATCTTCAAGGCGATGCAAGAAGCGACAGTGTGTTATAGTCCCCTCTAAATTTCGATTTGCCTTTAAAATTGTGTATAAATATGATGCATGCGGATACCAAAACTGATTTTCACCGCAAACAGGTGAAGGGCAGAGTAATGGATGCCGTATTATTTTCATTGACTCTTGTTTTGGCGTGTGCTATCAACTGCGTGAAATCTTTTACAATCCATTATGATAACGGTGGCAGTTTCGACTACAGTTCGAATTTAGGAAACTATAATTACAAGTAAGTGAAATCAATCTTGTTTAATTCCTTTTGTCGTATAACCGCAGTAATTACTATAAGTGATTCGCTATTATCGGGTTTTATATGTCGAGAACTTGTTTCACAATAATAAAAAAAAAGTGTCGGTTTGACAGTTTAAATAATCCGACCGCGAAACTGGAAAATTATTCTGTCAAACTGGAGGAATATTCTGTCAAACTGGCACGATTTGTTATCGTATAACCAGAAAATATTCGAAGTACGTATTGTATTCGATTAAATTGTTTTTTGAGTAAATTTCAAAAACAGAAACAAATACCTACATATTTTATTGAGAGCTCGATTTGTTTGTATTAACCCAATTGAATGTCGTCTTTATGGAAACAACAAGTTGACAAAAGTATTTTATTGCGTTGCCTAGTGAAGTTACTCTAGTATAATTGCTTTTGTAAAAAATAATCCATATATATAATAGACTTGTCTGGGACGCTGTTTTGTGTGTCCGGGACGCTGCTTCAGCAGCCAAACCGTAAGAGATAGCTAAAAAGGTTATTAAAGTTATATGTTTGGAATGATCATGTCAGGTCAGGAACCGAATTTCAGTCACGTGACAATTCCGGTTTTCGAGAAATCACGTGATTTCCGTCCGTCCGGGACGCTGTTTCAGCAGCCAAACCGTAAGAGATAGAGAAAAAAGTTATTAAAGTTATATGTTTGGAATGGTCATGTCAGGTCAGGAACCGAATTTCAATCACGTGACACTTCCGCTTTTCGAGAAATCACGTGATTTCCGTCCGTCCGGGACGCTGGTCCGTCCGGGACGCTGTTTCAGCAGCCAAACCGTAAGAGATAGAGAACAAAGTTATGAAAGTTATATGTTTGGAATGGTCATGTCAGGTCAGGAACCGAATTTCAGTCACGTGACACTTCCGGTTTTCGAGAAATCACGTGATTTCCGTCCGTCCGGGACGCTGGTCCGTCCGGGACGGTCTTTTTTGTTTTATTAAATGAGACATTTGTCTCACTGGACTGCTAGTATCCTTTATCTAATAGACGTGTCTGTCTGGGACGCTGTTTTATCAGGACCGCTGTTTCAGCAGCCAAACCGTAAGAGATAGAGAAAAAAGTTATTAAAGTTATATGTTTGGAATGGTCATGTCAGGTCAGGAACCGAATTTCAGTCACGTGATACTTCCGGTTTTCGAGAAATCAAAAAAGACCGTTTTTCAAATAGAACGCGTATTAAATAAAAACTGTTTCGGCCGCCAAACGTAGCTGCGACCCTCTGCGCCTTAAATCCTCGATCGGTTAGGCAACCACTTTGACACCTTCCAGGTCTGGGTGGTTGCCTAACCGATCGAGGTTTGAAGGCGCGTTAAATGAGACATTTGTCTCACTGGACTGCTAGTATACAGGGTGTTAATTAAGTACGTAGACAAACTTTAAGGGATGATTCCTTGATCAATTCTTAGATAAAAAGTTCATACAAACATGGGACCTTAACGGCTTCGTTTACGAGATACAGGGTGTTGAAGTTTAAACAAAAACAGTTTTTCAAAAATTTGGGAAACGACTCGAGGTATTCTAATGAAACTTGGTGTAGGTTAATATTTCATAAAGTGGCATTGTTCGGTCAAAATAAATTTAGTTTATTTCCACCAGTGGCGTGCATCGGGGCGACCACAGTTACCTTATTTTAGAAAAATCTGGTACGCCACTGTTTTTTATAAAAAAGTTTTGTAGCTATTGTGAGGTTGTTTTTTATTAAATAACATTTTTTAAAAGCTTCTTTAAACTGTATTTTGAAAATGAAGCCGTTTAGGTCCACTTAACGTTCAATGAAAGAAATTGCTGTTACAGATTTTTCCATTTTTCTCGCAAAAGGTTTATTCTATCAAAAAAATAAAAGATACATCTTTTGTATAATTCCAATGGATAAAGCTAAAAAACTTGTCGTATTGACTAAAAAACAGTGGCGTACCAGATTGTTCTGAAATAAGGTAACTGAGGTGGCCCCGATGCACGCCACTGATGGAAATAAATTAAATTTATTTTGACCAAACAATGCCACATTATGGAATACTAACATACACCAAGTTTCATTACAACACCTTTAGGCGTTTTCCAGATTTTTGTAAAAAAATAAATTTTTGTTTAAATTTCAACACCCTGTATCTCGAAAACGAAGCCGTTTAGGCCCCATGTTTGTTTGAACTTTTTATCTTAGAATTGATCAAGGAATCACCCCTTAAAGTTTGTTTACGTACTTAATTAACACCCTGTATATATAATAGGCTTGTCTGGGACGCTGTTTTGTGTGTCCGGGACGCATATACGTAATCTGCAGACGCATAAGGTATTATGACAACTGTTCGGCTACAATCGGTAATTGATAAATATGGAGCCAATAAAAGTTTAAGTAAAGTGCAGACACAGAGGGACATTAGACGTCTGCAGTTTACTCAGTGGTTTCGCTTTGACTTGCTATATCTTATTAAAAGTACCGTCTAAAATTACTATTTTTTTTAAATATGGAAAGTATGCTCCCAGAAGACTAGGAGTACAAATTTGTAAACGACACAACTGTTTGATCAAACCTAACTACCAAAGAGAAAGTTGAAGTTAGCTTCGCATGTTTATATTTCGAGCAACGAAAGTTTACTGACCTAAAAAAATGCCGGTAGATATACAAACTGTATCCAACCAAATTTAGCGCTTACAAAATATAATCTTTCAAAAACAATTAAAAATATTTGGTGTGATACACGCACACAACTTCCTTTTACAGTGAATTTATAATTAGCCATAAATTTGATTTTTAATTTTTAAGCATTTGTCAAACATTTTCAAAAATTACAAATTCTACAGAAACCCTACAAAATAGAACGTTAGTTAAAGAGACAAATTTTCTATAAAATTTTAAGCTGAATTAAAAATGGAATAATATAACGGGTGTTCTATTTAAAATAGGAATTAATAAAAAAAACAAAAGAAACCCATTTTAGAGGTGTTCAACTCAATTTCGAATTCTTGTAAAAGAAAGTAAAAAGGTGACATTTACAATGTATTTTCAATGGGTGAAGTGATTTATTTTCGTACACACAACACACGCACAACAGGACGCAAATTACTTTTACATTCTAAAACGCGTCCAGTGGCGTTTGAATTAATTTAGTGAATAAAATGGATCAAAATATTTACCAATTTATTATTTTAACTTAAACAGTTTTAACCCTCTATTATACTAAAGTTAATTAATTACTATATGTAAGTACATTAAGAGTTCCAATGTTAAAATGACATAAATTTTATAATTGTTATTCATAATCTATCAAATAAATTCATGTTCACAGTTCTATCAGTTTTATTTCAATTTTGCTTAATATTAATTCAATTTTCGCAAACATTTTATTTGTAACTCGTCTTTTTTTAACGAGAAATCGTGAAGAAAGTATCACTTTTTTAAACAAAAAACGTAAAGAAAGTAACATTTTTTAACTATTTTATTGAAATTGTGAATTGTCAATTTGGTAGTTGTAAATGTTAAAGTCCTTGTCGACCAAATTTCGAGTTACAAGGGATCACTATGCAAAAAATAACGTGAGCAACACATATGAAAGCAACTTTTTTGCAAATTCGTGACAAACAGTATGACTTTAACTAATTGTACAGTATACTATGGCGTTGTACATACAAAAGTAACTATTTATTGAACCAGTGTTCTAAGTGAATTATTTTAAACATCAGTGTTAAAAGTTAGTCCAAGGTAACGTGCATTAAAATCATAGATCGCAGGGTTTATCGTAAATTTGTATGTCAGTATAACTTAGAATGTCTAATACACTGTGACAGAAAACGTTTTAACGAACTAAATTTTTATACTTCTGTTGTGCCGTAGAAAAAATATTGTATTTAACAAGTAAAAAAGTGTGATTATGGCACTTATTATGTAGTCCAACTCAGCTTCGCCTCATTAAATCGTCTGGCATAAGCATGTACTTTTTATTTGTCTTTATTGTTCTCGAACTAGACAAAATTTTCATTTGCAAGTATCGACAGCTTAGGCTTGTTTGAAAACAATAAGAAATAAAGCGGCACATACAAATTTTGCAAGTGATTTCAATGGGAACTGTAGTTGTTTTTGAATGACTACATGTTATGTATTCATACATTTTCCGATGGTCATCCCACGCGTGTGTTACATACTATTTTTCCTGCGACGGTTTCGCATTCTATAACAAATTTAACCTTTTAATTTGACATTTTTTAAAAAGTTGTCAGTTTTAGCCAGTAACAGTATAATTCTTAAATGAGAGTGTAGAAAGTGAGTACTTTCTGCATTGTCGTAGAAGTACATTTAATTATTATACTAGTTTAATAAGAGGGTCTATTGTAGCACGAGTGCGTTTTATAGCACGACGTGCGCAACGAGGAGTGCTCCAATAGAAGTAGAGCTGCAATGAATTTTATTAAACGAGGATAATACATTAATTTTATATACTTTCAACGAAAATAATCAAAAACTTTTAATTTTGACATTTCATAAATATGACAATCTGTCAGTTGTTTGAAACAAAGTAGACCGTTTCAATGTTTTTCATATGAAAATAACAATACAAAAACAGTGCTTTGATAGACTCCATTAGCACTGTTTTCCGTGTTATAATAACTACATTAAAAGATTAATATAAGTAAATAGTATATTTTTTGTCAATAAATAAAAGTATAGTTTTTTTTCGGGAGATGAAGATTTGTCCACGAGCAGCGTCATGGTAATTTTACGAACGAATAATTTTATCTCAAGAAGTAAATGTTATTTTTCTACGAATATAAAAAAAATATATTTACATTATGTATTGCAAAAACTACAAATAAATATAGGATCTGGTCGTTTTTGGCTTACTTAATGTGGTTGAAATAAACAAAACTGCCACCATTCTTGCAAGCAAACAATTGGTTATTTATTCATTTTCATAGAAACGCGCACTTTCATCTGTAGTGTGAAAAAAGAGCTACTTTATAAATGCTAAACTATCTAATAAAGCACTATTTTATAGCGCAGTCTAACATAAAGTCATTTTTACCCTCGCAAAAGTATCACTTTAGTACTTTTTGTGCAACTGTCAATAAAAATGACATTTTTATGCCAGGTAACTACACTTATATAATATGTTAAAATTAGATATTACGAGAGAACACTTTAAAAGTAAACACTTTTAACACGTTAAAAATACTTAATAAACCAATATTTGTCAGATAACTAAGGAAAATCAATAACTTTCAGCTGTTCGACAGGTCGGCATTTTGAAAAAATTCTAGTAAGGCTTTCTGTATTTTAATCAAATGTCAAAACCAACATGATTATTTTGAAAAACGTGTACCACGGCATTCTATATTATAATCAAATTAATAAAAGTTACATTTAGTCCGTAAAAATGATCTTGCTGATTTTTAATGACAGTTGTACGATAGTATACAATAGTATGTTGTACAACTAATTATGAAAGTCATACTTTTTCCACGAATTTGCAGCTTTATTAACGAGGACGAAACCGGAGTTTATCAAGCAAATTAGTAAAAAAGTCGTTTTCCTACGTGTTGTACACATTATTGTTTTGCATAGTGATCGCTGGTAGCTCGAAATTTGGTCGAAAAGCAGTCATATTACAAACGTGCAATCGAATTACATCTGACCAAATATCTTTCGTTTAATTGGAATATACCGAACGTATCAAGAAAAAACACAATACTAATAATAATAGTCTGAATTTCTCAACTCAAGATACAGTAAATAAGAAATAATACTCGTAGTGGCCACGGACGGTGCTTGCGTAAAGTGCAGACGCATTATAATTCAACACGTCTGCAGTTTACTTCTGTTTTGATTGGCCGTACGACTTCGGAAAAAACGATGTGATGGGTTATACCTTATGCGTCTGCAGATTACGTATATGCGTCCGGGACGCTGCTTCAGCAGCCAAACCGTAAGAGACAGCTAAAAAATTATTAAAGTTATATGTTTGGAATGGTCATGTCAGGTCAGGAACCGAATTTCAATCACGTGACACTTCCGGTTTTCGAGAAATCACGTGATTTCCGTCCGTCCGTGACGCTGGTCCGTCCGGGACGGTCTTTTTTGTTTTATTAAATGAGACATTTGTCTCACTGGACTGCTAGTCCTTTATCTAATAGACGTGTCTGTCTGGGACGCTGTTTTGTCCGGGACGCTGTTTTGTCCGGGACGCTGTTTCATCAGCCAAACCGTAAGAGATAGAGAAAAAAGTTATTAAAGTTATATGTTTGGAATGGTCATGTCAGGTCAGGAACCGAATTTCAGTCACGTGACACTTCCGGTTTTCGAGAAATCACAAAAAGACCGTTTTTCAAATAGAACGCGTATTAAATAAAAACTGGTTCGGCCGCCAAACGTAGCTGCGACCCTCTGCGCCTTAAATCCTCGATCGGTTAGGCAACCACTTTGACACCTTCCAGGTCTGGGTGGTTGCCTAACCGATCGAGGTTTGAAGGCGCGTTAAATGAGACATTTGTCTCACTGGACTGCTAGTATATATATAATAGGCTTGTCTGGGACGCTGTTTTGTGTGTCCGGGACGCTGCTTCAGCAGCCAAACCGTAAGAGACAGCTAAAAAATTATTAAAGTTATATGTTTGGAATGGTCATGTCAGGTCAGGAACCGAATTTCAATCACGTGACACTTCCGGTTTTCGAGAAATCACGTGATTTCCGTCCGTCCGTGACGCTGGTCCGTCCGGGACGGTCTTTTTTGTTTTATTAAATGAGACATTTGTCTCACTGGACTGCTAGTCCTTTATCTAATAGACGTGTCTGTCTGGGACGCTGTTTTGTCCGGGACGCTGTTTTGTCCGGGACGCTGTTTCATCAGCCAAACCGTAAGAGATAGAGAAAAAAGTTATTAGAGTTATATGTTTGGAATGGTCATGTCAGGTCAGGAACCGAATTTCAGTCACGTGACACTTCCGGTTTTCGAGAAATCACAAAAAGACCGTTTTTCAAATAGAACGCGTATTAAATAAAAACTGGTTCGGCCGCCAAACGTAGCTGCGACCCTCTGCGCCTTAAATCCTCGATCGGTTAGGCAACCACTTTGACACCTTCCAGGTCTGGGTGGTTGCCTAACCGATCGAGGTTTGAAGGCGCGTTAAATGAGACATTTGTCTCACTGGACTGCTAGTATATATATAATAGGCTTGTCTGGGACGCTGTTTTGTGTGTCCGGGACGCTGCTTCAGCAGCCAAACCGTAAGAGACAGCTAAAAAATTATTAAAGTTATATGTTTGGAATGGTCATGTCAGGTCAGGAACCGAATTTCAATCACGTGACACTTCCGGTTTTCGAGAAATCACGTGATTTCCGTCCGTCCGTGACGCTGGTCCGTCCGGGACGGTCTTTTTTGTTTTATTAAATGAGACATTTGTCTCACTGGACTGCTAGTCCTTTATCTAATAGACGTGTCTGTCTGGGACGCTGTTTTGTCCGGGACGCTGTTTTGTCCGGGACGCTGTTTCATCAGCCAAACCGTAAGAGATAGAGAAAAAAGTTATTAAAGTTATATGTTTGGAATGGTCATGTCAGGTCAGGAACCGAATTTCAGTCACGTGACACTTCCGGTTTTCGAGAAATCACAAAAAGACCGTTTTTCAAATAGAACGCGTATTAAATAAAAACTGGTTCGGCCGCCAAACGTAGCTGCGACCCTCTGCGCCTTAAATCCTCGATCGGTTAGGCAACCACTTTGACACCTTCCAGGTCTGGGTGGTTGCCTAACCGATCGAGGTTTGAAGGCGCGTTAAATGAGACATTTGTCTCACTGGACTGCTAGTATATATATAATAGGCTTGTCTGGGACGCTGTTTTGTGTGTCCGGGACGCTGCTTCAGCAGCCAAACCGTAAGAGATAGCAAAAAAGTTATTAAAGTTATATGTTTGGAATGGTCATGTCAGGTCAGGAACCGAATTTCAATCACGTGACACTTCCGGTTTTGGAGAAATCACGTGATTTCCGTCCGTCCGGGACATTGGTCCGTCCGGGACGCTGGTCCGTCCGGGACGCTGTTTCAGCAGCCAAACCGTAAGAGATAGAGAACAAAGTTATGAAAATTATAGGTTTGGAATAGTCATGTCAGGTCAGGAACCGAATTTCAATCACGTGACACTTCCGTTTTTTGAAAAATCGCGTGATTTCCGTCCGTCCGTGACGCTGGTCCGTCCGGGACGCTGTTTCAGCAGCCAAACCGTAAGAGATAGAGAAAAAAGTTATGAAAGTTATATGTTTGGAATGGTCATGTCAGGTCAGGAACCGAATTTCAATCACGTGACACTTCCGGTTTTGGAGAAATCACGTGATTTTCGTCCGTCCGGGACGCTGGTCCGTCCGGGACGCTGGTCCGTCCGGGACGATGTTTCAGCAGCCAAACCGTAAGAGATAGAGAACAAAGTTATGAAAGTTATAGGTTTGGAATGGTCATGTCAGGTCAGGAACCGAATTTCAATCACGTGACACTTCCGTTTTTTGAAAAATCACGTGATTTCCGTCCGTCCGTGACGCTGGTCCGTCCGGGACGCTGTTTCAGCAGCCAAACCGTAAGAGATAGAGAAAAAAGTTATGAAAGTTATATGTTTGGAATGGTCATGTCAGGTCAGGAACCGAATTTCAATCACGTGACACTTCCGTTTTTTGAAAAATCACGTGATTTCCGTCCGTCCGTGACGCTGGTCCGTCCGGGACGCTGTTTCAGCAGCCAAACCGTAAGAGATAGAGAAAAAAGTTATGATAGTTATATGTTTGGAATGGTCATGTCAGGTCAGGAACCGAATTTCAGTCACGTGACACTTCCGGTTTTCGAGAAATCACGTGATTTCCGTCCGTCCGTGACGCTGGTCCGTCCGGGACGGTCTTTTTTGTTTTATTAAATGAGACATTTGTCTCACTGGACTGCTAGTCCTTTATCTAATAGACGTGTCTGTCTGGGACGCTGTTTTGTCCGGGACGCTGTTTTGTCCGGGACGCTGTTTCATCAGCCAAACCGTAAGAGATAGAGAAAAAAGTTATTAGAGTTATATGTTTGGAATGGTCATGTCAGGTCAGGAACCGAATTTCAGTCACGTGACACTTCCGGTTTTCGAGAAATCACAAAAAGACCGTTTTTCAAATAGAACGCGTATTAAATAAAAACTGGTTCGGCCGCCAAACGTAGCTGCGACCCTCTGCGCCTTAAATCCTCGATCGGTTAGGCAACCACTTTGACACCTTCCAGGTCTGGGTGGTTGCCTAACCGATCGAGGTTTGAAGGCGCGTTAAATGAGACATTTGTCTCACTGGACTGCTAGTATATATATAATAGGCTTGTCTGGGACGCTGTTTTGTGTGTCCGGGACGCTGCTTCAGCAGCCAAACCGTAAGAGACAGCTAAAAAATTATTAAAGTTATATGTTTGGAATGGTCATGTCAGGTCAGGAACCGAATTTCAATCACGTGACACTTCCGGTTTTCGAGAAATCACGTGATTTCCGTCCGTCCGTGACGCTGGTCCGTCCGGGACGGTCTTTTTTGTTTTATTAAATGAGACATTTGTCTCACTGGACTGCTAGTCCTTTATCTAATAGACGTGTCTGTCTGGGACGCTGTTTTGTCCGGGACGCTGTTTTGTCCGGGACGCTGTTTCATCAGCCAAACCGTAAGAGATAGAGAAAAAAGTTATTAGAGTTATATGTTTGGAATGGTCATGTCAGGTCAGGAACCGAATTTCAGTCACGTGACACTTCCGGTTTTCGAGAAATCACAAAAAGACCGTTTTTCAAATAGAACGCGTATTAAATAAAAACTGGTTCGGCCGCCAAACGTAGCTGCGACCCTCTGCGCCTTAAATCCTCGATCGGTTAGGCAACCACTTTGACACCTTCCAGGTCTGGGTGGTTGCCTAACCGATCGAGGTTTGAAGGCGCGTTAAATGAGACATTTGTCTCACTGGACTGCTAGTATATATATAATAGGCTTGTCTGGGACGCTGTTTTGTGTGTCCGGGACGCTGCTTCAGCAGCCAAACCGTAAGAGACAGCTAAAAAATTATTAAAGTTATATGTTTGGAATGGTCATGTCAGGTCAGGAACCGAATTTCAATCACGTGACACTTCCGGTTTTCGAGAAATCACGTGATTTCCGTCCGTCCGTGACGCTGGTCCGTCCGGGACGGTCTTTTTTGTTTTATTAAATGAGACATTTGTCTCACTGGACTGCTAGTCCTTTATCTAATAGACGTGTCTGTCTGGGACGCTGTTTTGTCCGGGACGCTGTTTTGTCCGGGACGCTGTTTCATCAGCCAAACCGTAAGAGATAGAGAAAAAAGTTATTAAAGTTATATGTTTGGAATGGTCATGTCAGGTCAGGAACCGAATTTCAGTCACGTGACACTTCCGGTTTTCGAGAAATCACAAAAAGACCGTTTTTCAAATAGAACGCGTATTAAATAAAAACTGGTTCGGCCGCCAAACGTAGCTGCGACCCTCTGCGCCTTAAATCCTCGATCGGTTAGGCAACCACTTTGACACCTTCCAGGTCTGGGTGGTTGCCTAACCGATCGAGGTTTGAAGGCGCGTTAAATGAGACATTTGTCTCACTGGACTGCTAGTATATATATAATAGGCTTGTCTGGGACGCTGTTTTGTGTGTCCGGGACGCTGCTTCAGCAGCCAAACCGTAAGAGATAGCAAAAAAGTTATTAAAGTTATATGTTTGGAATGGTCATGTCAGGTCAGGAACCGAATTTCAATCACGTGACACTTCCGGTTTTGGAGAAATCACGTGATTTCCGTCCGTCCGGGACATTGGTCCGTCCGGGACGCTGGTCCGTCCGGGACGCTGTTTCAGCAGCCAAACCGTAAGAGATAGAGAACAAAGTTATGAAAATTATAGGTTTGGAATAGTCATGTCAGGTCAGGAACCGAATTTCAATCACGTGACACTTCCGTTTTTTGAAAAATCGCGTGATTTCCGTCCGTCCGTGACGCTGGTCCGTCCGGGACGCTGTTTCAGCAGCCAAACCGTAAGAGATAGAGAAAAAAGTTATGAAAGTTATATGTTTGGAATGGTCATGTCAGGTCAGGAACCGAATTTCAATCACGTGACACTTCCGGTTTTGGAGAAATCACGTGATTTTCGTCCGTCCGGGACGCTGGTCCGTCCGGGACGCTGGTCCGTCCGGGACGACGTTTCAGCAGCCAAACCGTAAGAGATAGAGAACAAAGTTATGAAAGTTATAGGTTTGGAATGGTCATGTCAGGTCAGGAACCGAATTTCAATCACGTGACACTTCCGTTTTTTGAAAAATCACGTGATTTCCGTCCGTCCGTGACGCTGGTCCGTCCGGGACGCTGTTTCAGCAGCCAAACCGTAAGAGATAGAGAAAAAAGTTATGAAAGTTATATGTTTGGAATGGTCATGTCAGGTCAGGAACCGAATTTCAATCACGTGACACTTCCGTTTTTTGAAAAATCACGTGATTTCCGTCCGTCCGTGACGCTGGTCCGTCCGGGACGCTGTTTCAGCAGCCAAACCGTAAGAGATAGAGAAAAAAGTTATGATAGTTATATGTTTGGAATGGTCATGTCAGGTCAGGAACCGAATTTCAGTCACGTGACACTTCCGGTTTTCGAGAAATCACGTGATTTCCGTCCGTGCGGGACGCTGGTCCGTTCGGGACGGTCTTTTTTGTTTTATTAAATGTGACATTTGTCTCACTGGACTGCTAGTATATATATAATAATAATAATAATAATAAATCGTCTTTTATTAGCTCCATTGTATTACAAAAATGTATAACCTAGTGAAGATACACAAAAAATAAACATAGCACAAAGGAGCTATCCCAAGGCGGAGTTCAGCATTTTACCTTTCGGTTAGCTGTTCTACCACTCAACCCTTGCCAATAAATAAATGAAATTTAATATTATTTAGCTATATATACATATAAACATATCGGGGCCCAATTATAATAAATAAAATAAACTTACATTACTAATACCAGTCTGGAAATATTTCAGTCATTGTTTAATAAAAAAGTATAAAATTTGAATTTGAATTGATTCAAGGGTAAGCTTTTGAATGTGCTGTTAATACTGTTGTAAATTTTAGTTATTTGGTAAGAGAAACACTGTTTAAAAAATTCCGTTCTATGTAACGGTGGAGTTAGCTTACCCTTGAATCTAACATTTAGATTGTGAACATCCGTGCGAAATGTAATCTTATTATATAAGTAAGGTGGTGATCGAAAGATGAGAATTTTGTGATAAAGGCAAGCAGCATGTAGCAATCTCCTGTTATCCATATTTAACCATTTTAATTCCTGAAGTTTATAAGAAATATGTTGGTACTTGCGAATTCCAAAAATAAGTCTCATACAGGAGTTTTGCATTTTTTGAATTTTTTGTGCATTGGCTTTGTCAATAAACGGTCCATATATAGTATCGCAGTAATTAAAGTGAGATAGCACCAAGGAGTTACATAAAATCTTTTTTGTGTTTACATTAAGAACCTGTCTGCTGGAGTAAATTGTTTTGAGTGAATTGTAAGCCCTTTGTGTACATTTGTTTAAAACATTGTATAATAGGTTGGTCTGGGACGCTGTTTTGTGTGTCCGGGATGTAAGAGATAGAGAAAAAAGTTATTAAAGTTATATGTTTGGAATGGTCATGTCAGGTCAGGAACCGAATTTCAATCACGTGACACTTCCGGTTTTGGAGAAATCACGTGACTTCCGTCCGTCCGGGACGCTGGTCTGTCCGGGACACTGTTTCAGCAGCCAAACCGTAAGAGATAGAGAAAAAAGTTATTAAAGTTATATGTTTGGAATGGTCATGTCAGGTCAGGAACCGAATTTCAATCACGTGACACTTCCGGTTTTGGAGAAATCACGTGATTTTCGTCCGTCCGGGACGCTGGTCCGTCCGGGACGTTGTTTCAGCAGCCAAACCGTAAGAGATAGAGAACAAAGTTATGAAAGTTATAGGTTTGGAATGGTCATGTCAGGTCAGGAACCGAATTTCAATCACGTGACACTTCCGTTTTTGAAAAATCGCGTGATTTCCGTCCGTCCGTGACGCTGGTCCGTCCGGGACGCTGTTTCAGCAGCCAAACCGTAAGAGATAGAGAAAAAAGTTATGAAAGTTATATGTTTGGAATGGTCATGTCAGGTCAGGAACCGAATTTCAATCACGTGACACTTCCGTTTTTTGAAAAATCACGTGATTTCCGTCCGTCCGTGACGCTGGTCCGTCCGGGACGCTGTTTCAGCAGCCAAACCGTAAGAGATAGAGAAAAAAGTTATTATAGTTATATGTTTGGAATGGTCATGTCAGGTCAGGAACCGAATTTCAGTCACGTGACACTTCCGGTTTTCGAGAAATCACGTGATTTCCGTCCGTGCGGGACGCTGGTCCGTTCGGGACGGTCTTTTTTGTTTTATTAAATGTGACATTTGTCTCACTGGACTGCTAGTATATATATAATAGGCTGGTCTGGGACGCTGTTTTGTGTGTCCGGGACGTAAGAGATAGAGAAAAAAGTTATTAAAGTTATATGTTTGGAATGGTCATGTCAGGTCAGGAACCGAATTTCAATCACGTGACACTTCCGGTTTTGGAGAAATCACGTGATTTTCGTCCGTCCGGGACGCTGGTCCGTCCGGGACGCTGTTTCAGCAGCCAAACCGTAAGAGATAGAGAACAAAGTTATGAAAGTTATAGGTTTGGAATGGTCATGTCAGGTCAGGAACCGAATTTCAATCACGTGACACTTCCGTTTTTTGAAAAATCACGTGATTTCCGTCCGTCCGTGACGCTGGTCCGTCCGGGACGCTGTTTCAGCAGCCAAACCGTAAGAGATAGAGAAAAAAGTTATGAAAGTTATAGGTTTGGAATGGTCATGTCAGGTCAGGAACCGAATTTCAATCACGTGACACTTCCGTTTTTTGAAAAATCACGTGATTTCCGTCCGTCCGTGACGCTGGTCCGTCCGGGACGCTGTTTCAGCAGCCAAACCGTAAGAGATAGAGAAAAAAGTTATTATAGTTATATGTTTGGAATGGTCATGTCAGGTCAGGAACCGAATTTCAGTCACGTGACACTTCCGGTTTTCGAGAAATCACGTGATTTCCGTCCGTGCGGGACGCTGGTCCGTTCGGGACGGTCTTTTTTGTTTTATTAAATGTGACATTTGTCTCACTGGACTGCTAGTATATATATAATAGGCTGGTCTGGGACGCTGTTTTGTGTGTCCGGGACGTAAGAGATAGAGAAAAAAGTTATTAAAGTTATATGTTTGGAATGGTCATGTCAGGTCAGGAACCGAATTTCAATCACGTGACACTTCCGGTTTTGGAGAAATCACGTGATTTTCGTCCGTCCGGGACGCTGGTCCGTCCGGGACGCTGTTTCAGCAGCCAAACCGTAAGAGATAGAGAACAAAGTTATGAAAGTTATAGGTTTGGAATGGTCATGTCAGGTCAGGAACCGAATTTCAATCACGTGACACTTCCGTTTTTTGAAAAATCACGTGATTTCCGTCCGTCCGTGACGCTGGTCCGTCCGGGACGCTGTTTCAGCAGCCAAACCGTAAGAGATAGAGAAAAAAGTTATGAAAGTTATAGGTTTGGAATGGTCATGTCAGGTCAGGAACCGAATTTCAATCACGTGACACTTCCGTTTTTTGAAAAATCACGTGATTTCCGTCCGTCCGTGACGCTGGTCCGTCCGGGACGCTGTTTCAGCAGCCAAACCGTAAGAGATAGAGAAAAAAGTTATTATAGTTATATGTTTGGAATGGTCATGTCAGGTCAGGAACCGAATTTCAGTCACGTGACACTTCCGGTTTTCGAGAAATCACGTGATTTCCGTCCGTGCGGGACGCTGGTCCGTTCGGGACGGTCTTTTTTGTTTTATTAAATGTGACATTTGTCTCACTGGACTGCTAGTATATATATAATAGGCTGGTCTGGGACGCTGTTTTGTGTGTCCGGGACGTAAGAGATAGAGAAAAAAGTTATTAAAGTTATATGTTTGGAATGGTCATGTCAGGTCAGGAACCGAATTTCAATCACGTGACACTTCCGGTTTTGGAGAAATCACGTGATTTTCGTCCGTCCGGGACGCTGGTCCGTCCGGGACGCTGTTTCACCAGCCAAACCGTAAGAGATAGAGAACAAAGTTATGAAAGTTATAGGTTTGGAATGGTCATGTCAGGTCAGGAACCGAATTTCAATCACGTGACACTTCCGTTTTTTGAAAAATCACGTGATTTCCGTCCGTCCGTGACGCTGGTCCGTCCGGGACGCTGTTTCAGCAGCCAAACCGTAAGAGATAGAGAAAAAAGTTATGAAAGTTATAGGTTTGGAATGGTCATGTCAGGTCAGGAACCGAATTTCAATCACGTGACACTTCCGTTTTTTGAAAAATCACGTAATTTCCGTCCGTCCGTGACGCTGGTCCGTCCGGGACGCTGTTTCAGCAGCCAAACCGTAAGAGATAGAGAAAAAAGTTATTATAGTTATATGTTTGGAATGGTCATGTCAGGTCAGGAACCGAATTTCAGTCACGTGACACTTCCGGTTTTCGAGAAATCACGTGATTTCCGTCCGTGCGGGACGCTGGTCCGTCCGGGACGGTCTTTTTTGTTTTATTAAATGAGACATTTGTCTCACTGGACTGCTAGTATATATATAATAGGTTGGTCTGGGACGCTGTTTTGTGTGTCCGGGATGTAAGAGATAGAGAAAAAAGTTATTAAAGTTATATGTTTGGAATGGTCATGTCAGGTCAGGAACCGAATTTCAATCACGTGACACTTCCGGTTTTGGAGAAATCACGTGATTTTCGTCCGTCCGGGACGCTGGTCCGTCCGGGACGCTGGTCCGTCCGGGACGCTGTTTCAGCAGCAAAACCGTAAGAGATAGAGAACAAAGTTATGAAAGTTATAGGTTTGGAATGGTCATGTGAGGTCAGGAACCGAATTTCAGTCACGTGACACTTCCGGTTTTCGAGAAATCACGTGATTTCCGTCCGTGCGGGACGCTGGTCAGTCCGGAACGGTCTTTTTTGTTTTATTAAATGAGACATTTGTCTCACTGGACTGCTAGTATACAGTGTGGTCCATTAAGTGTGCAACAAATGGGAATTTTTTTTATTAGTTGTACTGTAGCATTCCAGTGTAATTAGCTACAAGGTTTATTATTTAATATATTCAAAATGTTGCATTTACACATACAATAATTTCCCTTAACAAGTATGCAACCCATCTTGCTTCAAAGGTTGCATACACACATAACTCCTCTTTAAGGTTTGACATTCTGATTTAGGGATTTTTGAAAATGTTATAAAAAAAGCCTTTTCCTGAATTTTTGGATATGGAGGATTCTTGCCTGTACCATCGTCGAGGTATGGCATCTTGACTCGAGGCTTTGTGAAATTTAAATATTTCTGCCGTCATCCTGCAACATACAGTTGTTATATTATGTGCATAAATTAGGAAATAATCGGCATAATAAAGTGATATTGAAGTGACCGTTATTTCTGACATTTTCCGAAGCACATGGTGCGACGTTTCTTAAGAAAGGCAGCTCACTTAGCTGGTAGGTGCAATTCTAATTATTTAATCCAGCGTCTTACCTGTGAATGCTTGTCTAGCTTTTTTTTATACCACTCTGCTCGACGGATTGAGGTTCCGACACCACCCCTTCGTCTAATCGGACCTGGTGCGCTCTCAGCTATTCCCCCAAAGAGCCTTGTTTACCTGGATGTCTTCCACCAGTTCAGCATCGCAGAGTAATCCTCTATCTTATTTGGCATACCGCACTGCTCAAACTGGTTGAGGTACCATTGCCGTCCATCTACCTTCTTGGACCTGGTGCACCATCTGCAACTCCCTCAAGGAGCCTCTGCCCCCTTGGCTGGCCTTTATTAGCTTCCTACCTCAAGTTGACCCAGTAAGTACGGTGCAGTTATTGCTCGACACTGCAGTGCACAGATGTGGCTTTCTGCGCAGCGGAAGCTCCTAAAACTTCAACTATAAACCCCTGTCCTTATCTAACTGGTTTTTTTTGACTTACCTCATTGTCAATACACCTTAAATCTTGCTAAATAACTCTAAACTGTCACTACCGATTTGCATGTAAACATTACTGCTTATCAGTATGAATTTTGAACATTTGTTATACTAAATTTTAATTATAACAGCTAATTAGATATATAGTTTTTAACAACCTATATTTTATAACCAGGGAGAGCTCTCCGATTATACTTAAGATCGGATTTAAAACATTTCATTCAATTGTTTAATTCTAATTATGTACCTATGATTTAATATATAATTTAAAAGGTACAGAATATACATTTCCGATTTTCCATTTGTAAATATAAATATATACCTATGTTATGTTAGTTAAATGCAATTATTAAATTGCTGGCGCCCACTTTGTATTTTATTGAACCTTACCCATATGTATGAAGTGAAAATACGAACCCACATTTTATTTAAATTGTTGCCGAGAAGTGAGCTAGCCGGAGAATGTGAACCTTCTGCAGGTTTGTATACTTTTAGAGGGCACACATAAATTGGCACCCAACGGTCAAGGCCTTCTTTCGGTTCGGTTGACTAGAAATTACATACAACTTGGCTCAGTAAACGTTATAAGTTTTCAAAATTTTTGATATTTTCACTTTTCATAAGGGTTAACGGTTCTTAAGTAATAATTTTTGGTGTGTTCTTACAAATTGCCTCCATGATGATGAAAGTGAATTGTTTGGTTTCTGATGAGTTAGATTGGGAGTTAACCACTCGTAACTTGGACCCTGCAAATCGTAGTGTCGATGAAAAACGTAAGTTATTAAGAACACAATTAAATTTAGAGAAGCGTGACTCAACTCTAAGTTCTTCTTACCAACTTGTCACATTTAACGTTCCTCAGGAGTTAGATTTTTGCGAACATAGGTTGGCATATCTTCGAACTTTGGCCCAGACTTTTGAAAATAAACCCTTGTCTACTGAATTTGACAGATTAACTACTAAACTAGAGCACATAGACCGTCGATTAGATTATATCTCTATGTTATTAGATGATGATACTAAGCTTAAGTGGACTCACCTAAAAGACCAATTGTTAGAATTGTCAGTATCTCTTTCGGAAGTAGCTGATGGTGAAGAGATACACCATAATGATGTAATATCAATAATTCAACAATCAGAACAACCAATTCCTAGCAGTAGTATAGATCTTCCTCGAATTAATATGACTTCTGAAGCTCCATTGGATCCCATCTTTCAAGCTTCTCATAGTTCCCCACATCATAGCAGTAGAAAGGTCGAATTTGATATTTCAGAGCCTGTCGAGCGTTTTGCAAATCGATTAAAAGAATTAAATCTATCCCAAATTCCTACTTGTAGCCATCGGACGGAAGTCTCATCAAGTTCTGTAAGAGTTTCCAAATGGAATCTGAAATTTTCAGGTAACAATGCTAATCAGGGTGTTAATTCATTCATAGAAAGAGTTGAAGAATTGAGAGTAGCAAGAAACTTAACATACGAACAATTATTTTTAGAGGCAATAGATTTGTTTGATGATCAGGCATTAATTTGGTTTCGGTCTATTCGAAATAGAATTAGCAGTTGGAAAGAGATAGTAGATTTATTGAAAAAACATTACTTACCTAGCGACTATGATGATGCGCTTTGGGAGGAAATTCGTTCTCGTATACAAGGTGTTGATGAACGTCCTCATATCTTCATAGCCGTTATGATTAACCTTTTCAATAGATTAAGCTCTGTCCCACCAGAAGAAGTACAATTAAGATATATTCGGAAAAACCTACAACCATATTATAGCAATCATTTAGCGTTAATTCAAGTTCTTACTATAAACTCCTTAACTGAATATTGTCGAGAGTTAGAAGAAACGAAGAATAGAAATAAGAAGTTTCGACCTAATTTCTCATCTACTAGTTCTCCTTTAGAACCAGACTTGGCTTATAAACCTACTAGTCAATTAAAACGTCAGGTTCACTCGTCTACCACTTCTGATAAAGCACCTAAGAAATCTTTTCCTTTTAACAAAAATAGTTTTAAATCCATGAACTTTGCAAGGACCTCCTCTAATGTAACTTGTTGGAATTGTCAACAAAAAGGACACACTTACCATCGATGTGAAAAGGAGCGTACATTTTTCTGTTACGTTTGTGGAACTCCAAATGTCAATTTTAGTAATTGTCCCAAATGTACTCGTAACGTTCAAAAAAACCCGCAAGGACAAGCCTCGTCTGCAGCCCACGACGCTTAAGTCCCGAGATTTTGCAGGCTGAAACTTTAAAGTGGAAAGAGTGGTTGAAGGCTGTTGCACACTTTTATAAATACCCTCAAGTTCAGTCCATGTTTTCTCACTGCCACAGGGATAATCGACCCTTTATCAAAGTACAAATTAAGAATATTCCATTGTTAGCTCTTCTGGATTCTGGTGCTAACCAGACAATAATAGGCAAGCAGGGATTATTTTTGTTAAATAAATTTAATTTGCCATTGACTAGTACATCTAATTCTGATATGAAACTTCAAACAGCTGATGGGAACTATCAATCCATCCTAGGGTTAGTAGATTTACCTGTAACGATCGATAATGTAACTAGAGTTATTAACTGTTTAGTTTCGAACACTATCTCAGCTCCACTTACCCTTGGTGTTGATAGCTGTTATTTGTTTAACATTATCACAGATTTCAAATCAGACCAATTCCATGTTTCTAGCTTAAATAATTCATTTAAATATATTCTTGCAAAAGAGGACCTGTCTGGTGAACAAATTCGAAATTTGGAAGTCGTCATTAATAAATTTCATAGTATAAGTGGTCCTAAACTTGGTCGCACCCATATGGTCGTCCATAATATAGATACTGGAGATGCAAAACCGATTAAGCAGAGATACTATCCTATGTCACCTGTAATGCTGGATGCTGTAAATAAAGAGGTTGATACAATGTTAGAGTTGGGGGTGATTCAAAAATCTTTCTCACCTTGGAATTCTCCGATTGTAATGGTAAAAAAGAAAGATGGATCCTTAAGATTTTGTTTTGACGGTCGTCAATTAAATAAACTTACCAAAAGGGATGCTTACCCTTTACCATATGTTAATGGTATTCTTGATAGGCTACAGGACGCAAGGTTTTTAAGTTCCATCGACCTTCAAAAGGCATTTTGGCAGGTACCACTTTCCAAGAACAGTTGTGAGAAGACCGCTTTTACAGTTCCAAGTAGAGGACTATTTGAATTTACTGTTCTTCCCTTCGGCCTTAACAATAGTCCCCAAACGTTACAGAGATTAATGGATAACATTTTTGGTCCTGAGTTAGATAGCGTATTTGTATACATGGACGATATTATCATCGCTTCAAAAACTTTTTCTGAACACTTGGACACCCTAAACAAAGTTTATAATCATTTAAAGGATGCAGGGCTAACTATAAACCTCGATAAGTGTGAATTTTGTAGACCTTCTCTAACTTATTTAGGTTTCTTGGTTGACAGGGATGGTTTACGTACCGATCCTTCTAAAGTCGAAGCTATCGTTTCTTTTCCTACTCCTAAAACTTCCACGGAGGTTAAAAGATTTTTAGGAATGGCCAGCTGGTACAGAAGGTTTGTTCCAAATTTTTCAACAATCGTATCCCCGATATTAGAACTCATTAAGGGCCATCAAAAAAAGAAAGTCATTAAGTGGAATGATCGTGCAGAATTTGCGTTCCAAGAACTGAAAGGTTTATTAGTTTCAGCACCTATCTTAACTAGCCCAGATTTCACTAAACCGTTCATTATTCAGTGTGATGCTAGTGATGTTGGTTTAGGAGCAATTTTAGTGCAAGGGGAAGGTTCAAATGAAAAAGTCATTGCTTACGCCAGTCGGTCCTTAACTAGCGCTGAACAGAATTACTCTATAACCGAGAAAGAATGCTTAGCCTGCTTGTTTGGGATAGAGAAGTATCGTCCTTACATTGAACTAACACATTTTAAAATTATCACTGATCATCATGCTCTTTTGTGGTTACACAAACTTCAATCGCCAACAGGTAGATTAGCTCGTTGGACGGCTAGAATGTCGCAATACAGTTTTGACATTGAACATCGGAAAGGGAAATATAATGTTGTCCCGGATGCATTATCTAGAGCTCCTATCCCTGTTGTTAATATTAATACTATAACGTTTGGAGAGACAGAATTTTGTCCTTGGTATAGGAACATGATCATTAAAATCACACGTGACCCCATTAAATATCCTTCTTGGCGAATCGAGGATGGAATTCTCCACAAATATGTTCACAATAAACACAACATTACATCTAACCTTGTTGAATGGAAAATAGTAGTTCCTAAAACAAAACGACTAGATCTTCTTCACCAATTTCACAATGAACCCACCTCAAGCCATCTTGGTTCATTCAAAACACTCCATAAACTTTCAGAGATTTACTATTGGCCCAAAATGAAAGCTGACGTCGCTAAATATGTACTGAAGTGTGATGTTTGTCAAGCCAGTAAATCTTCTTCACAACTTCGACCTGGTTTCATGGGAAATCAAAAAAAAATCAAATATCCTTTTCAACTAGTATCAATAGATTTGATTGGTCCTTTACCTAGATCCACAAAAGGTTACACTTCTATCTTGGTTGTGACCGATTGGTTCACCAAATTCGTGCAAGTTCAACCTCTTAGGAAGGCAACTGCCTCTTCTATCGTTAGGTTTCTCGAAAACGATGTCTTCCTAATGTTTGGTGTACCACAAATCATCATGTGTGATAACGGACCCCAATTTATTGGTGGAGCTTTTCTAAAACTAGTGGAAAAATATAAGGTTCAGAAGGTGTGGTATAATGCGTCTTACCATGCTCAAGTGAATCCTGTGGAGCGTACGAATAGGATTATCACCACTGCTATTCGCTCATACGTGCAAGAAAATCATAGACTTTGGGACGCTCAGATTTTTAAAATAGCCCATGCAATTAGGAATGCTGTCCATGAAGTTACGGGTTATACCCCCTCTTTCCTTAATTTCGGTAGGACTGTTCCCGCTCATGGTGATTATTATGGTCGCCTAGCGAATCTGAAAAAGGCAGATATATCTTTAGACACCCGAGAACAATTGGTGAAGGATGTCAATGAACTTTCTCCCCTTTACAATGAAGTCATTGCAAAATTGAACAAAGCTTATGAGCGTAATAAACATTACTATAATTTAAGGAAAAGGGCCTTACATTTTAAGAAAGGTGAAATAGTGTGGAAACGCAATCCAGTTTTGTCAGATGCCTCCAAAGGTTTTGCTCGGAAGTTAGCTCCTAAATATGTTAAAGCCAAAATTGCCGAAGTAACAGGTACTGTAACATATCGTTTAGTTGATTTAAATGGTAAAAACTTAGGGGTGTGGCATATAAAAGATTTAAAACCCGGTACTGATAACGAATTTAATTTTCCCGACGACGACTCTTAATCAGTTTCTTGTATATAGATATTTTTGGTGAAGGTATTAATTTCATTATTCGCTGTAGGTGTGGTACTTTTGATGGATTTGATTAGTTACCTATTCTACTTTTCCGTCTAATTGTCAGAGTTGTGGCATAGCACTTCTCTGCTGTACCCTATGTGGTGCAGTAATTTTTTTTTTGGGTAAATACTCTGTCCAATGTGATGGAATGATCCAGTAACGTGAATATGATACGTTATTAGAAGTTTAGATAGCTTCAAGACGTGTGCAGGTCAGGCAAGATCATTATGAGCTTTTTAATATAGACTATGCGTCTAAAGCTAGTTCCTTGCATTTCCCTTGAATTTGCAGAAATGGTTTATTTCTGGCACAGGAACTTTGTGATGGAATTTCATCTTACGAGATTCTTTTGGGCAATTATGATTAGGTAAAGTAACTTAAGTGCTTCCTTACAGCATAGCATTATATATCCTTTAATCATTTTCTTTGTTTATTTTGAAAGGGTTAGTTAATAAGTATTTGTGTACTTACGATTATTTAGTCCACCGGCGCAGCTTTTCCACCTCGCAGCGACGGACTGAGTAACTTGTGTTGTCCCAGTAGATTAGATATAAGTAGTTTAGCATAGTATTCTAGGTCTCTAAGTTAGCTTACTTATAGTTCTTTTAGTTGAAGGATAACATCTTTTGGTTGGGTTTTATGAAATGGAATATTCTGGTATCTGAGACGTTGTCTTTTTCTGTTCTTTTTTCTTGTGAAGGGATAGTGTAGCATTCCAGTGTAATTAGCTACAAGGTTTATTATTTAATATATTCAAAATGTTGCATTTACACATACAATAATTTCCCTTAACAAGTATGCAACCCATCTTGCTTCAAAGGTTGCATACACACATAACTCCTCTTTAAGGTTTGACATTCTGATTTAGGGATTTTTGAAAATGTTATAAAAAAAGCCTTTTCCTGAATTTTTGGATATGGAGGATTCTTGCCTGTACCATCGTCGAGGTATGGCATCTTGACTCGAGGCTTTGTGAAATTTAAATATTTCTGCCGTCATCCTGCAACATACAGTTGTTATATTATGTGCATAAATTAGGAAATAATCGGCATAATAAAGTGATATTGAAGTGACCGTTATTTCTGACATTTTCCGAAGCACATGGTGCGACGTTTCTTAAGAAAGGCAGCTCACTTAGCTGGTAGGTGCAATTCTAATTATTTAATCCAGCGTCTTACCTGTGAATGCTTGTCTAGCTTTTTTTTATACCACTCTGCTCGACGGATTGAGGTTCCGACACCACCCCTTCGTCTAATCGGACCTGGTGCGCTCTCAGCTATTCCCCCAAAGAGCCTTGTTTACCTGGATGTCTTCCACCAGTTCAGCATCGCAGAGTAATCCTCTATCTTATTTGGCATACCGCACTGCTCAAACTGGTTGAGGTACCATTGCCGTTTGCCGTCCATCTACCTTCTTGGACCTGGTGCACCATCTGCAACTCCCTCAAGGAGCCTCTGCCCCCTTGGCTGGCCTTTATTAGCTTCCTACCTCAAGTTGACCCAGTAAGTACGGTGCAGTTATTGCTCGACACTGCAGTGCACAGATGTGGCTTTCTGCGCAGCGGAAGCTCCTAAAACTTCAACTATAAACCCCTGTCCTTATCTAACTGGTTTTTTTTGACTTACCTCATTGTCAATACACCTTAAATCTTGCTAAATAACTCTAAACTGTCACTACCGATTTGCATGTAAACATTACTGCTTATCAGTATGAATTTTGAACATTTGTTATACTAAATTTTAATTATAACAGCTAATTAGATATATAGTTTTTAACAACCTATATTTTATAACCAGGGAGAGCTCTCCGATTATACTTAAGATCGGATTTAAAACATTTCATTCAATTGTTTAATTCTAATTATGTACCTATGATTTAATATATAATTTAAAAGGTACAGAATATACATTTCCGATTTTCCATTTGTAAATATAAATATATACCTATGTTATGTTAGTTAAATGCAATTATTAAATTGCTGGCGCCCACTTTGTATTTTATTGAACCTTACCCATATGTATGAAGTGAAAATACGAACCCACATTTTATTTAAATTGTTGCCGAGAAGTGAGCTAGCCGGAGAATGTGAACCTTCTGCAGGTTTGTATACTTTTAGAGGGCACAGTACAATCGAAATGTAAATACCGCCAAAAGTTAGTGCATGTTCGATAACCATATTAGATGCCCTTAGAATGGCTTCAAGTCAAACAATATACAGGGCAGGACAAAAAATATAAAATTCGTTCAAGAATAAAGTTACCTTATTTCAAAAAATATAGCAAAATGTTATTGAGAAAAGTTGTTTAGAATCAAAAGTTACGCTCAAATACAAATTTCACGGCCTCCTATTCGAATTTTGATTCTTTTTTGGAAAATTTTGTATTACTCCCGTATGATGCATATTTTTATTATTGTGATTTTATATGTATTTAAATCAGCCACAACCAGATCACTTTTAAATCATTTTTAGCAACTTGAAGCGTATTTATAAAATTTACTTGGATTTATATTTTTTTAGGTAACCGTCCACTTCATGTTTGTTGCAACGATATTTAACAGAACTTTAGAATTTCGAAAATATTCTTTTTAACAAGGCAAATGTTTTACTAATGATAATTTACATATGCAAAAACTCTTAATAAAATCAGAATAATAAAAATATGTATCATACGGGGATAATACAAAATTTTACAAAAAAAATCAAAATTCGATTAGGAGGCCATGACTTTGTATTTGAGCATAACTTTTGATTATAAACAACTTTTCTCAATAAAATTCTGCCATATTTTTTGAAATAAGGTAACTTTATTCTTGAACAAATTTCATGTTTTTGTCCTGCCCTGTATATTGTTTGACTTGAAGCCATTCTAAGGGCATCTGATATGGTTATCGAACATGCACTAACTTGTGGCAATATTTAAATTTCGATGGTACAACTAATAAAAAAGTGTCTCGTTTGTTGCACATTTAATGGACCACACTGTATATATAATAGGCTTGTCTGGGACGCTGTTTTGTGTGTCCGAGACGCTGCTTCAGCAGCCAAACCGTAAGAGATAGCTAAAAAAGTTATTAAAGTTATATGTTTGGAATGGTCATGTCAGGTCAGGAACCGAATTTCAGTCACGTGACACTTTCCGTTTTCGAGAAATCACGTGATTTCCGTCCGTCCGGGACGCTGGTCCGTCCGGGACGGTCTTTTTTGTTTTATTAAATGAGACATTTGTCTCACTGGACTGCTAGTATATATATAATAGGCTTGTCTGGGACACTGTTTTGTGTGTCCGGGACGCTGCTTCAGCAGCCAAACCGTAAGAGATAGCTAAAAAAGTTATTAAAGTTATATGTTTGGAATGGTCATGTCAGGTCAGGAACCGAATTTCAATCACGTGACACATCCGTTTTTTGAAAAATCACGTGATTTGCGTCCGTCCGTGACGCTGGTCCGTCCGGGACGCTGTTTCAGCAGCCAAACCGTAAGAGATAGAGAAAAAAGTTATGAAAGTTATAGGTTTGGAATGGTCATGTCAGGTCAGGAACCGAATTTCAATCACGTGACACTTCCGTTTTTTGAAAAATCACGTGATTTCCGTCCGTCCGTGACGCTGGTCCGTCCGGGACGCTGTTTCAGCAGCCAAACCGTAAGAGATAGAGAAAAAAGTTATTATAGTTATATGTTTGGAATGGTCATGTCAGGTCAGGAACCGAATTTCAGTCACGTGACACTTCCGGTTTTCGAGAAATCACGTGATTTCCGTCCGTGCGGGACGCTGGTCCGTTCGGGACGGTCTTTTTTGTTTTATTAAATGTGACATTTGTCTCACTGGACTGCTAGTATATATATAATAGGCTGGTCTGGGACGCTGTTTTGTGTGTCCGGGACGTAAGAGATAGAGAAAAAAGTTATTAAAGTTATATGTTTGGAATGGTCATGTCAGGTCAGGAACCGAATTTCAATCACGTGACACTTCCGGTTTTGGAGAAATCACGTGATTTTCGTCCGTCCGGGACGCTGGTCCGTCCGGGACGCTGTTTCAGCAGCCAAACCGTAAGAGATAGAGAACAAAGTTATGAAAGTTATAGGTTTGGAATGGTCATGTCAGGTCAGGAACCGAATTTCAATCACGTGACACTTCCGTTTTTTGAAAAATCACGTGATTTCCGTCCGTCCGTGACGCTGGTCCGTCCGGGACGCTGTTTCAGCAGCCAAACCGTAAGAGATAGAGAAAAAAGTTATGAAAGTTATAGGTTTGGAATGGTCATGTCAGGTCAGGAACCGAATTTCAATCACGTGACACTTCCGTTTTTTGAAAAATCACGTGATTTCCGTCCGTCCGTGACGCTGGTCCGTCCGGGACGCTGTTTCAGCAGCCAAACCGTAAGAGATAGAGAAAAAAGTTATTATAGTTATATGTTTGGAATGGTCATGTCAGGTCAGGAACCGAATTTCAGTCACGTGACACTTCCGGTTTTCGAGAAATCACGTGATTTCCGTCCGTGCGGGACGCTGGTCCGTTCGGGACGGTCTTTTTTGTTTTATTAAATGTGACATTTGTCTCACTGGACTGCTAGTATATATATAATAGGCTGGTCTGGGACGCTGTTTTGTGTGTCCGGGACGTAAGAGATAGAGAAAAAAGTTATTAAAGTTATATGTTTGGAATGGTCATGTCAGGTCAGGAACCGAATTTCAATCACGTGACACTTCCGGTTTTGGAGAAATCACGTGATTTTCGTCCGTCCGGGACGCTGGTCCGTCCGGGACGCTGTTTCAGCAGCCAAACCGTAAGAGATAGAGAACAAAGTTATGAAAGTTATAGGTTTGGAATGGTCATGTCAGGTCAGGAACCGAATTTCAATCACGTGACACTTCCGTTTTTTGAAAAATCACGTGATTTGCGTCCGTCCGTGACGCTGGTCCGTCCGGGACGCTGTTTCAGCAGCCAAACCGTAAGAGATAGAGAAAAAAGTTATGAAAGTTATAGGTTTGGAATGGTCATGTCAGGTCAGGAACCGAATTTCAATCACGTGACACTTCCGTTTTTTGAAAAATCACGTGATTTCCGTCCGTCCGTGACGCTGGTCCGTCCGGGACGCTGTTTCAGCAGCCAAACCGTAAGAGATAGAGAAAAAGTTATTATAGTTATATGTTTGGAATGGTCATGTCAGGTCAGGAACCGAATTTCAGTCACGTGACACTTCCGGTTTTCGAGAAATCACGTGATTTCCGTCCGTGCGGGACGCTGGTCCGTTCGGGACGGTCTTTTTTGTTTTATTAAATGTGACATTTGTCTCACTGGACTGCTAGTATATATATAATAGGCTGGTCTGGGACGCTGTTTTGTGTGTCCGGGACGTAAGAGATAGAGAAAAAAGTTATTAAAGTTATATGTTTGGAATGGTCATGTCAGGTCAGGAACCGAATTTCAATCACGTGACACTTCCGGTTTTGGAGAAATCACGTGATTTTCGTCCGTCCGGGACGCTGGTCCGTCCGGGACGCTGTTTCACCAGCCAAACCGTAAGAGATAGAGAACAAAGTTATGAAAGTTATAGGTTTGGAATGGTCATGTCAGGTCAGGAACCGAATTTCAATCACGTGACACTTCCGTTTTTTGAAAAATCACGTGATTTCCGTCCGTCCGTGACGCTGGTCCGTCCGGGACGCTGTTTCAGCAGCCAAACCGTAAGAGATAGAGAAAAAAGTTATGAAAGTTATAGGTTTGGAATGGTCATGTCAGGTCAGGAACCGAATTTCAATCACGTGACACGTCCGGTTTTTGAAAAATCACGTAATTTCCGTCCGTCCGTGACGCTGGTCCGTCCGGGACGCTGTTTCAGCAGCCAAACCGTAAGAGATAGAGAAAAAAGTTAGTATAGTTATATGTTTGGAATGGTCATGCAGGTCAGGAACCGAATTTCAGTCTCGTGACACTCCGGTTTCGAGAAATCACGTGATTTCCGTCCGTGCGGGACGCTGGTCCGTCCGGGACGGTCTTTTTTGTTTTATTAAATGAGACTTTGTCTCACTGGACTGCTAGTATATATATAATAGGTTGGTCTGGGACGCTGTTTGTGTGTGCCGGGATGTAAGAGATAGAGAAAAAAGTTATTAAAGTTATTGTTTGGAATGGTCATGTCAGGTCAGGAACCGAATTTCAATCACGTGACACTTCCGGTTTTGGAGAAATCACGTGATTTTCGTCCGTCCGGGACGCTGGTCCGTCCGGGACGCTGGTCCGTCCGGGACGCTGTTTCAGCAGCAAAACCGTAGAGATAGAGAACAAAGTTATGAAAGTTATAGGTTTGGAATGGTCATGTGAGGTCAGGAACCGAATTTCAGTCACGTGACACTTCCGGTTTTCGAGAAATCACGTGATTTCCGTCCGTGCGGGACGCTGGTCAGTCCGGAACGGTCGTTTTTGTGTTATTAAATGAGACATTTGTCTCACTGGACTGCTAGTATACAGTGTGGTCCATTAAGTGTGCAACAAATGGGAATTTTTTTTATTAGTTGTACAATCGAAATGTAAATACCGCCAAAAGTTAGTGCATGTTCGATAACCATATTAGATGCCCTTAGAATGGCTTCAAGTCAAACAATATACAGGGCAGGACAAAAAATATAAAATTCGTTCAAGAATAAAGTTACCTTATTTCAAAAAATATAGCAAAATGTTATTGAGAAAAGTTGTTTAGAATCAAAAGTTACGCTCAAATACAAATTTCACGGCCTCCTATTCGAATTTTGATTCTTTTTTGGAAAATTTTGTATTACTCCCGTATGATGCATATTTTTATTATTGTGATTTTATATGTATTTAAATCAGCCACAACCAGATCACTTTTAAATCATTTTTAGCAACTTGAAGCGTATTTATAAAATTTACTTGGATTTATATTTTTTTAGGTAACCGTCCACTTCATGTTTGTTGCAACGATATTTAACAGAACTTTAGAATTTCGAAAATATTCTTTTTAACAAGGCAAATGTTTTACTAATGATAATTTACATATGCAAAAACTCTTAATAAAATCAGAATAATAAAAATATGTATCATACGGGGATAATACAAAATTTTACAAAAAAAATCAAAATTCGATTAGGAGGCCATGACTTTGTATTTGAGCATAACTTTTGATTATAAACAACTTTTCTCAATAAAATTCTGCCATATTTTTTGAAATAAGGTAACTTTATTCTTGAACAAATTTCATGTTTTTGTCCTGCCCTGTATATTGTTTGACTTGAAGCCATTCTAAGGGCATCTGATATGGTTATCGAACATGCACTAACTTGTGGCAATATTTAAATTTCGATGGTACAACTAATAAAAAAGTGTCTCGTTTGTTGCACATTTAATGGACCACACTGTATATATAATAGGCTTGTCTGGGACGCTGTTTTGTGTGTCCGAGACGCTGCTTCAGCAGCCAAACCGTAAGAGATAGCTAAAAAAGTTATTAAAGTTATATGTTTGGAATGGTCATGTCAGGTCAGGAACCGAATTTCAGTCACGTGACACTTTCCGTTTTCGAGAAATCACGTGATTTCCGTCCGTCCGGGACGCTGGTCCGTCCGGGACGGTCTTTTTTGTTTTATTAAATGAGACATTTGTCTCACTGGACTGCTAGTATATATATAATAGGCTTGTCTGGGACACTGTTTTGTGTGTCCGGGACGCTGCTTCAGCAGCCAAACCGTAAGAGATAGCTAAAAAAGTTATTAAAGTTATATGTTTGGAATGGTCATGTCAGGTCAGGAACCGAATTTCAATCACGTGACACATCCGTTTTTTGAAAAATCACGTGATTTGCGTCCGTCCGTGACGCTGGTCCGTCCGGGACGCTGTTTCAGCAGCCAAACCGTAAGAGATAGAGAAAAAAGTTATGAAAGTTATATGTTTGGAATGGTCATGTCAGGTCAGGAACCGAATTTCAGTCACGTGACACTTCCGGTTTTCGAGAAATCACGTGATTTCCGTCCGTGCAGGACGCTGGTCCGTCCGGGACGGTCTTTTTTGTTTTATTAAATGAGTCATTTGTCTCACTGGACTGCTAGTATCCTTTATCTAATAGACTTGTCTGTCTGGGACGCTGGTCCGTCCGGGACGCTGTTTCAGCAGCCAAACCGTAAGAGATAGAGAAAAAAGTTATGAAAGTTATATGTTTGGAATGGTCATGTCAGGTCAGGAACCGAATTTCAGTCACGTGACACTTCCGGTTTTCGAGAAATCACGTGATTTCCGTCCGTGCAGGACGCTGGTCCGTCCGGGACGGTCTTTTTTGTTTTATTAAATGAGACATTTGTCTCACTGGACTGCTAGTATATATATAATAGGCTTGTCTGGGACACTGTTTTGTGTGTCCGGGACGCTGCTTCAGCAGCCAAACCGTAAGAGATAGCTAAAAAAGTTATATGTTTGGAATGGTCATGTCAGGTCAGGAACCGAATTTCAATCACGTGACACATCCGTTTTTTTAAAAATCACGTGATTTGCGTCCGTCCGTGACGCTGGTCCGTCCGGGACGCTGTTTCAGCAGCCAAACCGTAAGAGATAGAGAAAAAAGTTATGAAAGTTATATGTTTGGAATGGTCATGTCAGGTCAGGAACCGAATTTCAGTCACGTGACATTTCCGGTTTTCGAGAAATCACGTGATTTTCGTCCGTGCAGGACGCTGGTCCGTCCGGGACGGTCTTTTTTGTTTTATTAAATGAGACATTTGTCTCACTGGACTGCTAGTATCCTTTATCTAATAGACTTGTCCGTCCGTGACGCTGGTCCGTCCGGGACGCTGTTTCAGCAGCCAAACCGTAAGAGATAGCTAAAAAAGTTATTAAAGTTATATGTTTGTAATGGTCATGTCAGGTCAGGAACCGAATTTCAGTCACGTGACACTTCCGGTTTTCGAGAAATAAAAAAAAACCGTTTTTCAAAAAGAACGCTTATTAAATAAAAACTGGTTCGGCCGCCAAACGTAGCTAGGACCCTCTGCGCCTTAAATCCTCGATCGGTTAGGCAACCACTTTGACACCTTCCAAGTCTGGGTGGTTGCCTAACCGATCGAGGTTTGAAGGCGCGTTAAATGAGACATTTGTCTCACTGGACTGCTAGTATATATATATAATAGGCTTGTCTGGGACGCTGTTTTGTGTGTCCGGGACGCTGCTTCAGCAGCCAAACCGTAAGAGATAGCTAAAAAAGTTATAAAAGTTATATGTTTGGAATGGTCATGTCAGGTCAGGAACCGAATTTCAGTCACGTGACACTTCCGGTTTTCGAGAAATCACGTGACTTCCGTCCGTCCGGGACGCTGGTCTGTCCGGGACACTGTTTCAGCAGCCAAACCGTAAGAGATAGAGAAAAAAGTTATGAAAGTTATATGTTTGGAATGGTCATGTCAGGTCAGGAACCGAATTTCAATCACGTGACACTTCCGTTTTTTGAAAAATCACGTGATTTCCGTCCGTCCGTGACGCTGGTCCGTCCGGGACGCTGTTTCAGCAGCCAAACCGTAAGAGATAGAGAAAAAAGTTATTATAGTTATATGTTTGGAATGGTCATGTCAGGTCAGGAACCGAATTTCAGTCACGTGACACTTCCGGTTTTCGAGAAATCACGTGATTTCCGTCCGTGCGGGACGCTGGTCCGTCCGGGACGGTCTTTTTTGTTTTATTAAATGTGACATTTGTCTCACTGGACTGCTAGTATATATATAATAGGCTGGTCTGGGACGCTGTTTTGTGTGTCCGGGACGTAAGAGATAGAGAAAAAAGTTATTAAAGTTATATGTTTGGAATGGTCATGTCAGGTCAGGAACCGAATTTCAATCACGTGACACCTCCGGTTTTGGAGAAATCACGTGATTTCCGTCCGTCCGTGACGCTGGTCCGTCCGGGACGCTGTTTCAGCAGCCAAACCGTAAGAGATAGAGAAAAAAGTTATGAAAGTTATAGGTTTGGAATGGTCATGTCAGGTCAGGAACCGAATTTCAATCACGTGACACCTCCGGTTTTGGAGAAATCACGTGATTTCCGTCCGTCCGTGACGCTGGTCCGTCCGGGACGCTGTTTCAGCAGCCAAACCGTAAGAGATAGAGAAAAAAGTTATGAAAGTTATAGGTTTGGAATGGTCATGTCAGGTCAGGAACCGAATTTCAATCACGTGACACTTCCGTTTTTTTGAAAAATCACGTGATTTCCGTCCGTCCGTGACGCTGGTCCGTCCGGGACGCTGTTTCAGCAGCCAAACCGTAAGAGATAGAGAAAAAAGTTATTATAGTTATATGTTTGGAATGGTCATGTCAGGTCAGGAACCGAATTTCAATCACGTGACACCTCCGGTTTTGGAGAAATCACGTGATTTCCGTCCGTCCGTGACGCTGGTCCGTCCGGGACGCTGTTTCAGCAGCCAAACCGTAAGAGATAGAGAAAAAAGTTATGAAAGTTATAGGTTTGGAATGGTCATGTCAGGTCAGGAACCGAATTTCAATCACGTGACACTTCCGTTTTTTGAAAAATCACGTGATTTCCGTCCGTCCGTGACGCTGGTCCGTCCGGGACGCTGTTTCAGCAGCCAAACCGTAAGAGATAGAGAAAAAAGTTATTATAGTTATATGTTTGGAATGGTCATGTCAGATCAGGAACCGAATTTCAGTCACGTGACACTTCCGGTTTTCGAGAAATCAAGTGATTTCCGTCCGTGCGGGACGCTGGTCCGTCCGGGACGGTCTTTTTTGTTTTATTAAATGAGACATTTGTCTCACTGGACTGCTAGTATATATATAATAGGTTGGTCTGGGACGCTGTTTTGTGTGTCCGGGACGTAAGAGATAGAGAAAAAAGTTATTAAAGTTATATGTTTGGAATGGTCATGTCAGGTCAGGAACCGAATTTCAATCACGTGACACTTCCGGTTTTCGAGAAATCACGTGATTTCCGTCCGTGCGGGACGCTGGTCAGTCCGGAACGGTCTTTTTTGTTTTATTAAATGAGACATTTGTCTCACTGGACTGCTAGTATACAGTGTGGTCCATTAAGTGTGCAACAAATGGGAATTTTTTTTATTAGTTGTACAATCGAAATGTAAATACCGCCAAAAGTTAGTGCATGTTCGATAACCATATTAGATGCCCTTAGAATGGCTTCAAGTCAAACAATATACAGGGCAGGACAAAAAATATAAAATTCGTTCAAGAATAAAGTTACCTTATTTCAAAAAATATAGCAAAATGTTATTGAGAAAAGTTGTTTAGAATCAAAAGTTACGCTCAAATACAAATTTCACGGCCTCCTATTCGAATTTTGATTTTTTTTTGGAAAATTTTGTATTACTCCCGTATGATGCATATTTTTATTATTCTGATTTTATATGTATTTAAATCAGCCACAACCAGATCACTTTTATATCATTTTTAGCAACTTGAAGCGTATTTATAAAATTTACTTGGATTTATATTTTTTTAGGTAACCGTCCACTTCATGTTTGTTGCAACGATATTTAACAGAACTTTAGAATTTCGAAAATATTCTTTTTAACAAGGCAAATGTTTTACTAATGATAATTTACATATGAAAAAACTCTTAATAAAATCAGAATAATACGGGGATAATACAAAATTTTACAAAAAAAAATCAAAATTCGATTAGGAGGCCATGACTTTGTATTTGAACATAACTTTTGATTATAAACAACTTTTCTCAATAAAATTCTGCCATATTTTTTGAAATAAGGTAACTTTATTCTTGAACGAATTTCATGTTTTTGTCCTGCCCTGTATATTGTTTGACTTGAAGCCATTCTAAGGGCATCTGATATGGTTATCGAACATGCACTAACTTGTGGCAATATTTAAATTTCGATGGTACAACTAATAAAAAAGTGTCTCGTTTGTTGCACATTTAATGGACCACACTGTATATATAATAGGCTTGTCTGGGACGCTGTTTTGTGTGTCCGAGACGCTGCTTCAGCAGCCAAACCGTAAGAGATAGCTAAAAAAGTTATTAAAGTTATATGTTTGGAATGGTCATGTCAGGTCAGGAACCGAATTTCAATCACGTGACACATCCGTTTTTTGAAAAATCAAGTGATTTGCGTCCGTCCGTGACGCTGGTCCGTCCGGGACGCTGTTTCAGCAGCCAAACCGTAAGAGATAGCTAAAAAAGTTATTAAAGTTATATGTTTGGAATGGTCATGTCAGGTCAGGAACCGAATTTCAATCACGTGACACATCCGTTTTTTGAAAAATCAAGTGATTTGCGTCCGTCCGTGACGCTGGTCCGTCCGGGACGCTGTTTCAGCAGCCAAACCGTAAGAGATAGAGAAAAAAGTTATGAAAGTTATATGTTTGGAATGGTCATGTCAGGTCAGGAACCGAATTTCAATCACGTGACACTTCCGTTTTTTGAAAAATCACGTGATTTCCGTCCGTCCGTGACGCTGGTCCGTCCGGGACGCTGTTTCAGCAGCCAAACCGTAAGAGATAGAGAAAAAAGTTATTATAGTTATATGTTTGGAATGGTCATGTCAGGTCAGGAACCGAATTTCAGTCACGTGACACTTCCGGTTTTCGAGAAATCACGTGATTACCGTCCGTGCGGGACGCTGGTCCGTCCGGGACGGTCTTTTTTGTTTTATTAAATGAGACATTTGTCTCACTGGACTGCTAGTATATATATAATAGGTTGGTCTGGGACGCTGTTTTGTGTGTCCTGGACGTAAGAGATAGAGAAAAAAGTTATTAGAGTTATATGTTTGGAATGGTCATGTCAGGTCAGGAACCGAATTTCAATCACGTGACACTTCCGGTTTTGGAGAAATCACGTGATTTTCGTCCGTCCGGGACGCTGGTCCATCCGGGACGCTGGTCCGTCCGGGACGCTGTTTCAGCAGCAAAACCGTAAGAGATAGAGAACAAAGTTATGAAAGTTATAGGTTTGGAATGGTCATGTGAGGTCAGGAACCGAATTTCAGTCACGTGACACTTCCGGTTTTCGAGAAATCACGTGATTTCCGTCCGTGCGGGACGCTGGTCAGTCCGGAACGGTCTTTTTTGTTTTATTAAATGAGACATTTGTCTCACTGGACTGCTAGTATCCTTTATCTAATAGACTTGTCTGTCTGGGACGCTGGTCCGTCCGGGACGCTGTTTCAGCAGCCAAACCGTAAGAGATAGAGAAAAAAGTTATGAAAGTTATATGTTTGGAATGGTCATGTCAGGTCAGGAACCGAATTTCAGTCACGTGACACTTCCGGTTTTTGAGAAATCACGTGATTTCCGTCCGTGCAGGACGCTGGTCCGTCCGGGACGGTCTTTTTTGTTTTATTAAATGAGACATTTGTCTCACTGGACTGCTAGTATATATATAATAGGCTTGTCTGGGACACTGTTTTGTGTGTCCGGGACGCTGCTTCAGCAGCCAAACCGTAAGAGATAGCTAAAAAAGTTATTAAAGTTATATGTTTGGAATGGTCATGTCAGGTCAGGAACCGAATTTCAATCACGTGACACATCCGTTTTTTGAAAAATCACGTGATTTGCGTCCGTCCGTGACGCTGGTCCGTCCGGGACGCTGTTTCAGCAGCCAAACCGTAAGAGATAGAGAAAAAAGTTATGAAAGTTATATGTTTGGAATGGTCATGTCAGGTCAGGAACCGAATTTCAGTCACGTGACACTTCCGGTTTTTGAGAAATCACGTGATTTCCGTCCGTGCAGGACGCTGGTCCGTCCGGGACGGTCTTTTTTGTTTTATTAAATGAGACATTTGTCTCACTGGACTGCTAGTATATATATAATAGGCTTGTCTGGGACACTGTTTTGTGTGTCCGGGACGCTGCTTCAGCAGCCAAACCGTAAGAGATAGCTAAAAAAGTTATTAAAGTTATATGTTTGGAATGGTCATGTCAGGTCAGGAACCGAATTTCAATCACGTGACACATCCGTTTTTTGAAAAATCACGTGATTTGCGTCCGTCCGTGACGCTGGTCCGTCCGGGACGCTGTTTCAGCAGCCAAACCGTAAGAGATAGCTAAAAAAGTTATTAAAGTTATATGTTTGGAATGGTCATGTCAGGTCAGGAACCGAATTTCAGTCACGTGACACTTCCGGTTTTCGAGAAATCACGTGATTTCCGTCCGTGCAGGACGCTGGTCCGTCCGGGACGCTGTTTTGTCCGGGACGCTGTTTCAGCAGCCAAACCGTAAGAGATAGAGAAAAAAGTTATTAAAGTTATATGTTTGTAATGGTCATGTCAGGTCAGGAACCGAATTTCAGTCACGTGACACTTCCGGTTTTCGAGAAATCACAAAAAAACCGTTTTTCAAATAGAACGCGTATTAAATAAAAACTGGTTCGGCCGCCAAACGTAGCTAGGACTCTCTGCGCCTTAAATCCTCGATCGGTTAGGCAACCACTTTGACACCTTCCAAGTCTGGGTGGTTGCCTAACCGATCGAGGTTTGAAGGCGCGTTAAATGAGACATTTGTCTCACTGGACTGCTAGTATATATATATAATAGGCTTGTCTGGGACGCTGTTTTGTGTGTCCGGGACGCTGCTTCAGCAGCCAAACCGTAAGAGATAGCTAAAAAAGTTATAAAAGTTATATGTTTGGAATGGTCATGTCAGGTCAGGAACCGAATTTCAATCACGTGACACTTCCGGTTTTGGAGAAATCACGTGATTTTCGTCCGTCCGGGACGCTGGTCCGTCCGGGACGCTGTTTCAGCAGCCAAACCGTAAGAGATAGAGAACAAAGTTTTGAAAGTTATATGTTTGGAATGGTCATGTCAGGTCAGGAACCGAATTTCAGTCACGTGACACTTCCGGTTTTCGAGAAATCACGTGATTTCCGTCCGTGCGGGACGCTGGTCCGTCCGGGACGGTCTTTTTTGTTTTATTAAATGAGACATTTGTCTCACTGGACTGCTAGTATATATATAATAGGCTTGTCTGGGACGCTGTTTTGTGTGTCCGGGACGTAACAGATAGAGAAAAAAGTTATTAAAGTTATATGTTTGGAATGGTCATGTCAGGTCAGGAATCGAATTTCAATCACGTGACACTTCCGGTTTTGGAGAAATCACGTGATTTTCGTCCGTCCGGGACGCTGGTCCGTCCGGGACGCTGTTTCAGCAGCCAAACCGTAAGAGATAGAGAACAAAGTTATGAAAGTTATAGGTTTGGAATGGTCATGTCAGGTCAGGAACCGAATTTCAATCACGTGACACTTCCGTTTTTTGAAAAATCACGTGATTTTCGTCCGTCCGGGACGCTGGTCCGTCCGGGACGCTGTTTCAGCAGCCAAACCGTAAGAGATAGAGAAAAAAGTTATTAAAGTTATATGTTTGGAATGGTCATGTCAGGTCAGGAACCGAATTTCAGTCACGTGACACTTCCGGTTTTCGAAAAATTACGTGATTTCCGTCCGTGCGGGACGCTGGTCAGTCCGGAACGGTCTTTTTTGTTTTATTAAATGAGACATTTGTCTCACTGGACTGCTAGTATACAGTGTGGTCCATTAAGTGTGCAACAAATGGGAATTTTTTTTATTAGTTGTACAATCGAAATGTAAATACCGCCAAAAGTTAGTGCATGTTCGATAACCATATTAGATGCCCTTAGAATGGCTTCAAGTCAAACAATATACAGGGCAGGACAAAAAATATAAAATTCGTTCAAGAATAAAGTTACCTTATTTCAAAAAATATAGCAAAATGTTATTGAGAAAAGTTGTTTAGAATCAAAAGTTACGCTCAAATACAAATTTCACGGCCTCCTATTCGAATTTTGATTCTTTTTTGGAAAATTTTGTATTACTCCCGTATGATGCATATTTTTATTATTCTGATTTTATATGTATTTAAATCAGCCACAACCAGATCACTTTTAAATCATTTTTAGCAACTTGAAGCGTATTTATAAAATTTACTTGGATTTATATTTTTTTAGGTAACCGTCCACTTCATGTTTGTTGCAACGATATTTAACAGAACTTTAGAATTTCGAAAATATTCTTTTTAACAAGGCAAATGTTTTACTAATGATAATTTACATATGAAAAAACTCTTAATAAAATCAGAATAATAAAAATATGTATCATACGGGGATAATACAAAATTTTACAAAAAAAATCAAAATTCGATTAGGAGGCCATGACTTTGTATTTGAGCATAACTTTTGATTATAAACAACTTTTCTCAATAAAATTCTGCCATATTTTTTGAAATAAGGTAACTTTATTCTTGAACGAATTTCATGTTTTTGTCCTGCCCTGTATATTGTTTGACTTGAAGCCATTCTAAGGGCATCTGATATGGTTATCGAACATGCACTAACTTGTGGCAATATTTAAATTTCGATGGTACAACTAATAAAAAAGTGTCTCGTTTGTTGCACATTTAATGGACCACACTGTATATATAATAGGCTTGTCTGGGACGCTGTTTTGTGTGTCCGAGACGCTGCTTCAGCAGCCAAACCGTAAGAGATAGCTAAAAAAGTTATTAAAGTTATATGTTTGGAATGGTCATGTCAGGTCAGGAACCGAATTTCAGTCACGTGACACTTTCCGTTTTCGAGAAATCACGTGATTTCCGTCCGTCCGGGACGCTGGTCCGTCCGGGACGGTCTTTTTTGTTTTATTAAATGAGACATTTGTCTCACTGGACTGCTAGTATATATATAATAGGCTTGTCTGGGACACTGTTTTGTGTGTCCGGGACGCTGCTTCAGCAGCCAAACCGTAAGAGATAGCTAAAAAAGTTATTAAAGTTATATGTTTGGAATGGTCATGTCAGGTCAGGAACCGAATTTCAATCACGTGACACATCCGTTTTTTGAAAAATCACGTGATTTGCGTCCGTCCGTGACGCTGGTCCGTCCGGGACGCTGTTTCAGCAGCCAAACCGTAAGAGATAGAGAAAAAAGTTATGAAAGTTATATGTTTGGAATGGTCATGTCAGGTCAGGAACCGAATTTCAGTCACGTGACACTTCCGGTTTTCGAGAAATCACGTGATTTCCGTCCGTGCAGGACGCTGGTCCGTCCGGGACGGTCTTTTTTGTTTTATTAAATGAGACATTTGTCTCACTGGACTGCTAGTATCCTTTATCTAATAGACTTGTCTGTCTGGGACGCTGGTCCGTCCGGGACGCTGTTTCAGCAGCCAAACCGTAAGAGATAGAGAAAAAAGTTATGAAAGTTATATGTTTGGAATGGTCATGTCAGGTCAGGAACCGAATTTCAGTCACGTGACACTTCCGGTTTTCGAGAAATCACGTGATTTCCGTCCGTGCAGGACGCTGGTCCGTCCGGGACGGTCTTTTTTGTTTTATTAAATGAGACATTTGTCTCACTGGACTGCTAGTATATATATAATAGGCTTGTCTGGGACACTGTTTTGTGTGTCCGGGACGCTGCTTCAGCAGCCAAACCGTAAGAGATAGCTAAAAAAGTTATTAAAGTTATATGTTTGGAATGGTCATGTCAGGTCAGGAACCGAATTTCAATCACGTGACACATCCGTTTTTTGAAAAATCACGTGATTTGCGTCCGTCCGTGACGCTGGTCCGTCCGGGACGCTGTTTCAGCAGCCAAACCGTAAGAGATAGAGAAAAAAGTTATGAAAGTTATATGTTTGGAATGGTCATGTCAGGTCAGGAACCGAATTTCAGTCACGTGACACTTCCGGTTTTCGAGAAATCACGTGATTTTCGTCCGTGCAGGACGCTGGTCCGTCCGGGACGGTCTTTTTTGTTTTATTAAATGAGACATTTGTCTCACTGGACTGCTAGTATCCTTTATCTAATAGACTTGTCCGTCCGTGACGCTGGTCCGTCCGGGACGCTGTTTCAGCAGCCAAACCGTAAGAGATAGCTAAAAAAGTTATTAAAGTTATATGTTTGGAATGGTCATGTCAGGTCAGGAACCGAATTTCAGTCACGTGACACTTCCGGTTTTCGAGAAATCACAAAAAAACCGTTTTTCAAATAGAACGCGTATTAAATAAAAACTGGTTCGGCCGCCAAACGTAGCTAGGACCCTCTGCGCCTTAAATCCTCGATCGGTTAGGCAACCACTTTGACACCTTCCAAGTCTGGGTGGTTGCCTAACCGATCGAGGTTTGAAGGCGCGTTAAATGAGACATTTGTCTCACTGGACTGCTAGTATATATATATAATAGGCTTGTCTGGGACGCTGTTTTGTGTGTCCGGGACGCATATACGTAATCTGCAGACGCATAAGGTATAACCCATCACATCGTTTTTTCCGAAGTCGTACGGCCAATCAGAACAGAAGTAAACTGCAGACGTGTTGCATTATAATGCGTCTGCACTTTACGCAAGCACCGTGACCACTATTATTTCGTATTTATTGTATCTTGAGTTGATAAATACAGACTATTATTATTAGTATAGTATTTTCTCTTGAAATGTTCGGTTTATTCCGATTAAACGAGAGATATTTGGTCAGATGTAATTAGATTCTATTAACTAATTTTGATATAAGAATTTTCTCACGTTACTGCACGTTTGTAATATGACCGCTTTTCGGCCAAATTTCGAGTTACCAGCGATAATTATGCTTCGCCCTCGTTAATAAAACTTCAAATTCGTGGAAGAAGTATTAGTTTAATAATTAGTTGTACAATATACTATTGTACAACTGTCGTTAAAAATCAGCAAGATCATTTTTTCTGACTAAATGTAACTTTTATTAATTTGATTATAATATAGAAAGCAGTTGTAGACATTTTTCAAAATAATCATGTTAATTTTGACATTTGATTAAAATATAGAAAGCCTTACTAGATTTTTTTCAAAATATCGAGCTGCCAAACAACTGAAACTCATTGATTTTCCTTAGTTATCTGACAAATATTGGTTTACTAAGTATTTTTAACGTGTTAAAAGTGTGTACTTTTAAGGTGCTCTCTCATAAATTAATTTTGACATATATAAGTGTATTCACCTGGAATAAAAATGTAATTTTTAATGACAGTTGTACAAAAAGTGATTGTTTTTACGAGAGTAATAGTTTTATGAAAAAAGTTACTGCGCTATAAAATAGAGCTTTATTAGATAGTTTAGCGCTTATAAAGTACCTAGCTCTTTGTTTCACTCTACAGATGAAAGTGCACGTTGCTATGGAAATTAATAAATAACCAATTGTTTGCTCGCAAGAATGGTGGCTATTTTGTTTATTACGGCTACAATAAGTAAACCAAAAACGACCAGATTCTAAATTCATTTGTAGTTTTTGCAATACATAATGTAAATTTATTTTTTAATATTCGTAGAAAAAATAACATTTACTTTTTGAGATATCATTTTTCGCTCGTAAAATTATCATGACGCTGCTCGTGAACAAATCTTCATCCTACGAAAAAAAACAATACTTTTAACTTTTGACGAAAAATACAGATATTATTTACGTATATTAATGTTTTAATGTGGTTATTATAACACCGCTGTAATGGAGTCCATCAAAACACTGTTTCTGTATTGTTGTTTTCATATGAAAAACGTTATTTCAGACAACTGACAGATTGTCATATTTATGAAATGTCAAAATTGAAAGTTTTTGATTATTTTTGTTGAAAGTAAATAAAATTAGTGTATTATCGTCGTTGAATAAAATTCATTGCATCTCTATTTGAGCACTCCTCGTTGCGCACTCATGCCTCAAACCCACTCGTGCTACAATCAGCCCTCTTATTAAACTAGTATAATAATTTGCTACTTCTACGACAGTGCAGAAAGTACTCACTTTTTGCACTCTCATGTAAGAATCATACTATGACTGGTTAAAACCGACAACTTTTTAACGAATGTCAAATTAAAAGATTAAATTTGTTGTAGAATGCGAAACTGTCGCAGGAAAAATAGTATGTAACACACGTGTGGAATCGCCATCGGAAAATGTATGTGAATACATGTAGTCATTCAAAAACAACTACAAATGAGTAAAAAAAGTTGTTTTCATATGTGTTGCTAACGTTATTTTTTGCATAGTGATCCCTTGTAACTCGAAATTTGGTCGAAAAAGACTTCAACATTTATAACTGTCAAATAGACAATTCGCAATTTCAATAAAATAGTTAAAAACGTGTTACTTTCTTTACAATTTATTTGTTAAAAAAGTGATACTTTCTTTATGATTTTTCGATAAAAAAAACACGAGATACAAATAAAATGTTTGCGAAAATTGAATTAATATTAAGCAAAATTGAAATAAAAATTATAGAACTGTCAACATGAATTTATTTGATAGAATATGAATAATAATTATAAAATTTATGTCATTTTAACATTGGAATTCAATGTAATTACATTTAGTAATTAATTAACTTTAGTATAATTATAGGGTTAAAACTAACTGTTTAAGTTGAAATAATAAATTGGTAAATATCCTGATCCACTTTATTCACTAAATTAATTCAAACGTCGCTGGACGCGTTTTAGAACGTAAAAGTAGTTTGCGTCCTGTTGTGTATACGAAAATGAATCACTTCATCCACTAAAAATAAAATAAAAATGTCACCTTTTACAATAATTCGAAATTGAGTTTTCAACATATCTTCACGTTTTAGAGTCCCCTGAACCCAAAAAACATGTTTTTGTTCATTGGTCTGTCTGTCTGTGTGTGAACAGAATATCTCAAAAACGAAAAGAGGTATGACGTTGAAACTTCATATATAAGTTTTGTGTATTATCTAGATGCGACAGAAAGTTTTTGAATAAAATCGCATAACCGGAAGTATGGTGTTTTTACTCTTCTGATTTTTCAGTTTTCTTTCGATTAAAAAAACGGCTCTAACGATTTTGTCAAGCATTTTTACTACATTTTTAATGTGTATTGATGTGAGATAGGTGATTTTCCAGTTGAATACCTCTAAAATAGGTTTCTTTTGTTTCTTTTTCTTTTTTTATTAATTCATATTTTAAATAGAACACCCGCTATATTATTACATTTTTAATTCAGCAGAGAATTTTAGAGAAAATTTGTCTCTTCAACTAACGCTCTATTTTGTACGGTTTCTGTAAAATTTGTAATTTTTGACAAATGCTTAAAAATTAAAAATCAAATTTATGGTTAATTATAAAATCACTGTAAAAGGAAGTTGTGTGCGTGTATCAGACCAGATTCTTTTAACTGTTTTCGAAAAATTACATTTTGTAAGCGCTAAATTTGGTTAGATACAGTTTGTATATCTACCGGCATTCTTTCGGTCTGTTTTCTCGGTCAGTTGGTCGAAAGATAAACATGCGAAGCTAACCTAAACTTCATCTTTGGTAGTTAGATTTAATCAAACAGCTGTGTCGTTTACAAATTGTACTCCTAGCGTTCTGGGAGCATACTTTCTATATTTCAATAATTTATAGTAATTTTAGACGACATTTAATACGATATAGCAACTCAAAGCGAAACCACTAAGTAAACTGCAGACGTCTAATACCTCTCTGTGTCTGCACTTTACTTAAACTTTCATTGGCTCCATATTAATCAATTACCGATTGTGGCCGAACAGTTGTCATAATACCTTATGCGTCTGCAGATTACGTATATGCGTCCCGGTGCGGCGCATTTTCAACTTGAGCAGAAGTCAGCAATTACTCGACTCAAAAAGGGGCTCCCCCAGGATATCCTTCTTTCGGAACGCGATAGCGATATGAGTGATTAAATGTAAACATAACATTATGTAAATTAGTTCTGGGGTAAAACCCCATTCTTGCGATTTGTCGTTAGTTCTAGTTTAATTCTATTTCCAATCAACCATGTATAACATACTGTATGTTGAGCTGGTTTATTCTATATTAAAAACAAATCACAAAAGTTACCTATTGTTCCAAATAGGCAGGCACGTTCCAAATACCCTGTCTTACGGTACTTTAAATGTTTGTAACACCCTTAGAAATACAATTTAAAAAAATACATTGTCTGTTGCTTTTTCTTTATTATAATTATTGGTAATGCACCCAGGGCCGTTCCTAGCTTCTTGGCCGCCTGCGTGAAAAATAAAATAGCAGCCCCCCCTCCAAGCAATTAAAAAATATATTTACTTTAAAAAAAATTATTAATAACAATTTTATAAAATAAAATAAAAAGAAATACTCCTATAAAATAAAATTGTACAAATACAAAAAAAAAACAAAACAAATACAAAGTTTAATATCTTAGAATTTAGCTTTTCTAGCTTTGACAGACGCAAAAGTGGTCACAAGGTTCTTGACATCAATTGCTTCTGCCAAGTCTCTCTCTATAGATATAATAAAAAGATCTGACAATCTTTCTTGCTTCATGGCCGAGCGTAAAAAGTTTTTAATTATTTTTAATTTTGAAAAAGACCTTTCTGCTGACGCAACTGAGATAGGTAAAGTCAGTAGAAGTCTTAAGGCAATTGCTGTATTTGGGAAAGTCGCAAGTAAATTATTTGTAACAATGTAGTTGAGAATTTTAGATGGTGTTTCAACAGATTGGAAATGTAATTTTAAATTTTTTAATTCATCACTTAATTCTACGGCGTTTACATCAGCCTCTTTTCTGACAGTGTCTTCTAATTTTAAGGATAAATCTGTACAGTGTTTTTTCATTGAATTATCGTCCATAATAGGAAATTCATAAATAACTTTGAAATTGTCACTGTAACGTTGTAATTGTTCAAAACGTTCCTGTATAGATACTTTGGCGGTATCCAAAATAGTAAAATAAAAATTAATCTTACAATTCAACTTTGGGTCAAGTATAGGCTCATCAGGGGTTTCATAATCAAATTGTCTTTTTTTTCGGCGTGGACGAATTATATTAGTTGGGGGAAATTCCGTTGCTATATCAAGTTCTTCTGTAGCAAGTATTTTCGCCTCTTCTATAAACGCTTCAAAACTGTGGTCATTTCTTTTCTGTTCCAAATAATCTACTAAATTTTTTAACGCATTTGAACAATCTTTTAGATTTGTATTCACACCTAGAAGCATTTTACTGACGGAATTAATTTTAGACAGAACACCATGCAAAATAATTACAGAACAAACGAATTTAAAACTATTAATTTTTAAGGCCAATGCTTGGGCTTGTTGTTTGGTGTTAATGTTGCGTGATTTGTCATTTACAAGTTTTTCTAGACTATCATAAATTTTCCCTAATTGATATCGCAGAGGTGTAATAGCTTTAATTCTACTTTCCCACCTAGTTGAGCTAACAGCTTTTAATGTGAAATTTGGTACATTAGTTTTAAGTAGATTCCATCTATATGGCGAAGAAGAAAAATATGTATATAATTCTTGTATAAGATTAAAGAACTCCGATGTTTGCAAGGTAACATTGGCAGAATCATTAACCACTAGATTTAGGGTATGAGCAGCACAAGGTACAAACATTGCTCGAGGATTGATATTTAAAATTCGGCGTTGCAATCCTACATGTTTTCCGCGCATATTTGCACCATTATCATAACCCTGTCCACGCATATTGTAGATATCCATATTAAAATCTTTCAAAAGTTTTATTACAAAATCGTATAAACCCTCACCAGTCACATCAATAATAGGAAAAAATCCGAGAAAATGTTCACAATTTTTAATTTGTTTATTATCATCTATTATAACAAATCGAACAACGAATGAAATTTGTTCGGTATGACTTGAGTCTGGGGTTGAATCTAGAATAATTGAATAATATTTTGCTTTTGACAATAACTCCCTAATTTGTTCTCTGATTTTATTTGCTGTAAGTGAGATCAATTCATTTTGTAATCTATTTCCCAAATAATGAGGCATACGTTTATGTGATATTTTACTGATTTGAATATTTTTTAGATGTTCCGAAAGAACTGCATCAAATTTTGCAAATGTTTCAACCGTCTTCAAAAAGTTTCCATTGTTTGATTCGAATAATTTATTGGATGACCCACGAAATGCTAAACACTGTCCTGCCAATAATAATATAATTGCAACAATAATACGTTCTAAAACTTTACACCAATATTGTTGTTTCAAATTAAAAATACGTTGTTCTTGGTGATCGATTGTTGTGTAAGTACTCAATCTTTTTTCTAATTCAGTCCATAATTTATAATTTTGAATATGATCAGTTGATCGTTCGTTTCTGGATAAATTATTAGAAAGATGTTTCCAATCTGAAAAACCAGCATCTGTTAACTGAATATTTTTGGTCCCAAAAATTTTGCAACAAAAGCAAAAAACGCAATTTAACTTAATGGAATAAATTAGCCACATACGAGGTATTTTTTTACCATTTGCTAATGTTCGTGTATAATAATGAACCGACAAGCGCCCTTGTTCTGTTAAAGGAAATGAAAAATTTTATACTTGTGTAAGTCCCATTTTTACTAATACTTCAATTTTTGAATTATCAAGTGATTTAGGCCATGAAGCTGGATCTTCTAAACTCCCACTTTCAATGTCCTCTGGTTCTTCTGGAGTACAAGACTCTGCCGAAGTCGATGGAATCTGTGGCTCTATGGGGACGACTTGCTGACTGTCAGGCGTTGAAACAAAAGGATCTCCAGCCGTGCTTCCACTTTCTTCCTCTGCTCCAGGAGTTTTCAAAAATTGTTCTATAGAGCCCCGCAACTTCTCTTTTTCAGTTTCTTTAGACAGTTGTCTTTTTCTGTAAGCGGCTCCAGAGAGTCTTTTAGTTCGTCGTCGTTCCGAGCTTGACATCTGAATAAATTTAAAAAAGTTTTGTTTTAATTTACTTCTAGATTACAGTCTTAATAGACTATCAAAGCAGCTATTACGTGAAAATCATATAAATTAAAAAAACGTATATCAATAGCTTACCTTTAATAACCAGGCTCTACAACACACGTTTTATTATGATGAAGTATGATAGAAGTAACTGAGTAATATAGATCTTTAATCAGTACCACAATATTTTATTTCCATATAAGGGCACAAAAATAACAATGGGTCTCAGTATTTTACACCTACATATTGCTTCCACCATTCACAAATGAACGCATTTTTTCGTCGGGCGATATTTATACCCTCGGTAAAATACGTCACCCGGGGATTTACTTAAATTAGTACGAACCAATTCGGGACTTCACAAGAAAGATTTGATATGATTTTACAGATTCCTATCTTAGTTTTTTGGACATTGGTTGATAGAGGGTGCTAATTATTTGAAAGGGATTAAGGTCACTATATCAATAAGGTAACGCCATTCCATTACTCGCTTGAGAATGTGAGAAAATTGTGAGATAAGGATAACAAATACAAATTTCCCAAGTGCAATAGGGAGGACACTAGTTTTTGGGGATTTTCTTTTTGGTGTAATGGCACTTGTAAAGTGAGGAATCTGTTAGGTTATGTGTTTTTATCCCCAGTTGGAGAAAATTGTGGGACAAGGATAGATATAAAAAATCACTAATGGCGGTACCTTATTGATATAGTGACCTTAGAAAGGGATAAGGTCACTATATCAATAAGGTAACGCCATTCCATTCCTCGCTTGAGAATGTGAGAAAATTGTGAGATAAGGATAACAAATACAAATTTCCCAAGTGCAATAGGGAGGACACTAGTTTTTGGGGATTTTCTTTTTGGTGTAATGGCACTTGTAAAGTGAGGAATCTGTTAGGTTATGTGTTTTTATCCCCACTTGGAGAAAATTGTGCAACAAGGATAGATATAAAAAATCACTAATGGCGGTACCTTATTGATATAGTGACCTTAGAAAGGGAAAAATGAAAACACAAATTATTGGTAATAGTTTCAAATTTAGTATTGATTTTGTGTTAAAATATCTGTAATAAACGCAAAAAAAAACAAAAATTGGGATTTCGACTAACAATAAAGTGGTGTTTGTTTTTTGTTCGTGGTTTGCATTTTTCAGAGATGTTTTATTCTCAAATTACTTATTTTTTTAAATTTAAATTTGTATAAAATCGGTTTCGAGTTGCCGCCCCTTGCAATCGGTCGCCTGCGTGATGGACACGCAACACCCCACCAGTAGGAACGGCCCTAAATGCACCATTCCCTGCCACTTATATAAGATGGCGACTGATAAGACGTGTATAAAGTGCAAGGTGGATTTTGATGAAGATAAGATAGTGGGTTGTGATGGAAAATGTGATGGTTGGTTTCATTTGAAATGTGCAAATATGACTGAACAAAAGTTCGAAGTCGTAGTTACATGCGAAGCATTAAAATGGTTTTGTAAGAAGTGTTTAGGTGAATGTGAGATTAGGAGTGAAAAGATAACCAATAAACATGTTATGGAAAGCATTGAAGCATTAAAACTAGTAGTGCTTAAACATAATAATATTGAAGTACACAAAGAATCAGAAAACAGTCATAAGAAAACATACGCTGCAACTGCGTATGAAAGGGGCTTTGGGAACATTGTAGTGAAAGACAAAAAGAGACAGAAAGGACCAGATGTGGTTAAAGAAGCACTTAAGAAGGCTATTAATCCAAGCCAACTAGGAATTGGAATAGGGAGCGTAAAGAATTACAAGAATAAAGATGTAGTAGTAACCTGTGAAAATCGCCAGGAAAGGCTTAAACTACAGCAGGCAGTGAAGTCGAAGTTAGGCAACCAATATAGCGTGCAAGTACCGGTTAAGCAGAAATCGAAGATTAAAGTCATAGATATTGAAGACGATTTAACGGAGGAGGATCTTTTAAAATTTCTACTCGAACAAAACTCACAGGTTATTACTATAAAGGCGGAAATAAAAGTAGTAGCTATAAAGAAGAACCACAATAAGGCATTTGTCATTATCGAAGCAGATAAGGAAATGGCGGAGCAGTTAGTAGGAATCGGAAAAGTAAAAATAAATTGGTCCATATGCAGAGTATTCGTACATCATAGCGTACTAAGATGCTACAGATGCTGGGGTTACAATCACAAAGCAGCTAATTGTAAAAACAAGGAAGTATGTGGCAAATGTGCTTCCGAGAAACATGATGGCAACTGTACGGGAGAAAGTCAGTTAGTGAATTGTATCAGTGCAAACCAAAAATTTAACACTAGGGTAAATACAAAACATTCAGTTTTCGACAGAAATTGTGAGGTTTTTAAAAGGGAACTGGCGAGAGCTAAAGATAGGTTATTGTTTGACTCGAGCATATAGCAACTAAACAATAACAAAGTTAAAGTATTCTTGCTAAATGCTAGAAGTGTATTGGATGAAATTAGCAATTTTATAAAATTGGATAACCCATTAGTTGTGTGTCTGACAGAGTCAAGGTTAACAAACAGCATTGACGATTTTGAGGTATATGTAAATAAATACCGATTAATCAGAACAGACTCAATAAGTAGATTTACGGGAGGGGTAATGATGTACCTACGTCATATCTGATGTAGACTTTAAGGTGAAAAATAAATGTATATTACAAATGAACTCCTGGTTTTTAATGATTGAAGTTACAATTGGATGTGAGCTAGATAATTTGGGATGTTTATATCATTCTCCTAGAGCATCACATACAGATTTTTTAAATTTTTTTGAAGAGTGGTTGGAAAATTTTGTGATAGGTTGTACTAAAAATATTATAATTACGAATGATTTTAACCGTAATTGGAAAAGAATTGATTGTGTATATACAAACAGGTTGAAACAAATAATAAATGATAGTGGGCTCATACCGCTTATTAATGATAGTACACATATCACTGATAGGAGTAGTTCTATTATAGATTTAGTATTGAGCAATAATCGTAAGTTATTGAAATGTGAAGTATTGGACGAACCAATTATTACTGATCATATGATAATTAGTTTGGAAATAAATGTAACTAAAAAATTAAGTAAGTGCGTAGTGAAGGAAAATAATTATGATCCGCAGCAATTAAAGGAAGCACTTAGGAATGTTCCTTATAATTTTAGGGAAAGAAATTTAGATCAGAAGTATGACATCCTATATAGAAATACTAGCATGATGCCCGTTCTTCGTACGGGCAACAAATGTTTTTTCTTCTAAATCTCGAATGAATTCTAGGGCGCCTCCCTTACCCTCACTAATACGCTAAACTAACAAACGCCGCAAAACAATATTGTAAAAAACAAAATTCTTCCGAGACAATTCCTCCACAACTTTTTTATGCTTCATGTACCCCCTGGAAATGTGTACATAATTATTGTTCTCCTTGTATATCTTGATAGAAAACTATAGTTTTAGTATAACAATGAGATAAAATTAGAATATATATGTACAAACTAAATGTATTTATAAATTATAGGAAGATACCCATTTCCACCACTTGGGGGTGGAATTTCAGAAATCCTATTTATTCTGAAATATTGAGTCACTCGTGAAAACACAGTTTACTCCTTTTTATCCCTTAGGGGTGGAATTTTGAAAAATTCTTTCAGCCCATAGTATCCTAAAATAAACCCACAGCGAAATTTTTTTTTATAAATTTAACATTCTACCGCTTTTTACAGCTTTAGGGGTAACATTAAAATCCCTTAAACCTCTTTCTAAATATTTTAAGAGTACATCTGTATGCCAAACAAACAATGTTCTCTAACTTAATAAACATAGGAGATACGAAAGGTTCTTTAATTCACCCCCAATCAAGATTTGCACCTTTAGGGGTTGATTAGGGCAAAATCCTAAAATACGTTTCTAGGTATTTGCATTGATAATCTTTGCAAGCAAACACTAAGTCGATACCTTATCGGGTGTAAGAGAGATATTGAGGAATTCGTGAAAACACATTTTACCCCTTTTTACCCCCTTAAGGGTCGAATTTCAAAAAATCCCTTTTTAGCACTACCTTACATAACAAGTTGAACCTTTCCTCCTAAATTTCAAGTTTTGAGTGCCAGTGGTTTCGGCTCTGCGTTGATTAGTCAGGGTTGTGACTTTCCTTTATATACAGGGTGTCCGAATTTCGTAGGGACAACATGGGTAACTTTTGTATTTGAAGAGATAGAGAAATGGTTAAATTAGCAAAAAGGTGCAGGTTTGAGAGCTCATTAAGAATCCATCATCACATTTTACTTGTCATGGCCCACTTGTGTAAAATTAAAAAAAAACAAAATCTCCTAATTTCTTTTATATGCCGTAACTTTTTTGTTACTTAAGATATTGAGATGCGATTTGAACTAATTTGCATGGTAATTTAAATACATTTATTGGCACTTAATAAAACCAATTTTATTTGTGCAAATTTTTAGTAATCTAACCTAACCTCAAAATTTTAAATTGGTACCGTGCAATTTTTTTGGCCCTTCTAAGAGAGGATTTTTTTCTGAATGCAATGATGTATTACATTATATGGAAACTTCTTCAAAATTTTGAAAAACTGAGCTTACTCTTTTTACAGGCAGAAATCACTAGTGCCATGATCACAATAACTTTGTTTTTTGTTTATCGCGTTATCTGTGAAATTATGTTTCGAAACAAAAAGCAGGCTTATCATCATTAGAGTCCCTGTATATAGTTATATAAGAATCGGGCAAATACAAATGTCAGCCGCCATTAGTGTTCCAAAAATAAATGATGCGTTCAAGGCCGGAGTTGTTTTTCTTAATATGTGTCACTTTGATGAATTTAATTACTTGTCAGTTTGATATTGTCAATAAATGGTAAACTTAATGCATTTACGAAAACTACACTGGTAGTTCTCTGAATGTCATTTTTTGGCAGTGGTCTATTATGATATGTTTTTCGGACTTTTTCCACTGTCTAGGGTGTAAATCACACAACGTTTCGGGAGTTATTGATCTACTCCCGTCTTCAGGTGTTCCTGGTTAGTTCTGAGAAGGACTTATATTCTACGTTTTTCTACGTAAATTTGTGCCTCCCCCGGGTTTTGAACCCGGGACCGCTGATCGCTAGTCTGTCACTCTAACCACTAGGCCACCAGGGCGGTTATATATTTTAGTTGTAAACTTATATATATATTACCGCTGTATGCGCAGTAGACTATTTTTGTAATTCTCTGCGCAGTAGTGGCATCCAAATGGGCTTTAGTTCTGCGCTAGCCTGGCTAATTGGTTCTGCTGCCAGCGCTATGTATGTAGCTTCTTTCAGCTTCCTACGGAATCTGTTTTCCTCTTTAGCTACAATTGATGCGTTATCCCATTGTATGTGGTGGTCTTCGTTCCAGACGTGTTCTGCGATCTTGGATTTGGTGGTTTCGCCCATTCTAACATTTTTGCGGTGTTCCGATAATCTCACTCGTAGGGGTCGTTGTGTTTCCCCTATGTATTGTCTTCCACACTCACACGGTACGCTGTAATCTCACCAGAGCGGAGATTAGAGCGATCAAAGTTCTCAAAAACGAAGCTACCATCAAGATACTACCTGCAGACAAAGGCAATGCAACAGTGATCATGGATTCAAACACCTACTCAGAGAAAATCCAAGACCTGATCAACGCGGGGGAATACAAGAAACTTCCCACAGACCCAACACCGAAGGTCGAACGGAAAATATACCAGACGTTGTATAAACACAAAGAGGAGTTCTCAAACTTCCAGAGAATGAAACTTACTCCGCATTACAGCAAACCGCCTCACCTATACGGGCTACCCAAGATACACAAAGAGGGAATACCCCTAAGACCGATAGTTAGTTCCATAAATTCACCATGCCATCCTCTATCAAAGTTCCTGTTAACAATAATATCCCCACTAGCGGCCAAAACAACATCCGCCGTGAAAAATACTGAACACTTTGTAGACAAAATCAAACAAACTCACATAGCTCCGAATGACATGATGGTGAGCTTTGACATAGTAAGCCTCTTCACAAATGTGCCGACAGATGACGCACTAGCAATCATCAGAAACAGGCTGGAACTGGATGACACACTTGCCGAACGCACAGATCTACAGGTAGATACAATAATGGAGCTGTTAACGATCTGCATTAAGACCACATACTTCCAAGCAGACGAGCAGTTCTACCAACAAGATTTCGGAGTGGCCATGGGATCTCCACTATCTCCAGTAGTCAGTAACATCTACATGGAAGACTTTGAAGAACGAGCTATATCTCAATATGAGAACAAGCCTAGTCTATGGCTGCGATACGTAGATGATACGTTCGTAATATGGCCCCATGGAAGAGAGACACTGGACGGCTTCCTGGAACATCTCAATAATCAAGCCCGATCAATTAAGTTCACGATGGAAATAGAATCGGAAGGCAAACTCCCATACCTAGACGTACTAGTCCAGAAGAATGGTGACACGGTACAAACAAAGGTATATCGAAAACCAACCCATACGGGGAGATACCTACACTACGATTCTAACCACCACAATAGCGTGAAACGTGGCGTCGCGAGATGCCTATATAGCCGAGCCAAGACCATATGCTCGGAGGAAGAAGACCTTAAACGGGAAATTGAGATAATCACAGAAATGCTGCAAGCTAATGGCTACCCAAAAAGAACTCTAAACCAAACGCTAAAAGAGATGGACAGAAATACAACACCGGCAGGGGATGAGAAAACGAAGCCAACAACCACGGCCGTAATACCATACATCCGAGGAGTTTCCGACAAACTGAGAAGAATAGGAAACAGATTCAATATAAGAACTGCCTTCAAGTCCACAACAACTCTAAGAGGCATGATGACGCATACCAAGCCTCAGAACGAAGATCAGAGTTCAAAGAACTGTATCTACAGCGTACCGTGTGAGTGTGGAAGACAATACATAGGGGAAACACAACGACCCCTACGAGTGAGATTATCGGAACACCGCAAAAATGTTAGAATGGGCGAAACCACCAAATCCAAGATCGCAGAACACGTCTGGAACGAAGACCACCACATACAATGGGATAACGCATCAATTGTAGCTAAAGAGGAAAACAGATTCCGTAGGAAGCTGAAAGAAGCTACATACATAGCGCTGGCAGCAGAACCAATTAGCCAGGCTAGCGCAGAACTAAAGCCCATTTGGATGCCACTACTGCGCAGAGAATTACAAAAATAGTCTACTGCGCATACAGCGGTAATATATATATAAGTTTACAACTAAAATATATAACCGCCCTGGTGGCCTAGTGGTTAGAGTGACAGACTAGCGATCAGCGGTCCCGGGTTCAAAACCCGGGGGAGGCACAAATTTACGTAGAAAAACGTAGAATATAAGTCCTTCTCAGGACTAACCAGGAACACCTGAAGACGGGAGTAGATCAATAACTCCCGAAACGTTGTGTGATTTACACCCTAGACAGTGGAAAAAGTCCGAAAAACATATTACACTGGTACCGTTTACCGATTGGTGGTCAGCTGATTTTGCAGTAGATAGATCGGATTGAGTAATTTACGAGCGGTTTTTTGGTGGTGTAGTAAACATATAACCTCTAAAAACTTGTCTTGTCATCGAATCGAACAATATTACGTACGTCATTTAATTGTCATTGCCATAGCCACCCTTCAAATTTCCATTTTAGATTATTGCGCATGCGCAGTGGATCGTAGCCAATCAAAAATTGAACCGCGTTTGCCCGACTCTTATCTTACCATATACAGGGACTCTAATCATCATACGTGCCTTCCAGTAGTGTCAGTGTGTTCCGTATGTTTGACGTGTAAGTTCTACGTTCTTGCAGCACTTGATATAAGCACAAAATACATCATATTTTCAAAATTTTCCGTTATAAGTTGAAGTAATAACACTCACACTACTGGAAGGCACGTATGATGATAAACCTGCTTTTTGTTTCGAAACATAATTTCACAGGTAACGTGATAAACAAAAAACAAAGTTATTGTGATCATGGCACTAGTGATTTCTGCCTGTAAAAAGAATAAGCTCAGTTTTTCAAAATTTTGAAGAAGTTTCCATATCATGTAACACATCATTGCATTCAGAAAAATCCTCTCCTAGAAGGGCCAAAAAAATTACACGGTACCAATTTAAAATTTTGAGGTTAGGTTAGATTACTAAAAATTTGCACAAATAAAATTGGTTTTATTAAGTGCCAATAAATTTATTTAAATTACCATGCAAATTAGTTCAAATCGCATCTCAATATCTTAAGTAACAAACAAGTTACGGCATATTAAAGAAATTAGGAGATTTTGTTTTTTTTTTAATTTTAGACAAGTGGGCCATGACAAGTAAAATGTGAAGATGGATTCTTAATGAGCTCTCAAACCTGCACCTTTTTGCTAATTTAACCATCTCTCTATCTCTTCAAATACAAAAGTTACCCATGTTGTCACTACGAAATCCGGGCACCCTGTATATATAGATTACTAATGTTATAGACTATTTTATGCCAAAGAAAGAGGTAGTAGTTAGGGATTTTGGTACAAAGACATGGTTCAATAATAATGTTTTAAGTGCAATAAAAATAAGAGACTTGAATTATAAAAAGTTTCTATTAACTAGAGATAAGCATGACTGGGAAATGTACAAAACTGCTAAGAATAGGACTGTAACCATTATTCGACAGGAAAAGAAATTATATTATGAACTAAATGTTGATGAGTGCAAAAGTGATCCAAATCGTATGTGGAAAACTTTAAAAAAGATAGTCTCAACGTCAGGAGTCGAAAATTATATCGGGATCAAGTTTGGTTCGCAGGTAATTATGGATAACTCTATTGCAGCACATAAGTTTAATGAATTCTATATTGAAAGCATTAACGAAATAATTAATACAATAGGGAAAGTGCAAAAATGTTATACCTACTGTTAATAATTGCCATAGTAGTTTTAATGAATTTAAACTCATAATTCAAGAGGATCTACATAAACTGGTTTTCTCCTTAAAAACAAAAACAGCCCAGATGAAAATCATATTGCGTTCATAAAAGAGAATTATGTAGAGTTGAAAGATATACTCATTAATCTCATTAATTCATTGCTAGAGCAGGGGGTTGTGCCTAAAGCCTTGAAAACATCAACAATAGTACCTATACGAAAGATTGCTAATACGGTGAAAGCAGACGAATTTCGGCCTATAAACATGTTAGCAGCTACAGAGAAAATACTAGAGAGAGTGGTACACCTTCAGTTAACTGATTATATTCAAAATAACAATATTTTAACAGAACATCAATCAGGTTTTAGGGAGGATTTTAGTTGTGAAATGGCATTTCAAGATATACTAAACGATTGGAAAAACGCAATAGATCAAAATTTAATAATATTAGTTGTCTACTTAGACCAAAAGAGCTTTTGAAATGGTAAATAAAGTCAAGTTAATAAAGAAGTTACAAGAATATGGTTTTGGTGGTACGGTTGTTACATGGATTAAGAATTATTTAATTGAACGCAAACAAAAAGTCAAGTGCAATATGGAGGAATCGAGCGAACTTACAGTAGAAAGAGGTGTACCCCAGGGAAGTGTACTGGGTCCGCTGTTATTTATCTTGTATATAAATGACTTGGCGGCTATATATATAATAGTAAAATCGTGTAAAATACATATGTTTGCAGATGATACCATTATATATATAAGCGGAAAAAATCTCGTGGAAATGCTAAAAACACTAAATAGGGAGCTAACGGAGGTAAAAGACTGGTTATTTGATAATGAGCTTAAGCTTAACGTTGACAAAAGTAAAGCAATGGTAGTAGCCACCCAGAAAAGGAATTAAATGTATGATAAAGCGATCATTAATGTAACAATAGATGGTACAAAATTGGAATTAGTAGATACCTATAAGTAGGTACCTGGGATTTGTAGTGGATAGACAGTTAAAATTTAAGGATCATATAAATTATATTTGCAAGAAAATTGCTAAAAAGGTAGGAGTCTTAAAGTGGGTGCAGCAGCTATTTATCAGTAGATGCACGAAAAACAGTTTTTAATAGAATAATTCTCCCCCAATTCCTATACGGAGCAACAATTATTTATACAGCACAGGAACAGGACTTAATGAGATTACAAAAATTACAGAATAAAGCCATGCGAATAATTTTGACTTGTAATAGATACACCAGTATTGACGTCAATGTCAAATAATTCATTGGAGGTTGGTCGTTTTTCCTTCCAGTGAAAAAATCTAAGTTTATTGTTCTTTTTAATTGTTATTCGTTGATAACGAGGGCAGATTGTCCCTCGAAACGGTCGTTATTTAATATTTTTAATTTGCAGAGTGGCGAAATACCCAAATAAGAATATGAATTAATAAAAAAAGTGGTTGCACATACCCCACTTGACCTTAGAAAAATTATACGTTTTTTGTGATTAGTGGAAATTTTTCAGCAAATTTCCGATTATTATGGCTGTTGCTATGGTAAATTTCCATTTAAATATACATAATGTTTGTCCAAACATTTTCAAAATCACTCCGAATATAGATACCATTTGTGATACAACGAAGTTGTGAGGGTTGCATAAATTGATAGATGTTGACTGTTGACAGTTGCTGGTTGGTGCAGCTGTGCAAAAGAATTGTAAACATTTGTAGCCTGCGTTGAGGTACCTAATCAGCTAACATTTCGAACTGCAGAGAGCATGTTCGTATACTTTTATATTAGAAGCAACGTTCATAAATTATACAAATTATACAAAATATACTTAATCTAATTGCACCTTTGTATTAGCTTGCAGGCATTTCAAGTGTTCAGCTAAATTAGCCGAACAGCTGCAATGGATGTAAAAGATGAACCGGTCGATCATGATTTACTTAATACAGTTGCCACCGATTCAGAAAATGTGCAAAATACAGATGGTAATAAAGTAGTTCCGAACGTCTTTCTCAAGCAAGAAGTCAATGAAAGTACTTGTGAAGATGTTTACGATGTGAAGAGTATTAAGCAGGAGGAAGTGAATATAAAGGAGGAATTATTCATTAGTCATGTAGCAAGTGAGAGTTTTGAAATGAAGTCCGCTGTTTGTAGCTCGCGTGAACATAAAGCAACAGATGATGTGCAAATATGGTCAAAAGAAAAACCAATGTATCCATACAAAGCAGCATGTAAAAGTACGTTGGATGATCACACAAACACCCACGTTGGTGAAAAAACTTTAATGTGTCCTGCGTGTGATTATAGTGCTGCAAGTAGCAAAACTCTGGTTAAACATGTGAAAATACACACTGGCGAGAGACCTTATTTTTGTACAGCCTGTGAATACAAAGCTGCACGTAAAAGCACATTGGTTAAACATATGAGAACACATACCGGAGAAAAACCTTATTCATGTAACATTTGCGAATACAAAGCAGGAAATAGAAGTACGATGGTTCATCATATGAGGACACATAATGGGGAGAAACCATATATATGTTCTTACTGTAACTATAAATCTGCACAGAAACACAATTTAAATATTCACATGAGGATACACAATGGAGAAAAGCCATATTCTTGTTTTCATTGTAAATATAAAGCAAAACAGAAACACACCTTAGCAGCTCACATGAGGGTTCACACAGGTGTAAAACCTTATTGTTGCTCTTTGTGTGAATATAAAACCGCACGCAATAAGAATCTGATTCATCATATGCGCACTCACACAGGAGAAAAGCCATATTCTTGTTCGGTTTGTGATTACAAAACAGCACAGAAAAGTAATTTAATCAGCCATATAAAAACACACTTAAGTGAAAAACCTTATGAATGTCCTCTTTGTCAATATAAAACCGCACGTAAAAGATATTTACCTGTTCATATGAAGACGCATACAGCAGAGAAATTCTTTTCGTGCACCATTTGTGAATATAAAGCAGCGCAGAAAACAAAGTTGAATTGCCACATGAAGACTCACACAGTCTAAGTGTCTTAAGATATTATTCGTGGTTACTTTACCTCAAAGAAATTCAATCATATGAAGACCCATAGCAAAGTAACCTTAAAAACTTCCTGTTGTGGATTTAGTAATGGAGTTTTAGAAGTTTTGGTATTAATCGTTGATGTTATAAGTGCTATTAAGTTAGTTTTGAAATAGAATATTAAGCTGCGATGAGTTTAATATCAGTACCACTAGATATGTATTAAGAACAGGACAGGCCACATGGGCTCAAACTTTTATTTAACGCAAATTGCTTGCGCAAGGAAGCCAAGGGGATGAGTTCAAGTGATGTAAGGAAATCGTACAGCTTAGGACAAGAAGAACATTACGAGCAATTGCCGCAGAACTGTCCAGCATAGAACAGAGCAATCTATGTCATTACTCACCCTGTGCGAGACTTAAAATGTTCAGAATGTAGTATGTAGTTGACATATCTCTTCGCATGTAGAACTGTAAAGCCACGATTTAAAATGTTCAGAATGTAGTATGTAGTTGACATATCTCTTCGCATGTAGAACTGTACAGCCACGATGGCGTTAATGCTATCTCATTGTTGTATTTATTGGGTGATAGTTATAAATATTGTATTGTTTTACAATGGAGTAAATGGCAGTAAGAATAATAAGTGTGTCATTCATATTTAAATAATTCCTTGTTTACAAATTTCATGTAAATACATGCAAGTTATACAATCTGAAGCATGGTAACTGGTACTCTGAAACGGACTGAATTTTTATTTATGGTAATTTTTACATTATTACTGGCCTAACTAGCTAGCGCCCCAATCTACCTTCTGACTGCAATGCGTTTTGTGTGTTGTGGTCACAATTTGATATTCCATTTTGTTTTGTCACTGAGTGAAAACCAACCCATCGCACAGAAAGAGGTGTATGAATCGTGTTACTGTTTAAATGCTATTACTTTCCTTTGCAATTAGGAACAAAAATGTAAGTTTATTAGCTTTAGTTTTGCCTTTTAATTATTAACTAGCAGAATATCTGTCCACAATCTTTATAGCCTTCAAAATGTCGACTGCCTTGTTGCAGTATGTGGTAAGAAATCGGTCTAGCAAATGGCAATTAGGGGTTTGGGTATTGATAAAGTGAAAATCAGATTGATGCTATTGGAAAATGTAAATGACCAAACTGATCAAATTTGATTGCCCTCTATGTCTATGAATACACCTAGGGACCCTAGGGTAGACATTTTAGTGTCTCATGATCTTTCTATCTCGCTACAAAATGTAAGTTGGTAGCCCTTCCTGTGATGTAGGCGTGTTGGTTAGGATGTAATGGATTATTAATCAACACATTTTCTTTTAGTTCTTTGTCACACAGCCTTTCCAGCACTTTTAAACGAAGGATGTTAGTATAAATTTAGGTAAGGAGCAATTCGTTTGTCCTGATTAACATATCCCAACTAGTATCAAACCCATAGTATGTGTAAGCATAACCGAGACAGAAACTGTGAATGAGTAACTCAACGCATGAAAATTCAACTCGTTCTATGGAGTCGTATTTTCAGCTTGGGGATTATAACTCATAAGATTCATTAAAAAATTATCGATATTTGAGCCATCATAATCTCTTAAATTTAAGACATTGGCTAATAGAACCCTTTACGATACTGACAATATAGCAACTCTCGATTTTCCATTTGGTACGAGCTAACTTGGTTTTGTTTCATGTCTCAAATGAATTAATTTAGAAATGCCATTTTATTTTTCTAGGTTAGATCATGTGTTTTAAGCATAAAAAGCAACAACAGTGTGTTTGGGACAAACATTGATCGTTAGCATTGATACTCACGTAATGAAATAGCATTACGCTTTCTCTGGCATATGTTTTAAATCATATTCTATTCCTAAATATAATTCGTAGTATGCCTAATAATCTAGAATTTTGTAAGTATATCATTTTGTTATAACCCCAATGCAAGAAAATACAACTCGTTCTACGGTTTCATTGTATTTTTAGCTTTGGGATTATAACTAATAATATTTCACCAAAAATCCATCAATAATAAGAGTAGGTAGGTACTACTTATTGTATTACCCCTGATAATATATGAACTTAATACTGATAACTGTACGAAAGTAAGATGCAATAACGAATTAATAGAAAAATTAAATTAGTAACGGGAATAAGTCAAGGGGATAGCTTAAGCTCGCTACTATTTTGTTTGATAATGGACAAGATAATAGATCAGACAAAAATCGTTAACCAAGGATATAGAATGAGAGCAGAAATGATTAAACTTGTAGAGTATTCAGACGACCTGGTTTTAATTACAGAAAACGAAGATGGATTACAAAAGCTGTTAAACCAATTTAAACGGACGGCAAAAAGGTATAACATGATAATCAAAACAGATAAAACTAAAAGTCTAACGGTAGCAAAAGAACCAATACGGTGTAAGCTAGAAGTGAACAATAAAATAATCGAATAAGCGATGTGTTTTCCTTATCTCGGGATCCTAATACAGCGATGAAAATGAGGAAATCAAAAAGCAAGCTAATAAAGCCAAAGCAATATCTGGCGCACTTAAACACGTAATATGGCTAGACCACTACTTACATACAGTATAGAAACAATGGCAAACACTGGGAAAACCAAACAAATAAATATTAAGGATCACTGACTGAAAATATTATGGTGCATCACGGGAAGAAAGTTAAACAACAGAGTCAGCTGGTCACTTATAAATGACCGAGCAAATTTTTAACTATCTGGTCACTTATAAGCAGAGAAAAAGTGGTCGACGAGAATGCGTGACTATCATACTGCCTTTAGTGCTTGTAAAAACTTTATTTTGCATGTTTTCAAAAACTATACTTCTTAAAAAAATTTTTTTTTGACAAAAGTTATAGATAATTACGTAATATATAATAGGGTTTTAATGCTTGATACCTATTAAAAATCGTTGTCAAATCCTGACAAGTGAAAAACCAGAAGGAAGTGAACCATCTGGATCACAACACCAACCGAGAAATATCAAAATTCCACCAATATTTTTACACGAAGTTAACTGTTACCAGGAAATAGTCTCGGACTTACAAAAAATCTTAAAGAGCTAATATACTACTAAGCATAAAAATAAGAACTCAATAAAAATTAATACTACAACGACAGAAGACTTCCGAGCTATAACATCATATTATGACTTAGCTAAATTAAAATATCATACGTTCAGCTCACCAGACGAACATTTATTATCTGTAGTATTAAGAAGTGTGCTTCTATGACGCACAGAGGAACCTAATTACCTACTCAATTCCTAGTGGTAAAACTATTAAAGGCGAAAAAATCCTATGCCTCTGTGCGTAATTCATTTAGACAATAACGAGAAAGCAAAGAAGATATTCAACTTGCGATACCTACCTAATGCTGTAATTAGTGTTGATCCAAGACGAAAACGGACAGATATATCAATATGTCATCGGAATGGACACACAAAAATTATTGTAAATTAACACCCACGTGTATCAAATGCAAAATGTAGAAAAGATAAGGAACCAGAACCCACTTGCTTAAATTGTGGTAACAATTGCCGTGCGAATTACAAAGTTTGTGCGTATTATCAAAGCTTAAAAACACGAATACTTGAAAATAGCCTCCCAACTTGAAGACAAAACACTACTGCAACCGTAGAATAGAAGAAACATGTAACAGCAGCTATAACTTCCAACGTAAGCCAATAGAACCGCAAGAAAAAATTGAAGATATAATTAAGATTTTATTAGAAAAGGTTATAGAACAACTAGTTCCTCAAATAAAGGATATCATTTCAAAAGCACTGGTTTCGTTGTTAATCAAAAATTATAAATAAAAACTCGATAGAAAATATAAAACTACCGAACTGGAATGTTCGAGAAAAAAGAGCAGTCGCTATTGACTTTTTATATACTTAGTAGAAACAATGTAGACATAATGTGCATATCAGACACACATTTGGTTCTCACGGATAAACTAATTATTCCGGGATATAAAATTTATAGAAACGATCGTTAAACTCCAATTGCATCGGGAGGAGTAGCCATTCTTATTAAAGACAAATTCAAACACCATGAACTTTAACTGCCAAAACTGTTATATTTGGAAGGTGTGGCAATAGTAGTGGAATATAGAAACAATAAAAATCTCAAAATAATTGCCGCCTAACAAAAAGATCAAGAAGGAGGATTTTGCTTCTCTCTTCGGGGACATTCCAACTTTATTATGCGGAGATTTAGATAACAAGTACATAAAATGAGGATGCAGAATTAATAAACCAAATGGAAGCAGTTTAATGTCTGTGATAACAAATCATGCCATTCAGCTTTCTGCACCTTCTGAACCAACACATATTCCGTACAGGTTAGACCATTTTCAGAATATATTGGATGTGGTTCTAGATAAGAATTTCTGTTCTCTCGTTCACAAGAAGTGTTACGCGAGTTAGACGTCGACAATCTACCGGCCTTAATCCTTTTCCGCTTGTTCTACAAAAAAAAAATCAGTACATCGACAAACTAATAAAAGGAACGATAGACTGGAAAATGTTTCAAACAGAATTAAATAGACCTTTTCCCAATTACTCACTTTAATTTAAATGATACAGAATCGATTGACGAAGCAGTAGAGAGCTATAAATCGTCAATCTACACCGCAATAGACAGTTCTACCTCAAAAAGCCCCTTAAACAAGTATACTTGCACTTCACATGTTCTTAATTATATCTTTACACTAATCAAACAAAAACATAGAACTAGAAGGCTTTGGCAAATGACTTGAGACAGAAATGTGAAAAAAGAACTCATAAAATAAATTGGGAACTCCATCAATATGCCATAAGTAACTATCAGAAATACATATCTGATATAGATATACACGGTAACAGCCTTTGGAAAGCAACGAAGAATATTCTAAGACAAACAAATGTAATGCCACCAATAACAACAGATCAAGGAGCTTTCAGCAGCGACGAAGAAAAAGTAAAATTTTTGGGGATTATTACGAAAGCGTATTTCAAGACCACACGAGTAACAATGAAAATATAGATTTTCAAAATAGTATTAACCAAAGTTTATAAGAAGAAATGGAAATTGAGGTAGAAGCAATCAACCCAGTCACACATGGAGAAATTGCATTTTATATCAAGCAACTTAAAAATAAAAGAGCTCCAGGATATGACCTAATAGGTAACTAATGAGATACCTACTGCAAAAAATTACATCGAAAGCTGTAGCTTACTTATGTACAATATTTAATGCATGTCTTCGTACCGGACATTTTCCAAGTAAATGGAAACGCAGAAATAATAGTAATACCAAAACCAGGAAAAAACAAAAGACCAGTATCCAGTTATAGACCAATTAGTCTATTACCCACATTACCCAAATTACTTGAAAAAGTAATACGGAGAATGTTACAAGAGGATACAGATGACTGTAACAAAATACAAGCTTTTCAATTTGGTTTTAGAAAACACCATTTAACCACACAACTATTAAGAATGTCAGAAGTTATAGTAAAATGTTTCGAGGAAAATAGGCACACACTGATCGCTTTCTTGGATACAGCACAAGCTTTCGATAAGGCATGGCACAATGGTCTACTTTACAAATTAAAGAATATAAATTGCCCGACATACATTTATAATGTAATACAATCGTTTATTAATAATAGAACATTCCAACTGAAAATAAATAACTCCAAATCCTCGTATAGAGTTAAATCTGGTATTCCACAAGGGTCAATATTCGGTCCAATATTATTTAATATATATGTAAGTGATTTCCCAACTTTTCAAGATTCCCAGGTAAGCATGTATGCACGTGACACCTCCGTATTCACTCAACATCAGGATATTATAGTAGCCAGAAAACGTTTGCAATCATCGCTAAATATTGTCAGTACTCGGATGAAAAAATGGAAAATTCAGCTAAACTCCAATAAATGCGAATCAAAGATTTTAACCCTCCGGAGGTCACCCAATAGTCCCAACTTACTCATAAATAACAAACAAATAGAGTGGAACCCACACAACAGCACTCTTATATTCTTGAAATTAACTGCGACACAACATATCGGCCAAAAACTAAAAGAAACAAACGTTAGGTTATATTTGCTATACCCAATATTAAACAAGATAAAATGTGGTTTGTTAGTAGTATACACTTCGATTATAAGGCCGTTAATAAGATACGCATTCCAAGTGTGGGGAGTAGCTGCAAATACACAAGTGAACAAAATTCAAAAGTTCCAGAAGAGAAATTGCCTAGGTTTATGAGAAATTCTCAGATTGATTATGAACTAGGTATTCTGAAAATAAAAGAATACGTTCTTTGAAAACGTTCAACTAAGTGCCGCTGCCAATCACTATCAACTCGACGGCGATCTCGACACACTCCATAAAAAAAGACACAGTTTTAACAGTGTTTACCTAGCGTAGCTGCATATAATTATGCAAATAATGTACCTATGTAACGTAATCTATTGTGATGATATTTATGTAAGTACATATATATTTAGTTACTGGGAGACTGTCGTTGACGTTGCTCCCCCTAATGTTAAATTAGTTGTTAGAGAACTATGTAGAACATGCATTTATATGTTGGTCTAGTCAAATAAATCATTTAACAAACAAAAAAATTACTGAGATCTTCGAATTCATATTAAAAACGAAGATATACATTTGCAGTCCTATTAATTAAACCGTCTGGGCGGAGAGGAAACAGACGGATTCACACACTGACAGACACACTTCGAAAACCATTTTCTCTGAATCAGAAGACACGAAAAGGGACGAAGTAAAATAAAAAATCTGGTATGATACACTCACACAACTTCCTTTTACAGTGATTTTATAATTAGCCAAAAATTTGATTTTTAATTTTTAAGCATATGTCAAAAAATTTCGAAAATTACAAATTCTACAAAAACGGTACAAAATAGAGCGTTCATTCAAGAAACAAATTTTCTCTAAAATTTTAAGCTGAATTCAAAAATGTAATAATATACCGGTTGTTCTATTTAAAATAAGAATTAATTTAAAAAAATAGAAAAAAAAACAAAAGAAACCCAATTTAGAAGTATTCAACTGGAAAATTATCTATTTCACATCAATACAAATTAATAATGTAAAAAAAATTAAAGTTTGAAAAAATCGTTAGAGCCGTTTTTGAAAAAATCGAAAAAACTGAAAAATCACAAGAGTAAACACCTACTTCCGATTATGCGATTTTCTTCGAAAGCTTGCTGTTTCATATACATAGTACACAAAACTTATATATATAAAGTTTCAACGCCATTAGCTCTTTTCGTTTTTCAGATATTCTGTTCACAGACAGACAGACAGACACACAAACAGACACGCAGATAGACAGACAGACCAATGAACAAAAACATGCTTTTTGGGTTCAGGGGACTCGAAAACGTAAAGATCTGTTGAAAACTCAATTTCGAATTTTTGGGGTGAATCCAATACTTCCTTTATGGTAAAAGGAAGTAAAAATGAGGAGGAAAATAAAATTCTTAAAAACTCGAAAAAAATTTTTGTGTTGGGAGTAAAGTAAATAGAATAATTTAAAAATTAAAAAGCTTTGGAGGTTTAGGATAGAGGAAAACGTAAATTACAAGTAAACGGACTTTTATGCATCGATGCAAATTAGTGTCGCTTATCTATCTTTTACGTTTAATATGTTTACACTTTATTGTAAATTGATGTCAGTTCCAATTGAAGAGTCTATTTATATTTATCTATTTACAAAGTGTTTTATTATTGAATCACTTTCAAGATACCGAATGTTAAAGTTATCTATCGCTAAATATAAACTGAAAACTTGCGTAAATCGGACGATAGAGAGACAAATAAAATTATGCCGTATGCGTTGGTAGATGATATAATCTAATCTTCAGATTATATGTGTCCAATTTAGGCAACACCATGAGGCGACCTTGTTTTTTTTAAATGTACCAACACATCTCACAATTTATATTTCATATGAAGTTGTTGATTTGTAACTGTTAAAAATAAAGAAGTACAAATGCTCGCTACTTTTAGAGCAGGATACGATATTGCAGTTAAACCTTTTTGTGAACTTATAGGTATTCTAAAATTAATTTATGTGGCGATTTTAGTCGTTTAGAACATTAATTCTGCTGCAAACTACTTTATTATAGCGATAGGCTTTTCTAGCAGATTATGAATTCGACGTATATAGACTTCATACATGAACATCACCTTTACATAATCAAGGAAGGTCGCACGTAATAAAATCAATTTTGTTTCAATTAAAAACAGTGTGTTAAGTATAAAAACATACCCAGGCGCAGATGAAGGTTTTGATTGAAAAAAAAGAAACAAACCGAAGTAAAGTGATCAAAAAGATAATCAGAGAAGAGATAAAAGCAAAAGGGTACTAGACGAAAAGGTAATAATAACTAGATATAAGAACTTTCAGGGCGTTTAATCTCTATAAAAAAATTAAAATAAAGAACAAAATTCAACTAAAAATGGGATGTGCTAAAGACGCGAAAACCATACATTCAAGTTTTATTTAATGACAACTGGGAGGAAATAAATGTGAAACAAAAACAAAATACGGAGCATTGGATACGAAGTCTAAAGTATCGTAAATGCCTTAAAACAAACCGTAGGGTTTGATTAAGTTCCAAACGAATTTATTAAGCTACTGGAGAATGAAATGAGAGTAACCGCTTTGTTTAATAAAATCTGTAGAGCGGGAAACATACCACAGGAATGGCTGAGTGTACATGTTGTTCATGATCAAATGCTTTTTCATAACATAAAATTCTCCTAAAAAGTGTTTTGTTGTATTCTGTTACATAATAAAACGATACTTATGGCCAAAGCAGCTTCACGCCGTCTCAGGAAATCTAGGTCGTCACTGGAATGAAATGCAAAAGCTAAAATCTTCTCAAGGGATTTCAAATCGGTTGTTTTTATTACTCAAAAAGCTATGCATTCCAACGTTATGTAACAAGGACTGCACGGCTAGATACAGGCGAGAAAAAAGGGTAGAATTACATCCGAACTTGAAACAGGGGGCGGAATCTTCATAATTCTCGACACGCTATTGTCAACTGCTGTAAAATAATTAACACAGTACACAATGAAACAAAAACGATACTTTTAACGAGATCTATTGGATAACTTTAACAAGTGTAACAACGAATTGTCTGGAATAGCAGGCACTGGGCATATTACTATGAAATAGAGATTAAATTTTACTTTACGTATTGAATAAGAATAGTGCTGCCTGTGCACGATCTTAGGTTTGTTAATAATTACAAATATTTTAATACAAAAGTGAACGATTCTGTACCCTTGTTTTATTTTAATTATATGCAATAATATTCGGCTGCTCTGGTGAACATAATACTCTGTCTCAGGGTTAGGTCGCTAAATTAGAAATATTGGGTAGAGGAAACTAACTTTTAGTAGCTCCAGTTTAACTCGGATTTTATTTGTGAAAGCACCAAAACTAAATCTGAAATAGCTAACCTCAAAAATTGACATGAAACACAAAGTGATGTGCACTCGTATAAATCGCAGTAATTGATTTAAATCAATGCCAAAATCAGCAAAATACCTTATATTAGGTAAGCAATAATTATTTTCGCATAGCAACAGTACTATCGGCTTTTGCTCTAGCTTGACGTACAAGTGACGCCAACATCAGTTGTTTTAGCTTGCAAACGAATGGATAATTTTCCTTTAAATTCCTACAAATTCTAATGATGCCACGTCCATTTCTGGGTACTGGGATGCATTGGATAATCGGGAACTACGGCACTGCGTAGCGGAAACTCCAATTTTGCAGGCTCCAGTGAAATAAAAGGGCTCTGGAAGATGAAAATTTCTCAAGATATCTGGTTTGCAGATCACTCTGATGCTGGCCGCACCTCTCAGGGGACGCCAATGCGTTTTCTTTGCTGCAAATAACCTGGTAGAGTCACCATTTCTGCACGAAGTTCTGCGTAGAGGGATCCTCTAGGTGTTGAAGGCACCAAACTAGATTCCGACTAGCTGCTGCAGACGGTATCGACTCTCGAGCGCAGCCCGTACGTGGATCGAATAGACTGGCAAAGTGGTTTCAATTGTGTCCAACACTTTGGTGGTTGAATAAAACCAACACTTGCACTAAATGAATGTGTTTTTATTAACAAAATCAAGCTTTTCTGGGAGCTAACGTAGAACAATGTTAACAACTTGGACAATTTCAATCCTCTGTGGTTGTTAAACAAAAGAGGGTCTGGTATCTTAGCAACATATCACCACAATTGTTAAAAGTAAATAAGATTTGATACTTAAAATTAACTTATAGAATAAGGTTTTGATAACATCTTCAATTCTTACAAGCTAAATAAATGTTCTTAGGTTGGGGTTTAATGTAAGAGCAGTTGGCAGCTTTTCATAATTGCTGTACTGAACTCCGCCCCGTATTTAACTAGTGTTGGTTATAATGTATTATAATAATAATGGTGAGGCACTAACACCCCATGAAGGAGCTTGGCCTGCAAGGCGGGAGGTTAGAGCTTCCGTATCCTCGCTCTCACACCCGGCTGTCGCGTGTCAAATTCATGACACGTGGTGATGTGGTGAGCACCACGCATTAGACAACCGCATTATTACCCCATGTTCTTTCGAACGCAGGTTCCCAATTATTTAAAGCGACTGGGTAGGCCGCCCGCCAGGCATCGATCTGGGATTTGAACTCCAGACTTCCGCGCCGCAGTCCGATGCTCTAACCATCAGAGCCACGCTGGCGCTATAATGTATTATTTGAAGTATTTAATAAAAGGCATTATTACTATTATTATTATTATTATTACTACACTAATCTTTCACTGTGTTTTTAACTGCACTGTTATGTTCTGTAGTATATTATGCACTTAATAATGTCCTTCGTTCTATTTCTTTGCTATTCGTAGGCTGCTCTTTAGCAACATTTCTTGTCGGTTGCTTCGTGCAACGTTTCTAATCCTCGTACTGCATTGCTATACCCTTCAGTTACTTTGTCATTCTAGTCCTATCTTTCTGACCACTATAATGTTCATAGCTTTGTAGTTGTGCAAACCATTTCGTACAATAACAAACATAATACTGCAAACGTTAACGCTACCATCGTCAGATACAATTTATCTGCATTCGCACTTCCAAAACCTCGTTAAATCTGAGCCCAAGAACGTAACCCTTTTGAACTAGCTTTTCATGTTACATTTGCCTCAATTTGTGAATCTCAGCTGCACGCATCAGTGCATTTATCTTAACAAAAGTAAGCTAAGCTTGCACTAATTAAAATAATTAATTCTGTGCCTCGGTTTGATTTTTAATGCATTCTACTTCAATTGGCAACCAAAATTGTTGAGAGCACAAAAGAATTGTAATATAGACGATTTCCCATGCTACAGTCGGTATTTTGTTCGTTGGTTATATATAATTACATACTTAATTATTTTATTGTACATAGTTGTTGATAAATGTTATTTGAGTTAAACTGTCTACTTTAAATCAGTCAAAATAAATATTTGAATTGAATCTGGCCTATTATAGCTACCAAGTAATGGACAAAATTAAAACTGGATTGCAAAATATCGTATCCAAGCAGGTACCGACTTTGACTGATTTAATGAAGAAGAGATTTAGGAAACTAGTGCGGTCCAGAACCGACATCCAGATATAATAATTTAATTATTATAACAAATTAATCTAGCAAATCATCTGCTTTCTAGATTGACGCCCGAGCTCTGAGGAAACCTAGAAAGGCCCGAACCAGTAAATGTTGTAATTTAAATAATTTACAAACCCTGTTACAGCCTAGCAACTCAGAAATGTACCAGAGCCCGGAATCAGAGATGTCATCGGTAGTCCAGGTTCTTCCTGAGAACTCCGAGATTCCTATCCCTGGTAGATCCTCCTGAAACCCTATTTCCGTACACTAGTCGAGAAATATCCCAGTGCAAGATACTGCGGACTGCGCCTGTGAGCACCGGATGTACCTGTAAAGATGCATGTAAGAGTGTATGTATGACCTGCCGCCCAAGGTAGTACGAATGCTTACCCCTAAGCACTCCCATCCTCAAGCGGACTCCATGTCCGTAAACCTGGATGTTAGCAGGAGTTTGTAGACTCACCGTCGAAGCTTGGAGGAGAGAATGTAGAAAGGGGACTTCCAGTACCAGCACCTATAAATTGAACCCTGTGCTCCTGTGTTCCGGAGATTGTATTCCGGTCTACGCCACAGTTGAACAGTTGTGGGAAAGTAGGTTATCATGCAACCTGAATACTTTCGCATGATTAAATAATTCTGGAATGTTTGCACGTCGATATCGCGACCACTGCATTCGCTCCATAATGTTTCAATGTTGGATTGTTGACGAATTGCGAACTGACCCTGCAGTTTCGCATTCGCCTGCAACGTGAGTCTGTGTGCACTCTTCGAATGATTTTCCAGAGCGTGCTCTCTCCCGAAAGCCTAAAAGAAAGCTCGTTCGCTTCAGAGAGTGCATGTATTGGTGCAGTTGAATGCACATCGTGAATAAGCATTCAGCCATTGCTTGAATGTATCCCGTATGTTTTCTTAAATTGTATTCTGAAATAGTTGCAAGTCGACACCGCGACCCCTGCATTTTCCTGTAGAATTAGTCCAGTCACTATGTGATTTTTGCTTCAAAGTGAACCGAAATTTGAAATACTTTTTTGGGGTGTTGGGGGGGGGGGGGAGTCCAGCAAAGCTTAACTTTAAGTTGTCGACCAAGATTTGCTATGTGCTATTTCCGCCATCTTAAAAAAAGGTGCGTTTGATTTTTTTTGCGATAACTTGGTTCCCGTTGGCGGTACGTGAAAATAAAGCAAAACTGTTATTTAGAGTTTTGTATGCTCTGCAACGTATGTTCAATGACTTTTCCACCTACGAGCGATATTAGTCGAGATATTGAAAGGAAAAGGAAAGCGTGAACGGGTCGAGATTTTTTTTGCCCTTCTTTGCTTGTATTTCGTTTCTCGACCTGTTTAGCGAAAAACTAGTTATTATAAAACTTGTAGAGCTTGAAAATACCTGCAATTTGACCTATTATAAAATAAAATGCGACTCTAATTACGACTTGCAGAGAGGACCAAAGTCGTCAAGTCGGCGCGTAATTTTGATTTCATGTATATAGTACAATACATGAAATCAAAATTCAAGTTGTCCACTAAGATGTGCTATGAAATATAATGATTCTACTAATGTAATCAAGTTCATTGTGTCATTTATGTAATAGTACGATACATGTAATCAAAATTACGCGCCGACTTAACGACTTTGATCCGCTCTACAAGTCGTAATTTTAGTCGCATTTTATTTTATAATAGATCAAATTGCAGGTATTTTCAAGCTCTACAAGTTTTGTAATAACTACTTTTCGCTAAATAGGTCGAGAAACGAAATACAAACGAAAAAAAAAAAATCTCGACCCGTTCACGCTTTCCTTTTCCTTTCGATATCTCGACTAATATCGCTCGTACGTGGAAAAGTAATTGAACATACATTGTAGAGCACACACAACTCTAAATAAAGGTTTTACTTTATTTTCACGTACCGTCAACGGGAACCAAGTTATCGCAAAAAAATCAAACACACCTTTTTTTAAGATGGCGGAAATAGCACATAGGAAATCTAGGTCAACAACTTGGAGTTAAGCTTTGCTGGATCTCCCCAACATCCCAAAAAAGGAATTTCAAATTTCGGTTTACTTTCAAGCAAATGCCTTAGTTTTGTACATAGTGACTGGACTAAATAGCAATACAAGCTTACATCGTCCGGCCCATAGCCAATTCAATTTCCCTAGTTTTGCATGCGAATTATGTATATATTTCTCCCGTTGAAAGATCCTGAGACGAATATAAGTTGAAACCGCAACCTCTATATTCAACCAGTTGAAAGTAAAAACGTACTCTCCCTGTAGACACTTTCCGAAGAACCAGCCACCGACTTCCAGGTGTCTTCTTGACGTCTTCTCCATCGGCAGACCTTTTCTTTTCGAAAAGAGAGGGGCATATTAACGTCTCGCTCCTGTTTAAGAGCTAATTAATCATTATATAACATGAATAGCGCTTACATTCCGCGTTTTTACGTTACAAACGCTTTATTTCAGCTCTCAAATTCTTGTCTGTACGAATTTTGTACTGGTAGGAAGAACACAAAGAATCGTAGAAGGAATGTTCACTCAACTAGATCATGCTAAGAAATTGACGCGTATTATAGTACATGAGAGAATATCTTATATCGAGAGGATGTCCTCGAGGAGAAAGTGAAGTACTTTAGCAGAGTTAACCAATTTAGGTAATTTAATAAATTTAAGTACATAACAACAGTTAATCATGGTAATAAGATCCAGTGAAATTAAATATTGAATTATGACAGTTAATATATGAACGTTTGATTTAGGGAGCATACTAAATCTAGAACTGTATCTAAAACGTGCAGCCTGGCTAGTAGTGTGTTATGGCTGTGGATCAGGAACACTGGATAAACGAAGGAATAACGTTTAAATAGCTTTGAAAAGAAATCGTCAAGGAAAATGTTTGCGCCTATATACGATGAAAATCCGTATGAGGATGAACCGAGCGTTAAAACAACTACCTCAAGATCGATATCTAGTAAGATAGATCAACAAACAGAGAATAAGGGAATTCGGCCATGTCTAATGACATACCAGAGGAAGACATGGAACGAGATAACATTGATTACGATCTATAAACACTACGAATGTATTATGGAAGATGCCAGTACTCTTTAATTGACTTAGTGTAACCTGTATGTGTGCACATCACAGTTCAGATATGTCGAAGAATTGGAAGTTTTCCATAACATACTTGAAAACTAAATATCAGTAAATGCTTTATTATCTCTTGCCTTAAGCAACCACAACTAGAGTTGTAAATTTAAAACAATAAATATCTCTTAAGGAACTCATAAGTGGCTGTCTAGTTGGAAGAATATTTCTAAACGAATAAATGATTTGTATCTGAGATACGGAAATGAGTGGACAAAACGGTGTATAAGTATTTTCCTATATCAACTTTTTATTTAAGTATTTTTATCAACAGCCGATTATTTACTCTGGGCCATGACATCCTTGCATGATAAACTAATATTTGATATGACTTGACTATTGAATAGTACATAGATCTTCGCAATGATTACATTTTTCACACGAAGTCTACGTGATATACATTCTATACTGAAATGAATAGGTGATATAAATATTAAAATTTGATTTCAGTGTAATAAACTAAAGTGTACAACATTTTGGTACGATATTCAATAAATCATGGACCATGAAGCAATTTGTCACATTTTTTAGTGTCTTTCTTCAAAATTACAAAAATTATACTTGCTAGTATATAAATCATGACAAACAAAAGATTTAATCGCTAGGTTTCCGGAAAAAAACTATTTCCGAAAATTACTACATTAAAGTTTTCAAAGCAAAATTGATCGTTTTTGGCACCTCATTATTAACGAGAGTTGGGTTTACTTGACATACTTTCACAGACTCTTAGTTGATTTCATTTTTAAGAATGGACAACTAAAGTTTGTCCGAATTATTCATCCTGGTCATGTAAAATATATCCACCATATTTAATTTTAGACTTTCGAAGTCTTTGTATTATGGCGGCATGGCATTCATGGTTCTGAATACTGTCCTAATATTAAAATCTATTTCTAATTCCTCTAATTTTGTCAAACGTGCTTGGAAAATAATGTAGTTAAAGGCACAAATCAATAAACTTTTATGTACGATCGATGAATAATAGGCGGTTTTTGACCTCATTTTCAGGCGTAAAGCTAGTCTTTTTCTCTCGCGGGAGTAAAATATTTGTTTTTTGTTAACTAACGTCATTTCAGTTATTATTTATAAACACGTATTAATGAAAGCCATAGCTAGTTCCAAAGGTACTATTCAGCTAAAATAATTGTAAGAATTGCTTTGTTTAAATTTTATAATGTTTGATATAATCTGAATCTGCCTCTCTAAAATTTCGATCGTACATAAAGTTTTGTACGCACCTCAGGCTTAACCAGCGTCTTTAGCGCGTGTCGTGTTATAGACCTCGGTGCTCCGCACCTCGTGTTATAACTTTTACGCCACTGGCCAAAAACATCTGCTTTACGCCCTTCATACATAAATAACTATTATAGATGCCCTACGCACATGTTAGGTTTTGTAAACGTTTAGCCAATCTGGTGTTTGAAAGAGCAATTAAACTCCCAAGTGGCAATGACTGACCCAGCATCCAACAACTGCTCTTGGGAAAAATGATACAACCAATCACGCTGTTGTTCTTACTCTTATTTAACTCTATCCCGGCTGGTGTAGCTTGAACAAGCGTCCACGTTCGATCAGTAGAGTTAAGCAACGCTCTTTCTGGTCAGAACTTGGATGGGAGTTCCACGGCTGCTTCGCTCGGCGCCTCGTGGCACGGCTGCCACGGAAATGGTCCCGGATGTCATAATAACATCATTACAGTAGTTAGTGGGGTTGGAAGTCGCCATAAATGCACAGCGACGTCTATAATTGGCCTAACGGCTGTTGGCTGAGTGCGAAATAGATAAAATAAATATACAGGTACTCTAGTTATAGGTCAAGGTCGAGATCAGAAAGATCAACACATGCTGTGACCGCCGACACATCAAAATTTTCTTTGGTCTCCCAGCTTGCCGCTGACTGTTGCCATTATACGTTCATTTTCTGGTACAGAAAGTTATCAACATTTATTAAGTAAGTGCTATAAATAAATTCACAATTGCAAAAAATGTTCTCAAGCGACCTTGAACCAGGCGACAAGCCAGAAGGGAAACGTTTTAGCGTGCAGGCGGTCACAGCACTTGATGTTTCGATTCTATTGGCATTGTTTTATCAAGAGTTTACGACGTGATTTACACGTTAAGTTTTCCACTTCTGATAAATCAGCTTATTAATTATTAAAGTGGGCAAAACGTTTACCTTTTATTTCAACAATGACACGGTTTAATCCCGAAAATCATTTGCTACGTAATGACAACGACCGTGAAAGCTTTGGAAATTAACAAATTTAATATTTAGTGTACAAGTAAACTTAAATAAGAATGCAAATAGACTGTAGTCTTAGCCGCACAAACTAAAGAATATTTTAGGAACACTTTAGTAGAACTGAAACAGAGTTGGGAAACAGGGGTAAAAATAAATTTTAATAAAACAAAAATAATAAGTTCTCATCATATACTAATAACAACAAACGAAAAAGCAATAGACTTACTTGGGACAATAGATAGAAATAGGAAAACGAAATAAGAGCATAGATTGTGTACGATGAGATTAGAATCGGCTCTGTTCGGAAAACTAACACATACTGCCACCAATTCCGCTTATAACTATTTTATTAAAAACTTCAAACGAATTTTAGATTGAAGTCCCGGACTAAACGGGCCCAATTACTCTAACCAGCTTCAAATCGTACAAAACAAACGATCAGTCTACATGGAGATACTGGAGGGCCTACTAGCTACAGCGATGACGGCTTGTGGTTCTTTTATGTAAATATAGTATGAGTAAAAAATAAAGTTTATCAAAGACGCATTTGGGAAAACTGCAGAATCCGGGGCCAATTCCCCTGCTATTGTTAATATTAATTATTATTAAACAAGCTTCTCTAGTAACCATAACCAAAATTATAAGGGAAGCAAGTAAAAGGATGGAATTGACCTCGGATTCTGCAGTTTACCTACGCCTTTGGAATGTTGAAGTTATATGTATTATAACATCTGAAAACTATATCTATATTACTCTGTCACTGACATTTTATAGAAAATGGCTGGCAGTAGCTTATATCACAACGTGATCATAGCGGTGATCTAGGCCTCCTCGTAATAAACTCAAAAAAAATATTGCAAAGCCTGAAGAAGAAGAATACGAAGAAGATTATAGCTTTACTTTGTAACAAATTTGAAATTACAGCTTCTAATTTTTTGGTGTTATAATACACATGACTTCAAAATTCCAAAATTGTCTTTACGCCTTTTTGCTAATACGATGGTAAAGGGTATTCAAATTACTAAGGGGCGCCAAAAGGTCTTTTACAACTGATAAGTCCATTAGTTTACGAGAACTCTTAAATTCACTAAATTACGCGAGTGAGCTAGAACACCAACCTTGCCCTTCTAAGTAACCATAAAATAGCCCTAAACTAAATTAAGAGTCGTCGGCCAAAGATCGAGGAATCAAACGTAACGCGCGACTGAAAGCTAACAGAGCGAGTTCAGTGACCTCGAAAAACTGTAAAACGCCGTGGCGCTAGAATGGAATTCGCCAAAAGGCATAAAAACGGACGGTACAGTATGGGTCATTAAAACGTAGCACTTTTTACCTGTAACAATACATTAAAAATCAAAAATATGCCACAATAGCCTACAATCAAAATACAAAACAAATAATAAACAAATTGAAAAGAACGCAAAGCACAATGGAAATATCAATGATAGGCATTTCGCTAACAGATAGGAAACGGAATGAATGGATAAGATAGAGAGCAAGAGGCATATATATTGTAAAAGGAATAACATATCTAAAATGATATTTGCTGGCTATGTGGTCAGAATTAAGAATGATCAAAGGAGCAGCAGAATCGTTACATGGGGACTGTGAAAATAAAGAAAAAAACAAAGTCCAATAACGCGCTTTCCATCACTATTTGTTGAGGGCTCGCACTTTTATATCGCCCTAGGATAGTTTCATGCCTGTGGCCTCTTTCAGTTTCTAGGTCATCTGGGACTTCCCCCAGCTCAAGTTCTAGTCCAGAGCCCTCATAGGAAAGATGTCTAAGGGGGTTCGTAAAGTGTGTCCTACTCAGTTCTACTAAGTTCTGGCCAATAGACCTAGGTTGCTGATTGTGTTGGACCAGTACATATGTAGTATTTTCTTTCTCTCTGTAGGAGATGTCTTTTATTTCTTTACAGGTCTCGTGTCCGTATGATAAGTAATATCGACTTGACATTTATATCGAAGAGGCGCAGCTTAGTATTGAAGAAGTATTGTGATGAGTTCCAAATCGAATTGGGAAGACCAAAAGCTTCCTTAGCTTTCTTTATTGTGTTTTTAACATTTACAGTAGACTCGCGGTTTTTTGTTATAACGCTACCCAGACACCAGACAGATAAAGCTGTCAGTTTCCTCGATTTGTTGTATATGACAGAGAAGTCTGTGATTGCACTGCTTGTTGAGGCTCATTTCTTTAGTTTTATTTATGTTTATGTTTAGCCCTACCTTAGTTGCTTTTTCTTCTAGACGGTTTACTTTATGGCTCATATCGTCGAAGATGTGCGTCAACAAACAAATGTCGTCAGCGTAGTCACGAGTCAGTGTTTTATTTCCCACACTATGTTGCGTATACTATCAGGTGCATGACTGAATCTGATACTGTATTAAAAAGTAGTGGTGAGAGAATGCACCATCGTTTGACTCCGGTGTTGACAGGTATGAGGTTGCTTGCTCTACCCTTATTCAGGTGATACTTTCGTATAATTCTGTAACTAAGTTGATTATTTTGTTGGCATTCATTTATTGCCAAATTGCTGAGAAATTTAGGCTGTCAAATGTTGACCTACAAAAAGTAGGTCAATTGGAGATTGCCATTCTAGAGATTGTTCTATCATTAGGCGGTCTACACATGAACGATGTGTTCTGAAACCAACTTCGTCTTTTCTTAGTTTGGGTTCTAGATCTTCAATGTTTGGTATTTTGATATTGAAGCATTCCTTCCTTCTGCCTGGAGGCTTCTCAGATTTCCAAATTTATAGTAGCATTGAATCTAATAAATCTTACCCAACTTGTCGTTTCGTGAGTTTCGGGTGTCTGCTACTGTTCAATTTCTTGTACATTTTCAGCCGTTAAATCTACGATGTCGATAAAATATTCTTACAATTTTTCTAATTGGCCTTGTTCTGTGTGCAGTTTTTCTTTATCTTTGTTTTTAATGACTGTACATTTCGTTTGTCTCGTCTGGTACTTTTTTATGGCTGTGTTGATTTCTATATAATATGTTCTTTTAAGTTTTGTCCTTTCTTCTTCGACGTTAGCTTTAATTTTGTTCTTTACTGTTGCGCCTTTGTTCGATTTTTGTCCAAGTGTTATCCATTCTCTTAGATTTTTGTTCTTTTTCTCGAGCGTATTTGTGCTTACTTCTGCAATAGCATGTTCAAACTGCTTTCGTATTTACCCTCGATTTGTTTGATTTTGTTCTTGAGAGTTTATGTTCTTCAGGATGTCATTTTTAAACAACGCGAAAATCTGTATATTTTGCAATAGATCTATGCTCCGTTGCCAGAGTCTCATTTGTCGTTAGACAGGGTGTACCGTGAGTACGTGAGGTTGACTGTTGAGTGTGAAAGGTTATATTTTCGTATTGACA
>CALNHX010001116.1:0-250677 GCA_940337035.1 Agriotes lineatus
AAGCCTGCCATCACTAACAGATGCCCAATTATAATTCATTGTAGAGGTTGTAGACGCCGTAGGAGTGCATTTTCGCTCATTTAGCCATATTAATCTTTCATATTAAAATTTTTTGCATCCAAAAATATTAGTTCACTAGTGTAGTATTAAGGTGCGTTAAAACCTCTGAAAAGCACGTTTTTCAGCAAATATGAACTACAGAAATAATTATTGTACTACCATGATAACTAGGTGACGACCAAAATATAATAATTTAGACTTCGTAAGCCTGCCATCACCAACAGCTGCCCAGTAACAGACCTAGAATTCATTGTAGAGGTTGTAGACGCCGTAGGAGTGCATTTGACGCTCATTTAGCCATATTATTCTTCTATATTAGATGTATCTGCATTCAATAAAATTAAGTTCAATAGTGTAGTATTATGGTGCGTTAGAACCTCTGAAAAGCACGTTTTCAGTAAATATGATCTACAGAAATAATTATTGTACTACAATGATACCTAGTGACGACCAAAATATAATAATTTTAGACCTGGTAAGCCTGCCATCACTAACAGGTGCCCAATTATAATTCATTGTAGAGGTTGTAGACGCTGTAGGAGTGCATTTGGCGCTCATTTGGCCATTTAATTCTGCTATATTAAATTTTTCTGCAACCAAAGTTTTAGTTCAATAGTGTAGTATTAAGGTGCCTTATAACCTCTGAAAAGCACGTTTTTTCAGTAAATATTAGCTACAGAAATAATTATTTTACTACTATGATACCTACTGACCACCAAAATATAATACTTTTAGACTTGGTACGCCTGCCATCACTAACAGGTGCCCAATTATAATTCATTGTAGAGGTTGTAGACGCCGTAGGAGTGCATTTTTGCTCATTTAGCCATATTAATCTTCCATATTAAATTTTTCTGCATCCAAAAATTTTAGTTCAATAGTGTAGTATTAAGGTGCTTTAAAACCTCTGAAAAGCACGTTTTTCAGTAAATATGAACTACATAAATAATTATTGTACTACCATGATACCTAGTAACGACCAAAATATAATAATTTTAGACCTGGTAAGCCTGCCATCACTAACAGATGCCCAATAACAGACTTAGAATTTATTGTAGAGGTTGTAGACGCTGTAGGAGTGCATTTGGCGCTCATTTAGCCATATTAATCTTTTATATTAAATGTTTTTGGATCCAAAAAATTTAAGTTCCATAGTGTAGTATTAAGGTGCGTTAATACCTCTGAAAAGCACGTTTTTTAGTAAATATGAACTACATAAATAATTATTGTACTACCATGATACCTAGTAACGACCAAAATATAATAATTTTAGACCTGGTAAGCCTGCCATCACTAACAGATGCCCAATACCAGACTTAGAATTCATTGTAGAGGTTGTAGACGCTGTAGGAGTGCATTTGGCGCTAATTTAGCTATTTAAATCTGCTATATTAAATTTTTCTGCATCGAAAATTTTTAGGTTCAATAGTGTAGTATTAGGGTGCTTTATAACCTCTGAAAAGCACGTTTTTTCAATAAATATAAACTACAGAAATAATTATTGTACCAACATGATACCTATTGACGACCAAAATATAATAATATTAGACCTGATAAGCCTGCTATCACTAACAGGTGCCCAATATCAGACTTAGAATTAATCGTAGATGTTGTAGATGCTGTAGGAGTGCATTTGGCGCTCATTTAGCCATTTAAATCTGCTATATTAAATTTTTCTGCATCGAAAAATTTTAGGTTCAATAGTGTAGTATTAAGGTGCTCTATAACCTCTGAAAAGCACGTTTTTTCAGTAAATATAAACTACAGAAATAATTATTGTACTAACATGATACCTTTTGACGACCAAAATATAATAATATTAGACCTGATAAGCCTGCTATCACTAACAGGTGCCCAATATCAGACTTAGAATTAATTGTAGATGTTGTAGACGCTGTAGGAGTGCATTTGGCGCTCATTTAGCCATTTAAATCTTCCATATTAAATTTTTCTGCATCCAAAAATTTTAGTTCAATAGTGTAGTATTAAGGTGCGTTAAAACCTCTGAATAGCACGTTTTTCAGTAAATATGAACTACAGAAATAATTATTGTACTACCATGATAACTAGGTGACGACCAAAATATAATAATTTTAGAACTGGTAAGCCTGCCACCACTAACAGGTGCCCAATAACAGACTTAAAATTCATTGTAGAGGTTGTAGACGCTGTAGGAGTGCATTTGGCGCTCATTTAGCCATTTAAATCTGCTATATTAAATTTTTCAGCATCGAAAAATTTTAGGTTCAATAGAGTAGTATTAAGGTGCTTTATAACCTCTGAAAAGCACGTTTTTTCAGTAAATATGAACTACAGAAATAATTATTGTACTACCATGATACCTAGTGACGACCAAAATATAATAATATTAGACCTGATAAGCCTGCTATCACTAACAGGTGCCCAATATCAGACTTAGAATTCATTGTAGAGGTTGTAGACGTTGCAGGAGTGCATTTGGCGCTCATTTAGCCATATTAATCTACTATTTTAATTTTTTTTTTATCCAAAAAATTTAAGTTCCATAGTGTAGTATTAAGGTGCCTTAATACCTCTGAAAAGCACGTTTTTCAGTAGACATGAACTACATAAATAATTATTGTACTACCATGATACCTAGTAACAACCAAAATATAATAATTTTAGACCTGGTAAGCCTGCCATCACTAACAGATGCCCAATAACAGACTTAGAATTTATTGTAGAGGTTGTAGACGCTGTAGGAGTGCATTTGGCGCTCATTTAGCCATATTAATCTTTTATATTAAATGTTTTTGGATCCAAAAAATTTAAGTTCCATAGTGTAGTATTAAGGTGCGTTAATACCTCTGAAAAGCACGTTTTTCAGCAAATATGAACTACAGAAATAATTATTGTACTACCATGATGCCTAGTGACGACCAAAATATAATAATTTTAGAACTGGTAAGCCTGCCACCACTAACAGATGCCCAATAACAGACTTAGAATTCATTGTAGAGGTTGTAGACGCTGTAGGAGTGCATTTGGCGCTCATTTAGCCATTTAAATCTGTTATATTAAATTTTTCTGCATCGAAAATTTTTAGGTTCAATAGTGTAGTATTAGGGTGCTTTATAACCTCTGAAAAGCACGTTTTTTCAGTAAATATAAACTACAGAAATAATTATTGTACTAACATGATACCTAGTGACGACCAAAATATAATAATATTAGACCTGATAAGCCTGCTATCACTAACAGGTGCCCAATATCAGACTTAGAATTACTTGTAGATGTTGTAGACGCTGTAGGAGTGCATTTGGCGCTCATTTAGCCATTTAAATCTGCTATATTAAATTTTTTGCATCGAAAAATTTTAGGTTCAATAGTGTAGTATTAAGGTGCTTTATAACCTCTGAAAGGCACGTTTTTTCAGTAAATATAAAATACAGAAATAATTATTGTACTAACATGATACCTAGTGACGACCAAAATATAATAATATTAGACCTGATAAGCCTGCTATCACTAACAGGTGCCCAATATCAGATTTAGAAGTAATTCTAGATGTTGTAGACGCTGTAGGAGTGCATTTGGCGCTCATTTAGCCATTTAAATCTTCCATATTAAATTTTTCTGCATCCAAAAATTTTAGTTCAATAGTGTAGTATTAAGGTGCGTTAAAACCTCTGAAAAGCACGTTTTTTCAGTAAATATAAACTACAGAAATAAAATTGTACCAACATGATACCTAGTGACGACCAAAATATAATAATATTTGACCTGATAAGCCTGCTATCACTAACAGGTGCCCAATATCAGACTTAGAATTAATTGTAGATGTTGTAGACGCTGTAGGAGTGCATTTGGCGCTCATTTAGCCATTTAAATCTGCTATATTAAATTTTTCTGCATCGAAAAATTTTAGGTTCAATAGTGTAGTATTAAGGTGCTTTATAACCTCTGAAAAGCACGTTTTTTCAGTAAATATAAACTACAGAAATAATTATTGTACTAACATGATACCTAGTGACGACCAAAATATAATAATATTAGACCTGATAAGTCTGCTATCACTAACAGGTGCCCAATATCAGACTTAGAATTAATTGTAGATGTTGTAGACGCTGTAGGAGTGCATTTGGCGCTCATTTAGCCATTTAAATCTTCCATATTAAATTTTTCTGCATCCAAAAATTTTAGTTCAATAGTGTAGTATTAAGGTGCGTTAAAACCTCTGAATAGCACGTTTTTCAGTAAATATGAACTACAGAAATAATTATTGTACTACCATGATAACTAGGTGACGACCAAAATATAATAATTTTATAACTGGTAAGCCTGCCACCACTAACAGGTGCCCAATAACAGACTTAGAATTCATTGTAGAGGTTGTAGACGCTGTAGGAGTGCATTTGGCGCTCATTTAGCCATTTAAATCTGCTATATTAAATTTTTCAGCATCGAAAAATTTTAGGTTCAATAGTGTAGGGTTCTAGGTAAATAGACCGAACTCAATAGACCGAAAGGCAGTTGACCGAACTCAATTGACCGAAAAGCAATAGACCGAAACGCCACTAGACCGAAGCAGCAATAGACCGAAAATCGCTTGGTCGAAAATATGTTACGGTTGTAGTACACATTAGGTAAATGTGCACATTAAATATCTGGAAAAATTACATTTATTAACAATAGCATCAATAGAATTATTTACTCACGACCGATTTCCGCAAACGAAGATAAATACGTCATTAGCAGGATTAACCCATTAGCAACTTTCTCCAGTGTGTGCGTAAATACTTGGGTAGGATATATCTGTTAAATATTGTATGATTTACTAGAATAAAGTTAAATAGAATCAAAAACAAAAAAAAAACTTCTAAACACGCCAGCAGTTTATGCTGCCAGTTCTAAGCCTGAATAAAGTGTGAAGGGAAGTTGATGCTATTAATGTTAATAAATGTAACCGTAATGTATTTTCGACCAAGTGATTTTCGGTCTATTGCTGCTTCGGTCTAGTGACGTTTCGGTCTATTGCTATTCGGTCAATTGAGTTCGGTCAACTGCTTTCGATCTATTGAGTTCGGTCTACTCGCCGTGAGCGATAGTGTAGTATTAAGGTGCTTTATAACCTCTGAAAAGCACGTTTTTTCAGTAAATATGAACTACAGAAATAATTATTGTACTATCATGATACCTAGTGACGACCAAAATATAATAATATTAGACCTGATAAGCCTGCTATCACTAACAGGTGCCCAATATCAGACTTAGAATTCATTGTAGAGATTGTAGACGTTGCAGGAGTGCATTTGGCGCTCATTTAGCCATATTAATCTACTATTTTAATTTTTTTTTATCCAAAAAATTTAAGTTTGAACAGATTCGCCTGGAGGCTGTAGAAATCAGGCGTCCGTTACGTTATTTTGCTGGTTCCATCCCTTATGTTAAGCGCAGAACTGAGACAGCAGTTTCCGCTTTAAGACAGCTTAGTCATGCCACTTAACGGGATGATAATTCGTCACTGTGTGAGATGCAGCCTCACATCCCTTAATTATTTATAGGCTTGGACCCACAGCGACGCAGTAAGTGAATCTAACAAGTAAATGCAGACTGGTTTATTACAAAAATAATTGTTCTATATATACAAACAAATTTGCTTAGATCATAGTAATATACAAAGTTCATTTCTAATAACAGGTGCAATGTATTATATGCAGTAGGTTAATTTACTAGTCTTGCAAAACAATACTCAGCGGTTTTGCTTCCGTGATATGATATGGACTCCATGAACTCGAGCGTCTTTTATGCTGAGCTGCGATTGTAGGCATTTAAACCTTGTCACGGCCTTGCGTAATTGTGTACGCGAAGCCGTGTAAAAATGCTGAGCGGCGACTGCGAGGTGTTTAAACTTGACTGTGAGTAGGTCGCCGCGCTTGCATAATGCAATATTGCGTTTTTGGTGGCTTTTAACTTTTAGAATGTTTCGTAAAATTTAAATGAATAATTATAAATTTATATCTGGTTAATCTGTTAAAGACAAGATTAAACATATTGCCAATTTTAAGCCACAAAAAAGCAAACCGATAAATTATATTGTTTCTTCGAGATTGAGCGTTTTGAGAGGATATTCTTCTGCCTGGGGTTGTGCGGGTGGTAGCTTCCTTCGTGTTATTCGTTGCCGAATGTAGTAGATAGCTCCTAGTAGGGCAGCGGTTCCCAAAAGGCTGCCTGTGACCCCAATAGACAGGTGAGAATGATGTCGGATGGCTTTCCAGGTGAAGTTTTTTATATGCTCCTGGAAATCTAACTGCGATGCTTGTAGGTCTTCGAAGTGGTCTGACTGAGTTAGTACAGGTTCCTCTGCGATTTCTGAAAATGAGTTTGTTGTGATTGGGTTGGTAATATTGATACTGATAGCCTTGGAGTATCCAGCCAGGATCTTGTATTTTCTGTTGTGCCTTGGGGTTAATGTATTCCTCGCAGTTTGGATGATGCAATCCGATGAAATTTGAATGACACCTGTAGTGTTGACGGTGACTTCTTCCCTGTTTCCACTACAAGTGATTGCTATGCGGGTTGGTTTACTGACTACAAATAGCCAGGTGTTTTCCATGTACAATTGTTTCCAAATAATGGACTGGATGCGATGTCTTCGTAGGAGACATTGACTGGTTTCTACTCGGTGATATATATCGTCAATGATGCAGTTTGGGTTGTTTTCAATTCCTTTAACTACCGTTGGACTGCAAACATAGGTAGTGGGAGAAATTTGTAGCTCTTCTTTGAATTCTTCATCTGTTTCGTGGAAGTACATTTGTAGGTTGTAATCCACAGCGAAGATTCCTTTCGGCACATCGATCATCCAGTAGGATCCATTGCTGATTTGAAGAGGAATTGGTGTCACTTTAATTAAGGAGTATTCCGTTTTTTCCACTATGATGAAATACCCTTGGACGTTGATGTAGATGTCGTCATGCCCAATGTCAACCTTTAGAATTGGCGTTGGTAATATCTCCAAATTTGGTGAAAGTTTACTGGTTGCATTAGCGAGGATCTGTTTAATTTGAGCAGGTGTTATTAGCTCGTACAGATTACCTTGCTGAAAGTGAACGTTTAAGATGTGAATATGGTAGTTGCACAGTTCACTAATTACATTTGTGGCGACTTGGTACACACTGATGATGTGAATATTTAGTCGGTTGGAGTCGGTTGCTTTATACCATTTGTCCATGTTGTTAATGGCCCGGATTCCTTGGTTTAATTTTTCTTGGAAATGTTCCAGCTTCTTGTCGATTCGTTCTTCGGTTTCATTAAACCTGGAAAGTGCTGATAGCAAGAATTTGGATTGTTGACTGTCCATTTTTATTAATTCCTGTTGATTCTTGTCTAGCCTGTCTATATCTTGATAGACTTCATCGTTGACTCCAAAAATTGATGTTAATACTGTGCCAAGGACTCCTCTTTTTTCTCGTCTTGTTATTATTTCTTCCATACCATCTCTAATCCATTCCATTTGCTTTTTCTGTTCCAGAAGATGATGCACCAGTGTCTTGCATAATGTGTCTTCGGACAGTTCTTTTGCAGAGTCGCAGAGATTGTCGAATTTGTCTACCATGTCTGTGACTGTTTCGAAGTCTTCTTCGATCTTCCCCCTCTCGAACTGGATTTCGATCCGGAATGTTCCTCTCTCAATCTTCCCGTGTCCAATGTGTTCTACATAGTACCCGCTGTCTGGTTTTTGGATATTAAATTCTGCTTTACTTAATGTATTGGTGGTAAGAAGGGTAAAGATGAGTAACAGCAGTTTCCATTTGGACGCGACAGATTTCCTTGGTGCTGGGGATGATCGTGTCTGGATAATGTTAGTTGAAATTTTATCTTCTGCCTCTGGTTCCTGCGATTCCTCGGTAGTTGCTGGTAATGGAATGATGCTGCCTATGGATCGTTTTAGCTGATGTCCTCCTGATTTCTGGAGCGTCACTACTCGTACTGATCCATCGGCTGCTGGATGAGTTGCAGTGACTCTTGCTAAAGGCCACTTACTAGGATTGATACTATCTTCTTTGATTAACACTAAATCTCCAACTTTAGTGTTCTCCAATGGTTTCTTCCATTTGTTTCGTTGCTGTAATCCATGAAGGTAGTCCGAGCTCCATGATTTCCAAAAATCTTGCTTGATCTTTTGGATTATCCTCCAACGATTCGATAGATTTGAAGATATTGGAGTGTTGATTGGGTCTGGTGGCGATATGATTTCCCTCCCTATTAGGAAATGGCCTGGCGTCAGAGCAGTTGTGTCCTCAATATCGTTGCCTTGTGGACATAGAGGACGTGAGTTTAGGCAGGCCTCAATTTGGCAGAGAAGAGTTGTTAACTCTTCAAAGGTGAGAGTAGCGTGGCCAATAGCTCTCTTCAGATGATGCTTCATTGATTTTACCCCTGCTTCCCATATCCCTCCGAAGTGAGGGGCTATTGGAGGGATGAAGTGCCATTGGGTACCACCGGTTGCTAAGGTTTCTTGGACAACTGGGCCTTCAATTGTTTGGCGGGTTTCCTTGTCCAACAATTTTCTTGCGCCAACGAAGTTTGTTCCGTTGTCGCTGTATAGGTGTGCACAGCGTCCTCTTCGGGCAGTAAACCTCCTGAAGACTGCTAGGAAGCTGTTGGTTGTCATGTCGCTGACGGCCTCTAGGTGGATTGCCTTGGTTGATAGACAGACAAAAACAGCAATGTACCCTTTGTGCGAGGAATGCCCTCTTCCCTTGGATGTTCGGATCTGTATTGGGCCGGCGTAGTCCACTCCGGAATGGAAGAATGGAGGAGTTGAATTCACTCTGGTTGATGGAAGATTTCCCATCAGTTGCTGTGCTGCCTCTGCTTTGTATCGTAGACATCGGAAACACTTCTGGATGCTGGAGCTGACTGCTTTCTTCGCGTTGATGATCCAATATTTTCTTCGGATATATGAGAGAGTGAGTTGGGTGCCACCGTGCAGCGTGCGTAGATGCGCCTCTTGGATTATTAGTTTGGAAATATGACTGGAGTACGGGAGTATGATTGGGTGTTTTTCATTGAAGGACAAGGTGGAATTTTCTAATCTTCCTCCAACACGGATTATTCCATGCTGATCGATGAAGGGATTGAGGTTGGCAAGCTTGTTACTGGAACTCACATATTTGTTCTGCCGGAGTTGAGATCCTGTTGCCCTCAAAATAGGATCACTTCCTTGGATGACCTTAACGAGTAGGAGGATGGTGTCGTCCATTTCCTTCACTGATAGGCATCCTGATTGAGTGGGAAGTCGCTTACACTTGTTGATGAATCTTCGGCAATGTGACATGACTCGTACCATTCTTGTTAGAGAAGAAAAACGATGAACGACTTCGTTCTCGTCTTGATGAATGGTAGTTTGATGCACAGTGTAACTTCTTGCTTCTTCCTCGGTGGTTGCGGTGTCTGGTTGACACGGCCATGAACTCTTGTTAACTAGCCAGCTCGGTCCGTCCCACCATAGGAGATGATTCTTTAGTTTTTCTGGACTAGTGCCTCGGGAGATGACGTCTGCAGGATTCTCTTCGGATTTGACGTGGTTCCAATGTTGAGCCGGAATTAGATTGTTGATTTCGGCTACTCGATTCGCGACGAACGTCTTCCATCGTACCGGGTCTCCTTTTATCCATCCTAATGTAACCATGGAGTCGGTCCAGGCGAAGATAGACACCTTAGGAAGGTCTAATGCTGCAATTACCCTTTGAAGTAGATTGGAAAGGAGTACTGCTGCGCAGAGTTCCAGTCTTGGTAATGTCGTCTTGGCTCGGGCTGGTGCCACCTTGGATTTGGCTATTAATAAGGATACTTTGACTTGGCTGGATGATGTGGTGACTCTGGTATAAATCGCGGCCCCGAAAGCTCTTTCGGAGGCGTCACAGAATCCATGCAGCTCTACTAGAGATTCCCTTTTGATAAACAACCACCTTGGTAAGGTAATTTCTTCCACTGCCTTGAGTTGAGACCTGAGCGTCTCCCATTTGCCTTGGATATTTTCAGACACTGGGTCATCCCATTTGATCTTTTCGAGCCATAGTTCTTGGATGAGTAGCTTGGCAGTGATGATGACGGGTGCTAACCATCCCAATGGGTCGAAAATTTTGGCAACTTCGGATAGTATGGTGCGTTTGGTGGATTCCTGTTGCTTAACGTCTACCTTAAAACAGAAAACATCTTCATATGGAGACCAGTGAATGCCCAAGGACTTTTTTACGCCGTCTTCACTTATTTCGAGGTATGTTTGTTCCTTTAACTCTTCTGGGAGTTCTTGAATGATGGCTGACTCATTACTGCACCATTTATGTAGAGTAAAGCCTCCACGCTTTAGTAAGGAAATGAGCTGACCTTGTTGTTGGATCGCTTCTTCCACAGTGTCGGCCCCAGAAAGCACGTCGTCCACGTAGAAATCTTTCTTCACTGCTTCTGAAGCTAATGGAAATGAGACCTTTTCGTCCTGTACGAGTTGATGCAAGGTTCGAATGGCAAGATAGGGAGCTGATGCGGTTCCATAAGTGACGGTGCACAGCTTATATTCCCTGATTGGCTGTGATTTGTCGAATCTCCATAGGACTCTTTGGTACTCCTGGTCTTGGTTGTTCATTCTGATTTGTCGGTACATTTTTTCAATGTCTGCAGAAAAAACAATCCTGTGTGTCCTCCATCGAAGTAGAATGTCGACCAGTTCTTGCTGAAGTTTAGGTCCAGCGTACATCATCTCATTTAAGGATTTTCCGTGAGAAGCCTTGCTAGAGGCATCGAAAACGACACGAAGCCTGGTTGATGAACTTGCTTCTCGGATGACGCCATGGTGGGGAATGTAATACTTGCCGTTATTCTCATCTTCCCTTGCCACCTTTTCCATATGTCCTAAATCCAAGTATTCTTGCATGAATTTCTTGTATTGGACTGCTAGATCTTGATCTTGTCCTAATTTCTTCTCCAGATGTATGAATCGTGCCAATGCTGAGGGTTTGGACCTTCCCATGTGTACTGGAGTTTGTTTGAATGGAATCCTTACTACGTATCTTCCATCTACGTCTCGCTGGACTGTGTCTGTGAATTTATTTTCACATACCTGATCATCTGGGGAAAGTTTCCTTTGAGGAGAAGCCTCTTCAATGTTCCAGAATTTCTGCAACTGCTCATCCTCTTCAATTTTGGCAACCATGGTGTTGACCTTAAGGCTGGTGGGAGGTCGTCTTCCCATGGTTCCTGATAAGATCCATCCCAATTCGGTATTCTGTCCTAGGATGCCATCTTTGGATTTCTTGATTCCTTCGAGAATTATTTGGGAATATTCTTCAGCGCCTAGAAGTATATCTATGGGGCCAGGTCGGTTGAAGGTTGGATCGCCGATGAAGACATGTTTCCAGGCATCCATTTTTATGTTCGGAATGGGTGATGAAGGCATGGTTTTTGTAAGTTTGGGAAGTACCAGTAAAGTAACAGGTAAGGAAAATTTACTTGGAAATCTTGGCGTAATCAAACCTGTGATTTTCCATTTTGCGACTTTTGTTTCGCTGTTCCCAATTCCGGAGATTTCTGCTCGAACCTTGGTCCTGGGTAACGCTAATAATTCGGCTGCGGCTTCGGTGATGAAGGAACCTTGAGACCCTGGATCTATCAAGACCCTCAAGAGATGAGTCATCCCGGATGCTGCCTTAACTTGAACCGTTGCTGTGGCCAGTAGCACTTGGCTCTTCTTTGCGCCTAGGTTGGCGGCAATGATTGTGGGTTTTGGCTTCTTCTCTGGAGCGTTGGAGGTCTGCATGGCTGCTGCGTGAGAAAACGTCTTCATCTTCGGAGCAGGTATCGGCTTTGATGGCGGCTGTGCCTTGTGAAGCAGAGTATGGTGTGGAAAGCGGCAGATTTTGCAGTTATAATACGAACGACATTGTATATTAGAATCGTGTCGCAAACATCGAAAGCACAATCGGTAGGTTCTTACCACTTCTTGCTTTTCGTGGGTGGAGAGCCTCTGGAATTGACCACAGTTATCGATGTAATGGTCCCCATTGCACATCTTGCAGTTGAGATATCCGGCAGCGTAATTTTTCTGTGGCTTGTCCTGAGTTGGTTTTCGAGCTCCATCAATGGATTCCAAGGATTGGAACCGCATTTGTAAGAAGGCCATTAGAGTTTGGTGATCCTGAACTTCATTTGGGCACTGAAGCGATTGCTCATATACTTTGTTAGTTTCAGGATCCCATTTTCGAGTAATAACTCGGTTAATCCACGGACCCCAGCTGTCGGTGGAAATGCCCAAATTTTTGATTGCTTCCACACATTCCTTAGTGGAGTCATGCAATCTTTTCAACCCTTGGGCTGATTCCTTGGAGAGGACCGGCTGATCGAAGATGGTGTCTAGCAATTTGGTTAGAATAAGGCGATTATTTTGATACCTTTGTTGCAGCAAATTCCAAGCGGTGTTGTAGTTGGCTTGAGTCACTGCGAGATGCTGGATTAGTCGGCTGGGCTCTCCCTTGACATGCGTTTTTAAATACTGCATTTTGATGACATCATCCATGTTTTGGTTGTCATCTACTAATTTGGTGAATAGGTCCTTAAAAGTGGCCCATTCCTCATAATTTCCCTCGTATATGGGGATTTTAACTTGAGGAAGCGAGATGGCTGATGCTTGCTCGTTCCTTGTTGGTGCTTGTAACAAATTAATTAAATTTCGGTACCTGTCTTTCAACGTAGTAAATTCAGGACTGAAGTGCGTCTGGTTTGAATCCATCTCGTTAGACATGACTTCTTCGTCCATCTCGATCACCCGGTCCCATTCTTCCTTTAATTCCCTCTTTGTGATGGCGGGCCTTCCGAGTGCTTGTTCCAGTTCGGCGTCGTCCAAAGATTGCTTAAAATTCTGCATCCGAATCTGCAGTTTTCGGATACGAACCTTTTGCTCGGGATTTACAACTGTTTCCTCTCGCCTCCTAGTTTCAGAGGGGTCGGGATTTTCAGTTGCCTTTAAACAGCTCTGCAAATAACTTTTTGCTTCGCAGTAGATGGCTTTAATTTGTTCGTAATACCCTGTGGTAAAATAATTATGTGTAGGAATACTTAGCTGCACCATTTTGGCGTGATTTTTGGTCACGGCGTTCCAAGTTTCGTCCAGCGTCTTGTTTCGGCTGGCGATGTAAGCTTCTGTTTTTCGGCTGGCAGGGTCCTTTTTGCTGTTGGAAAATACCTGCGTGATCTTCTGGCCGAGTTCTTCTTGGGCGACAGCTAGCTGATTGAATTCCTCCATATTGTTTGCCATTTTCGGGGAACCGGGTGGGTTGGTAGATGTTGTTTTCTTCTCGGGATGTACCTCTTCTTAGTTGTAGACAGATCCGGCTCGAAGGACCATGAACAGATTCGCCTGGAGGCTGTAGAAATCAGGCGTCCGTTACGTTATTTTGCTGGTTCCATCCCTTATGTTAAGCGCAGAACTGAGACAGCAGTTTCCGCTTTAAGACAGCTTAGTCATGCCACTTAACGGGATGATAATTCGTCACTGTGTGAGATGCAGCCTCACATCCCTTAATTATTTATAGGCTTGGACCCACAGCGACGCAGTAAGTGAATCTAACAAGTAAATGCAGACTGGTTTATTACAAAAATAATTGTTCTATATATACAAACAAATTTGCTTAGATCATAGTAATATACAAAGTTCATTTCTAATAACAGGTGCAATGTATTATATCCAGTAGGTTAATTTACTAGTCTTGCAAAACAATACTCAGCGGTTTTGCTTCCGTGATATGATATGGACTCCATGAACTCGAGCGTCTTTTATGCTGAGCTGCGATTGTAGGCATTTAAACCTTGTCACGGCCTTGCGTAATTGTGTACGCGAAGCCGTGTAAAAATGCTGAGCGGCGACTGCGAGGTGTTTAAACTTGACTGTGAGTAGGTCGCCGCGCTTGCATAATGCAATATTGCGTTTTTGGTGGCTTTTAACTTTTAGAATGTTTCGTAAAATTTAAATGAATAATTATAAATTTATATCTGGTTAATCTGTTAAAGACAAGATTAAACAAGTTCCATAGTGTAGTATTAAGGTGCCTTAATACCTCTGAAAAGCACGTTCTTCAGTAGACATGAACTACATAAATAATTATTGTACTACCATGATACCTAGTAACAACCAAAATATAATAATTTTAGACCTGGTAAGCCTGCTATCACTAACAGGTGCCCAATATCAGACTTGGAATTAATTGTAGATGTTGTAGACGCTGTAGGAGTGCATTTGGCGCTCATTTAGCCATTTAAATCTGCTATATTAAATTTTTTGCATCGAAAAATTTTAGGTTCAATAGTGTAGTATTAAGGTGCTTTATAACCTCTGAAAAGCACGTTTTTTCAGTAAATATAAAGTACAGAAATAATTATTGTACTAACATGATACCTAGTGACGACCAAAATATAATAATATTAGACCTGATAAGCCTGCTATCACTAACAGGTGCCCAATATCAGATTTAGAAGTAATTCTAGATGTTGTAGACGCTGTAGGAGTGCATTTGGCGCTCATTTAGCCATTTAAATCTTCCATATTAAATTTTTCTGCATCCAAAAATTTTAGTTCAATAGTGTAGTATTACGGTGCGTTAAAACCTCTGAAAAGCACGTTTTTTCAGTAAATATAAGCTACAGAAATAAAATTGTACCAACATGATACCTAGTGACGACCAAAATATAAAAATATTAGACCTGATAAGCCTGCTATCACTAACAGGTGCCCAATAACAGACTTAGAATTCATTGTAGAGGTTGTAGACGCTGTAGGAGTGCATTTGGCGCTCATTTAGCCATTTAAATCTGCTATATTAAATTTTTCAGCATCGAAAAATTTTAGGTTCAATAGTGTAGTATTAAGGTGCTTTATAACCTCTGAAAAGCACGTTTTTTCAGTAAATATAAACTACAGAAATAATTATTGTACAAACATGATACCTAGTGACGACCAAAATATAATAATATTAGACCTGATAAGCCTGCTATCACTAACAGGTGCCCAATATCAGACTTAGAATTAATTGTAGATGTTGTAGACGCTGTAGGAGTGCATTTGGCGCTCATTTAGCCATTTAAATCTTCCATATTAAATTTTTCTGCATCCAAAAATTTTAGTTCAATAGTGTAGTATTAAGGTGCGTTAAAACCTCTGAATAGCACGTTTTTCAGTAAATATGAACTACAGAAATAATTATTGTACTACCATGATAACTAGGTGACGACCAAAATATAATAATTTTAGAACTGGTAAGCCTGCCACCACTAACAGGTGCCCAATAACAGACTTAGAATTCATTGTAGAGGTTGTAGACGCTGTAGGAGTGCATTTGGCGCTCATTTAGCCATTTAAATCTGCTATATTAAATTTTTCAGCATCGAAAAATTTTAGGTTCAATAGTGTAGGGTTCTAGGTAAATAGACCGAACTCAATAGACCGAAAGGCAGTTGACCGAACTCAATTGACCGAAAAGCAATAGACCGAAACGCCACTAGACCGAAGCAGCAATAGACCGAAAATCGCTTGGTCGAAAATATGTTACAGTTGAAGTACACATTAGGTAAATGTGCACATTAAATATCTGGAAAAATTACATTTATTAACAATAGCATCAATAGAATTATTTACTCACGACCGATTTCCGCAAACGAAGATAAATACGTCATTAGCAGGATTAACCCATTAGCAACTTTCTCCAGTGTGTGCGTAAATACTTGGGTAGGATATATCTGTTAAATATTGTATGATTTACTAGAATAAAGTTAAATAGAATCAAAAACAAAAAAAAAACTTCTAAACACGCCAGCAGTTTATGCTGCCAGTTCTAAGCCTGAATAAAGTGTGAAGGGAAGTTGATGCTATTAATGTTAATAAATGTAACCGTAATGTATTTTCGACCAAGTGATTTTCGGTCTATTGCTGCCTCGGTCTAGTGACGTTTCGGTCTATTGCTATTCGGTCAATTGAGTTCGGTCAACTGCTTTCGATCTATTGAGTTCGGTCTACTCGCCGTGAGCGATAGTGTAGTATTAGCTGCTTTCCTTTCGCGTGCATCAAACCCCCGACGGCTAGAAGCCCGAGTCGCTCGGTGCTGCTCGTGAATGGAACGCGATTTAGCGGCATAGCGCACATCTAGCGCGCGCCAAAGTTTTAAACAGTCACATAACCTTAAAACGTTATTTTGAGGAATTTTTGTTTGGTGCTGAACAGTAACAAAAACTGGCTGAAATTCATTTTCATTTTTTATTATAACCAAAAATATTCCAACACTTTAAGAACTTATAGTATACTGAAAAATTAAATCTATGCACCCACTATTTTACTACAATATCACAAGTGAATTGTCTTCTTCTATCAGTCTTTGTTTTCCTAATAGCAACTGCTTTAGAAAATGAAACAAATTTAGATGTAGGAATGGTAAGCGTTTAATAAAATGTTTAATTAATAACTTAGGTAGTTATATAAAATTTAACAAATTCAAAATCCTAACAATTACAAAAAAATTAACATTCCTATAGCTAAAAGTTCTGTTCATGCTCAAAGATAAGGCTTTATTTCAATGATGACATTTTTTCTTCAAAAAATTTAGCATAGCACCTAAAACCAGGGAGAAGTTGCACCTAACCTCAAATGATTTCGCCTTCGCGCCTTTTAAAAATTAAAAGTATGGCATGCTGGCTGGCTGTGGCTTCACGCCCCGACCAACGAGCTGGTCCTTGAGAGGAAAGGGGAAATAAGCCCAGAGCGACTCCGAGGTTAAACGCCCTTGTGAAAGAAACGAGGTGCGCGAGAGTTTGGAGCCGCTCCGAGCTGCTCCCATGGATGAAAGGAAAGCGCCTATAGGCAACCATACGTACTAAACGTCAAACGTATCTGAAATGTCAAAACTAAAGGTTAAATTATTCCGTGGATTTATTAATATAAATATTTACATTAGAAAACGCTTCGCTCAATATCTTTGTGGCAGTTTGTATTTTATACCTATCGAGTTCTCAATGTATCCTTCAGCAGCAGAGGTGGATTTCCAACCGCCAAGTATTTTAATTGCCGCAAAATTGCTCCGGGAACATCGGCAACCATATGTACTAAACGTCAAATGTATCTGAAATGTCAAAACTAATAAATATTTTTGATGGATTTTAGTAAACGTACGATTGACGGAAAAGTCTTGTAACCAACTTTTATGTTAATCGGTGATTAATAATCTCCCTCATTAACGCGTTCGCTCGCTCCACTCGCTCACGCGTTAAAATCTCTCGATTATTAATCACCTTTATTAACACACTTGTTGGTTAAATAACCATTCAACCACTTGTTCCATAATATACTATTAAATAGCTTCATTAGACGATATTGGTTCATAATGATTATTTATTCATTTCAATTTGCTTGTTTTAAACGATTCGTGCAAGTGTAACAGACGTTAAGTCCAGAAAATTACGTTTTTGAGTGAGGAATTGAGTTAAACGGACAAATTCCGTTAAAAACATTTAAACAGCTGAAAATACATATATATAATGTACCTAATTGCAAAATCCCATGTCTGGTTGACTCAAAAATGCATTATGGCGTATGGTAATTTTAAAACGCCGCCGCATAAGTTTACAGCATTCTTGCATTGAACATTTTGTAAATTATCTATTCTTCTTCGCTTTCTTGCCTTTTAACTGCTGCAGCATGTTAGCTTCGATTATTATTGAAAACCCCCCCGCTAATTACGAGACATTCTAATATTGGCTTCTTAGTGATTTTACACAAAATTCCATTTAGTTTTTTAAAAGAACAGTGTATTTACGTAATTTCAGATATTTTATTGCCCTAAACTTAAAATCAATAGTTATTATTAAAGATGTTAACAACATTTTGAAATTTGAAGTAAAAATATGAAAACAACCTGAGCAATTTAATTGTCCAGCGTTCACAGTAATTTTCTTATTCGGTGTGTTCAAAAAGAAATTACTTAAGGGTTGGCCATGGAATATAGAAGTATTGGCAACAGCAAGCTTTAGAATTCATTAACATAATCACTGTTGTTGCTGTCATAAGTTTATATTATACGCTGATATCGCGATTGAAAATTCTAAAAATTGCCATATTCAACCCTTATATGTAATTTCTTTTTGAACACATAGTACATGAGCGTAACTTGGGACATCACTTGGGGGGGGGGGCAAAATCAAGACTTCACAAAATTTTTAAACCTAAATTGCGAAAAAATGCTGCACTTGCACCTTCAAATCAAAATTTGGGAGGGGGGGGGGGCATTGCCCCCCCTTGCCCCTCCCAAGTTACGCCTATGACATAGTATACAGGTCACTTGAATGTAAAAATGACTTCATTGTTACGTGCTTGAGCAAATGTCTTTTGTTTTTGTATCTAAAGTACGAATTCTTATTTCAATCAGCCGTTTTCAACTAGGTTTATCAGTAATCTGTCAACTTTCAACTGTCCCTGATCAACAACAAATTGATATTTTGTTTTAAAATTTCAGAAGTTACCTAATACATTTTTAATAACTATTTGCATTACTAGGGCTGAAAATGTATCATGCCCTCCCGCAGATGTAGTTTAGTTCTTCAGAGTTTGCGAGAACAGTACCTAATCAATTTATTGTAATCATGCAAGGGATGAAATGACGTTTCAGTCCAGAGTTATACATACAACACTTTTACATTTTATGATGAGATTATCTCTTGTAATCAGCTGCATTCAAAAATATTTAAATATGAAAACCAGGAGGCTAGTTGATATGTTATTAATAATAATCACATTGCCTCCCGTCTCTAATGGCAACGGCAGTCAATGTATTATATTCCCTCCCACTGCCATTGGAAACCAAGCAGGGACCCAAACGTATATTTTCCCTATACCTCTAACAGGCGACAGAAAATGTCACTTTCGTATAAAGGAGTAAAAAAAGTATTTTCGAACAGAGCCAACAAAAAATTCTCAAGTGGCGCCAATTGGATCGTTCTTCTACAAAATCTAAATAGAAATTTGCTGTCAAACACTTAAGAAAACCATTGCTCCACCCTGTATACTTAGTTAAGTTACATATTTTCGTCATTCAGCCTCATGTTAAGCGTATTTAATAATAGATTGTTCTACAAGTTAAGAAAAGTGAAAGTTTTTCAACGATTAATTTACGAGAGAGTGATGCAAATGGAGTGGATCAATTTATCACGAACATGGAAAAATCACTTTTATAACATATTCAGCGTGCTATTTTTTTTTTAATATCATTACAAAATCTAGCCAAAATTAAATTCGACATTTCTTCATATTCGAATTTTTTTTTAATTGGCAGTGAAGAACGTCGAAATCGTCAAATAAAATACGAGAAATCGGCAGTGAAGTAATCCATTGTACAACTTTTTGTAGGCGGCTGGGCGATAGGTAAACGTCAATCGACGTCAACTTAACCTATACAAGTTGGTTAAAATGTTGTAACTTCGCGATTTCTCGATTTAAAAAAACAATGTACCCCTGGGCACTGGAAGTCCCATTTCAATCCTTGTGTGTTTTATTTGCTTTGGCCCTTCGGGCCTCGGCAACTAAATACACAATCGTGATAAAAAGCTCAACTTTAGTGATAACCTATGTGGAAACTAATATAAAAAAATATATAGATTTGAACTTCCAAGTCCCTATACCTTCTTACTGAAGGGACTTTGTACTCAAGTATATTAGGTTTAATCGGTTTATTATAACCTAAGGAATCTATCCCAAATCGGTGTCCCATTTTTTTTGGGACACCCTGTATAATTGTTATCCTTAAATTTATTTATTTACTTACATCTTACATCAAAACAAACTAAAAACTTTTGGTTTTGGTGAACGGTGCATGTAGCTAGAAGATTTAATTATCAAAAAACCTTCAAGAGTGATAAAGTATTAGGTTACTATAGTTCACAAAACATAAAAATTAAGCATCTTTAGATAACGATTACGAATCGACACGACACTAAAGATAGTTGGAACTTGCAAGAAAATTCTACTAAATACAACTATATGACAATAATTTTTATTGAAAGTAATTGAAAAAGTAATTGATGTTGTACAATTACAATTACTAAGTAATTGGTAATTGAATTACTATTTCCTGTGAGTAATTGAATCTCTGTTAATTAAATTACTACATTGGGCGGTAATTGGTAATTAGTAATTAATTACTTTTTAAAAGTAATTTGCCCAGATCAGCCCTATTCTTAAAATATAACTGGTCTATAGCACTTTTAGATACATAACTGTACTTTTTAATGTTTGAAACAACTCTGCAATGTAGAAACCCTGATAGGAAACCATATAACGGGTGTTCATTAATTATTCCGTCAGTTTGGACACAAACTGACGCAAAACCTAACCTGCTAACCGCGAATTTGACATAATTGTGAGCTCTTGTTATAATGACTTACAGTGCCACCAACATATTATTCATACAACAAATATTTCAAAGGCAACTTGTCAGTGCAAATCAGACCCAGGACTTAAAACTACAACCTGCATCCTGCTCCTGTCAACAACGGAAATTTTTAATAAATTTCACCTTTCTTCGGGTGATAATACTTTTTGACTTGATGTCCATCCAAATCGTTTTGTAGTCATGCATAAATTACTCACAACTCGTTGTAGTTATTTTGCAATAACCATGCAAAAAAAACGTGAAGTATGGGTGTTCGCTTAATATCACCCACAATGAGTAATGGTCGTTTTCCTTTCGCTCGTCGAGTGAATTCGTGGTTTGAGCGTAACATAAATATTATACATGAAATTTCCCATAATAAAATCCTAACATCAACAAATAAAAGGATCCAACAAAATTGACATTATACATGATTTAGGAAAGTTTTACTCATATATATGTGTGTTGTCTTTAAACTTAAGGGTAACAAAAGTTAGGAGAAGTTAGCGTATTCAAGGAAAATTGCGAAACCTCTTGAGCGTCTAGTGCCTTGAGCTTCAATAGTAAAGCAGCTGCGATATTCACGAGTTAAAATTAATTGAGGCATTATATTAAATTATAATGGCCATCGATTTTACTACGATGAATAATATACAATTGTTCAACGATATAATAGTAGCCTACTTCATCAACTTTTACAGATTCCAAAGACTAAAATAGGTTTTAGGTATTTTACTACTTCGCTAATTAAATACTAATAAAGCGAATTTGTATACTGCTAATATTAAACATGCTTTCCTCCTATATAAAATTACTTTATGAGCTAATCACTGCGTAGATACAGTATTAAATTACACGATAAAAAACTGCATCACTCGTAAGAAATGGTATTCTAAATTATGCTTTAATCTTATACAAAATTTAAAAATGCAGTAAATTTATGATGCACTGTTCTCTAAGTTTGACGTATTCTGATCTGATCTTAAAACAAGAAAATAAAAGGCATTAGTTATTTAAACTGTTGGTATAGTTAAGTTGGTATGAGCTACGTTGTTAGTAAGTACTGAAATAAAATACAAGAAAGATTATTAAGATTTTAACATTTTAACCACTGGTACTACGCACTTGAAATTTTGGTGAAAGGTTCAATTTGTTGCGTAAAGTAGTGCTAAGAAGGGATTGTTTTAAATTCGACCTCTAAGAGGGTGAAAAGGGGTAAAATGTGTTTTCACGAATTTCTCAATATCTCGTAAGTCCGATAAGATATCGACTTGGTATTTACTTGCAACGATTGTCAATACAAATGCCTAGAAACGTATTTCAAGATTTTGTCCTAATCAACCCCTAAAGGTGCAAATCTAGATTCGGGGTGAATTAAAGAACTCTTCGTATCTCCTATGTTTATTGAGTTAGAACATTCTTTTCTGGCATATAGATGTATTTTTTAAATATTTGGAAAGTGGTGTAACCAAATTTGAAAATGTTAACCCTAAGGGGGTAAAAAGGGGTAAACTGTGTTTTCACGAATTTCTGCATATCTCTTAGACCCAATAAGATAGCGACTTGGTGTTTGCTTGCATAGGTGTTCAATAGAAGTATCTAAAAACAAATTTCAGGATTTTGCCCTAATCGACCCCTAAAGGTGCAAATCTGGATTCCGGGTGAATTAAAGAACCCTTTGTAACTCCTAGGTTTATTGAGTTAGAACATTCCTATTCTTAAAATATTTAAAAAGTGATTTAAGGGATTTTACAATTTTATCCCTAAGGGGGTTAAAAGGTGTAAACTGTATTAAACTGTATTTTCACGAATTCCTCAATATCTCTTAGACCCGATAAGATATCGACTTGGTGTTTGCTTGCATAGTTATCCAATAAAAATGCCGAAAAACGCATTTCAGGATTTTGCCCTAATCAACCTCTAAAAGTTCAAATCTGGATTGGGGGTGAATTAAAGAACCCTTCGTATCGCCTATGTTTATTGAGCTAGAGCATTCTTTTTGGCATATAAATGTATTTAAAAATATTTAGAAAGCGGTTTAAGGGATTTTAAAAGGTTGCCCCTAAGGGGGCGAAAAGCGGTAAACTGTGTTTTCACAAGTTCCTAAATATCTCTTAACCCGATAAGATATCAACTTGGTTTTTTGCATGCATAGGTACCCAATACAAAAGTCTAAAAACACGTTTCAGGATTTTACCAAATCAACTCCTAAAGGTGTAAATCTGGATTCGGGGTGAAGAACCCTTCATATCTCCTATGTTTATTGGGTTAGAGCAATGTTTTTATGGCATACAGATGTATTCTTAAAATATTTAGAAAGGGGTTTAAGGCATTTTAATGTTGCTCCTAAAGCGGTAAAAAGGGTAAACTGAAAAGGGGTAGGGTGTTAGATTTATTAATTTTTTTTCGCTGTGGGTTTATTTCAGAATAATATAGGCTGAAAGAATTTTTCAAAATTTCACCCCTAAGGAGTGGAAATGTGTATCTTGCTATAATTTATGAATACAACACTTAGTTTGTACATATATATTTTAATTTTATCTTATTGTTATACGAAAACTATAGTTTTATCAATATATACAAGGAGAACGACAATTACGTACACATTTCCAGGGATACGTGAAGCATAAAAGAGTTGTGGAGGAATTTTTTCGGAAGAATTTTGTTTCCTTTTTTCCTACAATATTGTTTTGCGTATTGAGTGAGAGGGAGGGTGGCGCCCTAGAATTCATTTGAGGTTTAGAAGAAAAAACATTTGTTGCCCGTACGAAGAACGGGAATCTTGCTAGTCATAACATAAAAACATATCTAGCTAATGAATAACACACCACCTACCTTTAGTGATTCGCTGTATACCTACATAAATTGTACAGGTGAAACGTCTGCGGAAAGAACACAAAAATATTATCAGCAATAGGGGCATTTAATCAAACCCAAATAATTTCAGTAACATATGAATTAGATACATAAGCCATGAAGACTAAAGTGACAGCAACTTAAGATTTGTAGGACAATTGCCTAACACATAAATTAACCATATATAGAAATCAACTTCCAAATATTTTAGTCACAATATATGCTAATCAATAGCTCGGGGATACAATAAAACTGTACAGGAATAATATTCCCGGCCTAGACAGGGAATATTCGAGTACTATTTCCTAATTTTTTTAACTACTCGTATCGATCGGCGGAAAAATAGTATGTGTATCTTGGACAAAAAGCAACATTCCCAGACTCCTGTGTTGTTGAGCTCGGCATTCGCCTCGCCCAACAATATTTACAGTCGTCTGGAAATGTTACGCTTTCCGTCCTAGATACACAATACACTATTTTGAACATTCAGTTACTCCATCCTCTAACTTGTGCTTTTAATGCAAAAGGAATTGAATATGTCTTACTGTTAAAACGTTGTGATTCATCAACCTGCAATCTGTGAATGTACTTCTCTGCTTGTCCCACTTTTTCATTAATAATCTGTTTATTCCTGTTAATTATTTCTAATATTTTGCCCTTAAAATGTAGATTTTTCTCACCTAGTTTCAAATCATTCAACAATACCCCACTATCAGTATATCATTCTTTATATTCAATATTGTATTATTATTAATTATTATACCTTCATTCCCTTCTATTGCGTTTCCAGTACACTTGACTTGGCAACACTTATTTTCTTGGCAGCCACTTTTGGGTTCTGTCGAATATTTAATTAACCCATTTAGATGAATGCATTTTTGCTCCCCACGTATTTTTATTCCCAATTGTTGAATCACGTCGATCCCCAATACAATATCCACACTCAAGGCTTTTACTATGAACAATCTAACAACACTTTTCCATTTATTAATAATTATTTTAATATTTAACATTCTATTAGTAGTTGAAATTTTCCTTTTGGTTGCAGATAACCAATCTATCTTATTAACTTTAATTATGTTCTTATGTAAGACATCAAAATTCTTTAAAATTGTTTCCTCGTTTATCAAGGAAGCCATTGTACCACTATCTATTAATGCTAGATATTCATTACTATTTAAATTGACTTTTATGAATGGTAAAGTTGAAATTTGATTTTCTTCCCCCTTTTCTTCTAGTAAAAATTTTCCATTATTCTCAAAAGTAGTTTTAAAATTCGTGATGTTATTAATTAAATTAATTAAAATTGAAGTTTTTTTTTATCTGAGGGATCTTCGTAAACCTCAGTTACTTCCATCCGATTTTCTTGCATCGGTCTCTCTTTATCATAATCTTGTCTATATACAGTGTTTACATATTGACGATTAGGATATTTATGTCTTGCCTCTTCTCGATTCGTTTTCTCTTTATTTTTCTCCTCAATCATTGCATGGTATCTTTTCCTATCATAGTTATTATTATCATTTCTATCCTGGTAGTTCCTATCGTAATGGTTATTGTAATTTCTTTCATAATTATTAAAATTATTCCTATTCTGGTTACTCCTCCATCTATCACAATTCTTATTGTAGTTATTTGTATTAAAATTCCTTTCACCTGGCCTGCACCTGGCCTGCAATTCTTATAATTATTTCTGCTAAAATTTAATTTATTCTGTTGTAAGTCCTCAAATTTTCTTTTACTATAATTTTTTTAATTTAGTCATTTTTTTCTGCTGTTATCCCTATTATTAAAAATTGCCATATCATAATTTCTTACTATTTCTAAGAAATATTTCATAGTTTTAATGTTTTGTACAGCTCTTGTAATTTCCCCTTCTAAATGTCGGGATAAATGTTGCACTATTTCTTGTTCAGCTAATTTAGGTGTTAAATGCTGTGCTTTATTGAATTTATGTATCACATACATTTCACGCCTACTACCTCTTTCTATATACCTTCCTGTTGTCAATTCTGTTCTTACTTGTGCTTGATGTGTATTACTCCACAATTGGTCCATAAATAATTTCCTAAATTCTTCATAATTGTGATACTTTAATTTTATTAATTATACTATGCCATATATCGACATTACTTTTAATAGTCATATTAATTATTTGTAACCTCTTGTTATCATTATGAACTGTCTTTATTATATCATCTAATTTCACGAAATACGTCATGGCAAATTCTCCTATTCTTCCCTCAAAAAATAGGTAACATGTCTGTTTGAACTCTTATGTTATTTACTCCTTGGTTACCATTTAAATTTGCAGTGCCATCTTGTATTATTCTTAACCGCTCTGCTACCTGCTTAAATTTCGAAGTTTTGTCTGTCAATAAATTAATATTCTTTTCATTCTTTACAATTTCTCCTTGTATTACCACTTTATTTTCTTCTGCCTTCCTTTCCATTAAATCAAGTCGTTCATCTATACACCTCTTTTGTGTTCTTATCTGGTTTTCCACTGTTAGTTTAATTCCCTCTAATCTTTCTTCCATCTCTTCCTTATTCTTGTCTAATTTTTCTTCTACCTTTTGGTTCAAAGTTTCCTCCAGTTGTTTAATTCCTTCTTGCCTTTCCAATTTTTCTTCATTAATTTTATCCGTATAGTTCTCTAATTTCTGATAAACATTGTTGATTTGTAATTGTAGTTCTTGTTTAAAGCTAACGTAGTGTCACAATAGGTTAAGGCAACTGTACCCGGTCATCAATCGAGCAACCCCGCTCAGACCAGAATGCACGATTCTCCTGTAGAAATCTCTTCTCAGACCACTTGCACTTTATGCTTCCCCTGTTTGGAGTAATACATCCAAAGCAAACATTTTAAAACTTCAGAGATTTCAGAATAAAGTATTACGTATAGCAGTGAATGCTCCATGGTTCATCCGCAATACGCAACTTCACCACGAACTAGGAGTCTCATCAATCCAAAACTTTTTAACCATGACTACTCGAACTTCTTCTTAAAAGTTAACAAATGCGAAGGCGCGACACACTTTAACTTTAGACAGCGCAATATCCATCGTAGACTAAAGAGGCAACTTCCTCAAGATATGATCTCAGACCAAAGCAACTAATCATAGAACACTCGCAAAACCCACCGGGGCTCCACTACCAGCCCCCATGTAAAAGAAAACACAGTTAATATACGGGTGTTTGGATAATAGGGAACCATACATTGATGGTGAGTTCTACGCATTAAAATAATAAAAAAACTTCATATGCAGTATTGTCCGAAAATCGTTATTGGGGTAGATACCGACCCTTAAAGTTTAACTTTTTTTTTTAATTTTTATTGCTTATGGCAAATACCAGATTGCTACTATTGTGCACAACAATATTAAAACAGTAAGTAATCCTTTCATAAATAATTTACCTTTTTATAGTCTTTATTTCTATTTCTAGTTGTGACTTTAATACTAAAATCACCCGCCTGTCACTTTATCAGCACAACGTTCAGGAAGTCAACCAAACTGCTCCTTTCCGCCTACCAATCGACTCTTTCAAGCACTTTCAGCAATGGATGACCCCATGAACAGACCAGACGTCACAATCGTCCAAAATCAGCAATTCAACCTTTCCCACAGTACGCAGCCAACAGCCCAAATCTGTAGACACCTACTTGCAATATCACTTCCGCAAACCTCCTGGAATGTGCTTCTTAACCGATGATCCTTCTCTGGAACTCTTCCTTAGTACCAAAACAACTTGACGTATTCCAATTTGATTAATGTATTATGTCAAATGGACTTTTCCAATAAACTTGACTTATTATTCTTCTCCAATGATTCACCTTTATAGATTAATTCTGCTAGCCATTAGTTTTTACCACATACTTGTAATCTTCATTAGTTTTATGTCTTTAATTATTCTTCATATTTTTGTATTTCCATTTTATTTTACCACGTAGATTTTATTACTACCCTTCTTATTTTACAAAACATTTCTCATAAAAACAGGGTTATTTTTGATATTTTAATCACACCAAATTATTTTTCTTCATTTTCAAAATTTGTTATTTCTCAATAATCAAAACAAATTACATAACGATATCAATTATCCCCCTTATAATAATAATAATAATAATAATAAATCGTCTTTTATTAGCGCCATTGTTTACAATAATTTATAAATTAGTAAAGATACACAAAAAAAACATAGCATAAAGGAGCTATCCCAAGGCGGAGTACAGCAGTTTACCTTTCGGTTAGCTGTTCTACCACTCAACCCTTGCCAATAAATAAATTAAATCTAATATTATATAGCTATATATACATATAAACATATCAGGGCCCAATTATAATAAATAAAATAAACTTACATTACTACATTACATTATTATACACTCTAGTCTTATCATATTTGATTTAAACCTACTAATTTATTTCAATCACGTACTTGTCATTCCTTTCAAGCTCAAATTTATAAAATATTATCTTATTTTCGAATCCATGTTTTTTTCAAATGGCCTTTTTCCACTCAATTATAAATTCTCTTTTACTTTGTAATTGCACGTTAAACATTCACATTCTCACTTTATATTTGACTAGATCCAAATTATTTTCACCCATTGTAATCCTTTAACCTTTTCTAAAATTAATTTCAAACACACACAGCGGTGTATATCATTACAATATCTACATCCATGACCCAAAGCCTTTCCACTGCATTTAACAGTAATAAAGTTTGAAATTTCCTTGTCGTCTACATTTAAATAGAAATGTGGATTTTTTTATAGATTGCAAAAGAATCAAAACTGTTAAGTTTTAATAGCTTCTATGACTCGCATTGCTAAACAATTCCAAACTGCTAGTGGTCAATCCTGGGCTCTATTGCTCCAAGTAGATAGAAGTTCAGTAAAATAGTGTGGAACCAACCTTCGAACATTAATAAGTTATTATGTACTTTCCTAGATGTGTGTATTATTCCGGTATATTTAAATTTGTTGGCTTAAGCCGCTAAATTCTTAGTAAGGACTCAAAATGTACTTTACCAAATGGTTTACTGATGATGTAAAAATAATAAACTATATCCCGTTATGAAAACAGTCTCCCTTAGAATAAACAATATTTCTCTTATTTAAATAAATGATGTTCTTTAAAAACATATTATTTGTATAACCTTTTTCTAGGACATTTGTAGCGCAAAAACACTAAATATATCCCAGCTTGTGCATGCTACACAACACGTAGGGCATTAATAATATTATTAAATAAGTGCGACATTTTAGCGAAAGCATTACTATTTCTACCAACACACTTCAGGAACTAAATCTTTGTTCTGCACTTATTTATATTAGTGACACCGGCAAACAAATCCACAGCTTTAATGTAACAATATGTAGGGAAATACTTTATTATTACTGTAACTGTTTATATTATCTGCGAACTAAATTGAATTTGAAATTCATATTACATTGTAGCTTGAACATAAACGGATTAAACAAACTTTATGTTATCATGAATACGTAATGGGTGCATAAGTTTATTGCACAGAAACCCAACAATGAGAATATTATGAAAATTACCAGAAAGTAATTTACGAATACAGAGACTAATATCAGCGTGTTACTATATTTACATTTTATGGTTTTGGTTTAGGTGTTAATGTATTAACTACTATCACTGTTTATTAGTATTGTGCAAATCAATATTATTCTCGAATTAGTGAAATATAATTACGCCAGAACGTGAAAATTCCTTATATGAGATCTTTTCTCAACATGACTCAGAGCAAGCTGCGCCTAATATTTTTTTACAGATTACTAACTCAACCTTAATAATATCACTAACATTACTTCTGACATCTAGTTGACCACTACAAAAGTTATTACAAGATTTTGTAAATATAGCTCAAAATGCCAAAAAACTAAAAAACCACTAAGTTTAGCTATAAAGGCTATAAATGTACATATATTGCTTTATAAAAGAAAATTATAATTTTTCCATCTAAATATCACTGTAACACATTAATTAACTACCAGAAAAAATCCTATTAATTATGCCACAGCAGCTACAAAACCAAGTTCGAAAAATAAAAATTAATATCTCTTAACATGGTCAAAGGGTAACCCATTCCTAACGAAACACTCTTTGTGCGGATGATTACTGGAACTTTGCGACATAAAACGATTCAAAGAACACGCTGCAGATCAGTAGATACCTTATTTTTTATAATCTTTATTAATGTAACACTGATGTGTCTGACACGAGTATTAAAAAAAACACGAAGTTATTTCTTTGGGCCATGCCAGTTTTCGATTAAGAGATTTCCGTCTGTTTAAGTAACATCCTGTGTGTTAAAATTATGACAATACGATTTTCAATCACAGAAATAAAATTTTAACTATCAAACTCCTCCGTATAATAAAGATATAATTATGCAGGTTGTAATGATATAGGTCATAACTCACACGGGAATTATAAGCATTGTTGCTACCTTATGTGAAAGCAGCTATTTTCGAAGCAGCTTGCCCTGTGTGAAAGTTCAACTTTCATCTCTAATGGCGAAAGTGTGCTTTGCTATAGAAATGATTAAACACAACACAAGAATATTCGTAATTCTGTTTTTTGAACTCACCGCCTTGAAAGTGAAGTTTGACGCACTCTATATACAACCGGAAATCCAAATCGGGAAAACGAAAAAACACAGTAATAAATAAATTAATATTTATTTATGAACGAAACGTATTTCAGAACATTTAATAAAGCATTTATTTAATTAAAAAGGTAAGAAAACCCGCAAACTAAACTGTTACATACATATAATAAAATTTTTTTAGGTTATGTTAACTCAATATTGTACACATTTATCGTACAATTGGTACAACTTGAAATGTAAATTCCGGAACTTTTACCGTATTGGGTTTAGATACGTAATGTCTGTCTGTCCGTCTGTGGGCGGTATAACTCAAAAACTATTTGTCGGAGGAAAATAATATTTTGCATACACATTATATATATACACATGGCATGAAACCGTGAAAATTTCAGACAAATATATACATGGCGAGCACTTTAAAAAATAAAATTTTGTTTATTTTTTATTTAACTTAGCAATAAATACAAGTCATAATTCTCATAACGCAGGCTTTATTCTTAATAAAAATGGGCCCCAATAAATACAGAATAAATGTTGTACTATACAAAAAGGAGCAACAAATTAGTGCAAAACCGTCTCAGGAAATATGTTGTACGTAACTCACCCGGAAACGTCCTTAAGAACTACTAGTCTTTCAGGCCTCGCCTTCGGAATTAGCATAAAATGGGAATACACGTCCTGTAAAGATGCATTTCTCGTCTTGTTAGGCCAACTACTCTAACTCACCGCCGCGTCTTATAAATAATTTCCTTCACACTCAATAATTAACTTGCCACTTTGACTTTTCACAGCTGCCACTACAGAATTTATGTTATTTTGTATTTATAGCGTTGATAAATAAAATTTTGTATGACACGTGTGTGTTACTACAACTAATTTACACGAGAAAAGATTCTACTTGGTCTGGCGGCTTCGAGAGCTTAACTTTTCTCTCGTAGATTATTTATAATATAACACACTTGTACGATAAATAACTATTATTATTGTTACTTTCGAGAAGTTACGTAGTATAAAAACCTTACCAGGTAGCAAGTTGACTTAGGTAAAATTATGTTATAGTCATTTACTATACAAGTAGGATAAGAGCATCATTAATATATGTGTGTAAGTTACACACGAGTGCGTAGCAGGAGCTATGTAAGCACACAAGTATATTGATGATACATTATCACACATGTATTGTACAAAATTTTATCTAATACAGCTGCCTAAAATTGAGAAAAGTGCATTAAGAGAAATGTCAGATCAGTCATTTTCAAAAATATTTTAGTAGGCAAATGTCATTATGTCATTCATTTGACACTATTTCAGTTAGGTAATAAAACCATTACACCACTCAATTAGGTAATGAAGCCATTACCTAACTGAGTGGTGTAATGACTGACGTAATGAGTTACTTATCCCAACGCAGTAGATAAATGTAGTTTATACAACTTGCACAATGAATATATCATACCATATTTTACAACAGTTGTGAGTCATGGTATTAGCATTTATTTTATATTTTTTATAGTAAATATGTTCAATTTTTTAGATATGCAGTTGAGGTATCACTTTGTGATGTAAAGTTTTATTCTGTGTTAGCTTCCCTAAATATTAAATAATGACATAAAGTAATTATGACCATTTTCATAAGTTCCAGTATTTCAATTCTCTAAATTGAAACATTAAAGTTGGCATGTCCAAGCAAACTTTAGAGAAATTGAAATATAGAAATGAGCAGCAATGGAATCATTCTACATAATACAGCAAAACAATCCACACCAACAACACCACAGTCTCAAAATAAAATACATGCACTGCAATACATGGATGAAGTAGATCCCTTTAATAGATCAAGCATGTTATCAAGACATGGTGTTCCAGGAAATAGCCTACAAATTAGCACAGTTTTTGAAATAATTACGATTATTACACACAAGTGTCACATGAATGATGTCATCCAACGAGAACCATGCATTTTTTGAAAATAGACCAATCCCGAACTGATTACCTGATAAGCTCCCTAGGGAAACTTATCAACCGATAAGCTCCCTAGTGCTAATTATCGACCCCGTAGATGGTGTCATAATTAATGTAAGAAACAAGCAATTTGAGTTTTTTGGCATTATTATATCTATTTTAAATCGTCATTCGTATATAGGTTTTGTGTAATAATCTGCAAAATATAAACGCGGGCGACACACTTACATGTAATTTTGCCCGTGCCAAGAATCATCGTGCTGGTTGCCCTTAGAAAACTGCATTATTTTTAATCACGTGAGTCAGTTTGACAAATCAGATCACACTTGAACTGGAAACGACCCTAGGGTGATTTTCAATCACCATGGAAACTACCTAATTAAATTTCAGTAGTATCCTATAACAAGTTGGTGGCACTGTAAATCTAAGTCAAATTCGAGGTTAGAAGGTTAGGTTTTCCGTTCAGTCTGTGTCAAAGCTGAGGCAAAACCTAACCTGATAACTTCGAATTTGACATAGACTTACAGTGCCACCAACATAATATTATTATAATGAAGTGTCAAATTAATTTGTCAGAAAATGGCTAATTTTCATTTAATAACTTATCTTCCCGAATTCACCTCGGCCAGTGATAAATCCTTATAATTTTTACAAATAATATCCCTCAAGTGCGATGCCTTTAAGAAATAAACCTCGGTTTCGCCTCGAGTTATTTCTAGGCAAGCACTTTCGGGTTGTTATTTGTCAAAATTATTGCGGGTGATTATCACTGCCCTTGGTAAATTACAGCTGAAAATCGGCTTATGCATTGCTGAATTCAAAATTATGATAAGGTTTTACCTAAAAATGCTGTGCCTCGCCGCTTTTTACTTCCTTTTACAATAAAGGAAGTACTGGATTCACCCCAAAACTTCGAAATTGAGTTTTCAACAGATCTTCACGTTTTAGAGTCTCCTGAACCCAAAAAACATTTTTTTTTTTCATTGGTCTGTCTGTCTGTCTGTGAACAGAATATCTCAAAAACGAAAAGAGGTATGGCGTTGAAACTTCATATATAAGTTTTGTGTACTATGTAGATGTGAGAGCAAGCTCTTGAAGAAAATCGCATAACCGGAAGTAGATGTTTACTCTTGTGATTTTTCAGTTTTTTTCGATTTTTTCCAAAACGGCTCTAAAGATTTTTTTCAAACTTCACATTTTCCAGTTCAATACTTCTAAAATAGGTTTCTTTTGTTTTTTTTTCTATTTTCTTTATTAACTCCTATTTTAAATAGAACACCCGGTATATTATTACATTTTTGAATTCAGCTTAAAATTCTATAGAAAATTTGTCTCTTCACCTAACGCTCTATTTTGTACCGTTTTTGTAGAATTTGTAATTTTTGAACATTTTTGACAAAAGCTTAAAAATTTAAAATCAAATTTTTGGCTAATTATAAGATCACTGTAAAAGGAAGTTGTGTGCGTGTATCACACCAGATTTTTAGTTTACTGTTGACCTATTAATTGTTGTTCAAACTATTATTGTTAACTACAGCAACATTACAAAAATCTAATTACTTTTGAACGTCTGCTTCGGATAAAGGGGTTTTTTAATCAAATTTTAAAACGCTTGGAATAAAAAAATCAATATTTTGGGCAAATTCTCACTTTCAGAATACTACAGTTTCTTATGTACCTATTTCTGGGGCACTATGTATTTTATCTAAGTATCAACCGAAAATCAGAGGAAAAAATTAAATAAACCTAAATAATGACACATTGTTAAAAACTTTTCTTTTCCTTAGATATTCTTTCATTTTGCGTCTTTTTTAGTACAAATATATTTTGTTGTTGCTAGAAAATAATAAATTATGCAGCTCCAACGTTTTGTGGGATATTGCAAGGGACTGGGCTATTTCTATCTGCGCTACCGAGCACCGATCCTTTGAATTTCTGCGTCGCAGCTATATTTAGTAACGCGCTAATTTGTGCCTCCTTTTTTTATCGTAAAACATTTATTTTGCATTTATTGTCTCCCATTTTTTGTAAGAATAAAGCCTGCACCATGTACAAATTATTACTTTTACATATTACTAAGTTAAATAAAAAAATCTGGTGTGATACACTCACACAACTTCCTTTTACAGTGATCTTATAATTAGTCAAAAATTTCATTTTTAATTTTTAACCATTTGTTAAAAAATTTCAAAAATTACAAATTCTACAAAAACGGTACAAAATCGAGTGTTAGTTGAAGAGACAAATTTTCTCTAGAATTTTAAGGTGAATTCAAAAATGTAATAATATACCGGGTGTTTTATTTAAAATAGGAGTTAATAAAAAAAATATATCAATTGCTGCCTTATAGAACGAACCCCACCAGTATCAGTAACAGTACCAAGGAAGGTGGATAGACTGTGGTGGGTCGGTTGTCTGGCTTACTATATCTCCCCATCTCAACAGATGTGATTTCTTCCTGTGGGGCAATAAAACAGTTCCCAATAGTGTCATACACAAAACTGCTAATATCTTCCAAATGCGTCGCTTACCTGTGCGTTGCTTCTCTTCCAGATCTCCCTATATCTATCTCATTATCCATTTCCCCCTAGTTCTGGGATTTAATTTTTTGCTTCCTTCGTCTAAAAGACGAAGGAGGTATTGTAATCTCAAAAAATCACCTTCCGAGATTTCTTCAGATCTTTACGTTTCAGGGTCTCTAGTAACGAAAAACTGGTTTTCTCAATTCCGTCTGTTTGTCTGTCTGTTGGCGGTATAACGCAAAAACTATTTGTTGGAAGATGACGATATTTTGCATGTAGATAATGTTTACATGCAACCAAGAAAATTTCAGACATATATTTACAGGGTAAACACCTTAAAAAATTAAGTTTTGTTTATTTTTACGTTAACTTTGAAATAGATGGAAATAATAATTTTCACATAGGTCAGGCTTTACATTTGCCGAAAATAGGACTCAACAGATACAGGATAATGTCACAAAAGTGTTGACACGCTTCAACAATGAGACCGTTCCGTTAAATAGTAGCGCGCGCCGCACTCATATCAGGAAGGCAGGATGGCACAGTAATTATAAGATCACTGTAAAAGGAAGTTGTGTGAGTGTATCACACCAGATTTTTTCTATTGTTTTATTAACTCGTATTTTAAATAGAACAACCGGTATATTATTACATTTTTTAATTCAGCTTAAAATTTTAGAGAAAAATTGTCTCTTCAGCTAACACTCTAATTTGCAAGGTTTTTGTGGAATTTGTATTTTTTTAAATTTTTTGACAAATGCTTAAAAATTTAAAATCGATTTATTTAGCTAATTATAAGATCCTGTAAAAGGAAGTTGTGTGCGTGTGTATCACACCAGATATTTTCTTCGCATCTTATCAAAAAAATGTGTTTTGTCAGATTTTTCAATAAGTACGATGGAAAAAGAGTTATAGTGGTATTTGTCCAAGAAAAAAGTGAAGTTAGCACCCGAAATTAACGTTTCACATTTTTTTTCTCTTAAATATATAGAACTATTTTTAGAAATAGTAAGGAAGTCTAGAACTCCTTGGGATGCAAGGGGAACTCTTGAAAAGACTAACATTTTTGAACTTGTTGTGCTAACTTCACAGAGGTGTAGGACCTTCCATGTATATGATAAAACATGTCTTAAATTACACATTACTGAAACAATTTACATACGAGGGTTATTCAATGAAACCTAATCCTTGAAAAAACTGTAGATGAAAGCATCATTAAAAAATTCGTAATGTGTGTTGCGGCACTTATCCCACTAATATGTTACAAAGCAACGGGTGCCCTGGGAAAATGTTGGTGGGTGCTGCAAATACCGTATTATTTTCTAGAAAATTGTTAAGCTAGGCACCTGCCCAGTGCCCATACTAATTTCAAAAAATTGGAATATAGCGGAAGGAACTGACTATAGTAGCGGTTAAAAGCAAGCTAATTAGCCAACAAAATAAGAGAAGACTTTTGTTTTTATACACTGGAAGTACATTGACTGAATAGTAATATTTATATAGGTTAGCGCCAGCGTGGCTCTGATGGTTAGAGCATCGGACTGCGGCGCGGAAGTCTGGAGTTCAAATCCCAGATCGATGCCTGGCGGGCGGCCTACCTAGTCGCTTTAAATAATTGGGGACCTGCGTTCGAAAGAACAAGGGGTAATAATGCGGCTGTCTAATGCGTGGTGCTCACCACATCACCACGTGTCATGAATTTGACACGCGACAGCCGGGTGTGCGAGCGAGGATACGGAAGCTCTGACCTTCCGCCTTGCAGGCCAAGCTCTTTCATAGGGTGTTAGTGCCTCACCATTATTTATAACAAAATCAACTTATTTTTTTCGACAAACGTCAAAAAAGAGGACATTCGCTCATCGCTATCAATGCGCGAAATTTACCATTTTTTAACGTGGTAAAAAATAGGATATTTATTTACGTTACCATTGACGACGTGAAAAAAGGCATTTTGCGCACTAGACTGTTTGACGGTTGTAGAAAAAATATTGTTTGTATTACGAGCGCGAAATGTTTTAGAGCGTTCGAATAACTTTTTTGACTCGGCTGTCGCCTCGTAAAAATAAGTTACATTCTCACCATTCATTTCGCGCATTTATTACAAAAATAACATTTATATTTATTCCTAAAAACTTGTAAGAACTGGATCGAACATCTTTGCTTGTTAAAAATAGATTGGTTAAGTTGGAATTGTCGCTCACAAAGAAACATTTTTAAAATTATATATACAGCCTCGACACCGCAAGGTAAAACGAGGTTATCGATTATACATACATACATATACGGATATTTTCGTAATAAGTAGAGATACCATTGATATATATTTAAATACTAATTAATTAAAATTATTTTTATAGTAATAAAACTTATAAGTCCGAGGGTTTTTAAAGCTCTATAAGATTTTTATAATACCTTATAATACTGCAATGTATTCGACTCCTCTTGCTATGTTTTGGTATCATCCGTTTCACAGAAGCAGTTAACACACCATTTACATTCCGCTCAGGTAATATACAAGTAGATATTCGTAGAAAAGAACGTTTGCAAACCCTTCGTACGTGTCATCGATGTCTATGTTGCCATCCTTCTACTTTTATGAACGTGCAACAGAACCCGATGGATCAGACTTTCCTATAACTTAGTGGCTCCTAGGAATGTTTCAAAAGATGGGTTATAAAAATGATTGCATTCGATCCCTATTTGGACTTGACCCTAATAAAAATACTAAGCTAAAATCTCAGTTCCACTACGTGTAATGCATTTTGAATTTAATACAGTTACATTTCCGTGCGGACCAATAAATGTATATGACTTATACTTTATTAAATCTTATGATATTGATTTTAGTTAATAGAGGCTTTTTAAAGTACGCAAGTTGAGAAGCTTGTATAGACTTTGAAATCAATTATAACTCTGCTTCTACTTTGTTAGAACATGCGGTTAAATGTTGGTTGACATTAATTTATCCAAGTTTGCTTCGCTCATAAGTAAATTCTATTATCTCTATAACTCCTCGGTTCCGCCGCCTATAACTTATTAAAAAACAATTCTAATCCATATTACATTAGAATAGGGTATCTAACAAAACATGGCACAAGTGTGTTTGGAATACGACCAATTCCCTCGGGAAACATAAGATTACAGTAGGAACACGATAGATGTTTCGCTCGTCTGTCGCCTTGTTGCTGCAGGCGCTCTATTCCAAGTTTCATTCATTTCCGTCTCAATTCATTCGGAAGCAGCTGATGTATCACACACTAATCTCGTTGCTACAGCATCATTTCACAGGAATAGGAAGGTATATGACATTTAACATATTTGTAGATAAAAACAGTAATGGATTGAATTTCTGCAGTACAGTGTTTCACACAGTCTGTAAAGGCGGTGTCGTCCACCTTTACTTCAAAAACATTCAAGATGTTCTTGCTTTCGCTCAGCGAACAAATCAATGTCTCTCTCTTTCAACGCATCTTATCAATGGATCACTGAATAATATAAACTAAGATCGCGTTTTCAAATAAAAATAATGAATTACACTTAGATTTTATTAATTTATACTTATTTCAGTATAATTATATCGAGATGTTTACTATAGTACGGTATCCGGCCCCGCGATTTATACGTTTATCTGTTATTTTATCGAAATGCAATTTTAATGAATTGACAAGATTACACATACTTCGCGGCCGGTATCCCTAACAAAACCTTGCCGCAAGTACCTGTAATTAGAACTCTTAGTTAATTGTTTTTAACAAATTAGTTATTTGTTTCAGAAGTAACTAAAGCACCATCTAAAGAGAGTTATCTAAGAAATACCTTACACCTCTAAGTCTGCTGCAACCTCTTGACAGCCAGGTGATAAAACGTTCTTTTTCGTAATTTATCGTGGCTCATCGTGTATCGGAAATTGGTTTATACCAAATTAAAGCTAAATTTTTCTTTATGCCATGGAATATGGTTGCCTGCATAAAAGCTGCCGCGACTAGTGGTTGCCAGCATTTGAATGACCTGCTCTCGCTTGCGCAAGAGGGAGCTAGAGAAAAAGAGCGTGTGCGCTGCTCTGTGCAATAGACAAGGAACCAACGTGGCAGGTGCAACAGCAAAGAAACTACCTTTTTATTTTTTAAAAACAACTATTTAACTGGCAAAAAACTTTAAAATGTTCACATCGAGTGTCGTCGACGCGTCATGCACACTGTTGATGCACGTGCATTTTCCCCGAAACTGATCGCAACTGCCATGCTGCGTCCTTGTCTATCGCACGGAGTAGCGTGCGCGTTCCTTTTGCCTCGCTCCCGTTCTCGCAGGCTTAGCGAGAGCGGAACATTCAAATGCTAACAACCCTAGTCGCGGAAGCGTTTACGCAGGCAGCTATATTCCATCAACTAAAGGAAACAATTAGCTTCAATTTGATCTAACACAATTTTCGATACAGAATGAGCCATGATAATTAACGAAAAAGCACCTTTTTACACCTGGCTACCATGAGGTTATGGCAGACTGAGAGGTGGAAACCTATATTTCTGTCAAGTAGTTTTAGATCAGTCTCTTACAGATAGGTCTTGATTTAGTTCGAAAACAAATGAACGAATTTGTTTTAATAAGTAGTTACGGCAAGATTTTGCTAGGCACACGGGCCGAGATGTATGATTCTATACGTAATCTTCTATTAAAATTGCATTTCCATAAAATAATGGATGAATGTATAAATCACGCTGCCGGTTCTTATACCACTACAGGAACGTTGAAAAAACTTCTAAAAATAGAGAGCTACATAAAGTCTGTTTATACAGTGTGTTTTAGTTCTGGCCTGCACACCCATGCATATTCCTAGTTATCTTCTGCTTATTTTAGATGGTGGTCAGTTATACAGGGAGATTAAAAATAAACTTGATAGGGGTCATCTAAACTTACTTTTTTATACAGAGCGCCCTATACTTAGGTAGCTTAAAATTGTTTCATCTAATTGCCAATCATTTTAGTATGAAGTTCTATAGATCTAAACTTAGCTGTTGTAGAGATACTAGAAATTTTATGATGCTCAACTTCAGATGGATATTGTTCAGTTCACCGAAAACAATAATTTAAAAAACACCAAAAAAGAATTTTTAGTGTAAACTTTCTTTCGAGGGTTAAATAATGCAGTCATTTATGTTGTAGGGGTTCTCCGTTAATCTCTGTATTTTTGTAAAGCAGTTTTAATAAGCTATTTATTGCATAGTCTCAAATTCAAACTTTCTGCAAGTATTTGAGTTTGAACATCAAATAGTTATTTATGCAACAAGTACATGAAGTAGTACTTTTTTCACTAATGGGAATCTTGACGTGAGCGCCGAAGGCGAGTACAGTAATCCCATGAGTGAAAAACGACACTTTATGCATGAGTTTCACACAATATTTTTTCTACGACTGTCAGCGACTGTCAGCAATTAGAAAAAGAATAAATATAATAATGCAATTAAGCAAGAACAAATTAATAATTAACAAAACAAGAAGCAACTTATAAACTGTCTTTCGTAATAGTAATGTTAAAAGTGCAGTTGTTGGGATTATTAATATTACATTTTGATCCAAACAAGTTATTTTTTGACTCAGTTAGATGTACTGATTCATGTGCAATTTTGTTCACGTTTGCAATATTTAAGTTATTTTCACACTCATTTATATTTGAGGTCGATAGTTGGTTGATATTATCGGTATTAGTTCCAATTCCACGTAGAATCTATGTTGTACAATTTAGTGTTAAAAGAATTGTCCACGTACCTTTCAGCAACAGTAGTGGACTTCCATTCGCCATGTTGTTTTGATTTCACTATATCCCCGCCGGAATCAGCCCGTAGTCTCATGCTTAGCTGTTCAAACTTCACAGTCAACTGCAGAAAGATGCAAGTCTCATTTACATGGGTTTTCCTTTACGTACGATGCCGAACATGGTCTTGACGACACGATTGACCCTCTCAACAGGATCAGCACGAGGATAATAGAGTGGAGTATAACTAACATTCACATTATATTTGGCACACATAGCTCGAAATTCTCTACTTCTTATTACCACACCATTATCATAAATTATTGATTGATGAACCCCAAAAACGAGAAAGATATCCTCTTCAACATGTCGAGTAAGCAACTTTGCCGTATAACTGGAAATAAAGAGACATACTTACTGAAGTAATCTGAAACAACAAGAATGTGCGCATATCCTCGAGTCGAACTAGGCAAAGGTCTAACCAAATCCAAACTAATCATCTGCCAGGGTCGAGTGACGTCGAGTCGAAATCCCATTAAGCCAGCTGGAGCTTTCTGCTCTGGTTTCTGCTCGGTACAAACACGACAACTCTTGACATAGCGAAAAACATCACTCTTCATTCCAGGCCAAATATAACGATCGTGCAATTTCCAATACACTTTATAGCCACCTACATGTCCATCACGTCATCATGATGTTGGCGAAAAAGTTCGAATCGTTTATCCTTTGGCACGACAGCCTTCTAATAATTTTGTTCTGTCGCAAGTTCTGGCACTGGGCAACGGCCATACTTAAACTAAAGGTTGTTTTCAATTCGCCAACGAGGATACCTTTGGGGGTACTCAGCTACTCAGCAACATTGCGAAGCATACCTAAATACCAAGGATCGGTGGTATCGTGAAACTCATGAGGAGCGTCAATAAGATCAACTACAGGAACAGAACGAGACAAAAAATTGGGAATGACATGCTCTTTCCATTTCCTATGCACAATATCAAAATCAAAGGGTTGCAACCTTAAAGCCCATCTACCCAGGCTACCACAAGGGTCTTTCAACCGATTCAACCACAGGAGCGAAAATTAATCTGTAACAATCGTGAAGTGTACATCTTTCAAATACTGACGCAACTTTTCCATGTCCCAAATGACTGCTAAGCACTCCCGCTCGGTGGTAGTATATTTACGCTCAGTGACCTAGACAAGACGCAAATAACTTTTTCTTTACCATCGAAATTCTGAGTGAGGACAGCTCCGAGTCCATACGCCGAAGCATCTGTTTGAACGACAAAGGGTGGGAAAAAATCGGGACAACTTAGAATTGGTGCCGAAATCAAATGTTCTTTGATCGAACGAAAAGCAACATCGCACAAATGAACACGTTTATTTGCTAGGCAAGTAAGTGGTTCTACAACCGTCGAAAAGTTGGGCACAAAGCTTTTGTACCATGATGCCATACCTAAAAAGAACCTAACTTCAGTTACAGACGTAGGTACTGGAATATTCATGATCGCATCCACCTTGCTCGGATCCAAGCGCAATCCATCTCGATCCACCACATAACCTAAATAGCGTAACTCCGAACGACAAAATAGACATTTAACCTTACTAACGGTCAACCCCGCAGGATGAAGGCGATCAAAAACTTCCCCTAAAATACGAAGTTGAGTTTCAAAGTCGGAACTGACAATAGGTCGAAGAGACTTGAGAGATTGTTCGACCAGGTAACCTCTCTGCAACTAGTTTTTTGAAGACCATACACTAGACGATGGCGTCGGTTTTTTCGGCGCTGAAGAACGAGAACAACTAGGACAAGTACGAATAGTTACATCCGGCCTGTGACACCTAAAACATGACATAAGCAAACATGTATTGTTCAATATTTTATTTTCATCAATAAGTTCTGGTTCAATGTATTTTTTTATATAAAAAGAGTGCGCTAATATCCATTACCGCACTTGTATCGTTAATATTTATTATTTTATCCTATTATGTTATTATGACAATAACTCCTTCGCAACGAGTTGAGTTAAGATGCATTTAACAACACTAGTATTGTTAAGACAAATAACATAACGATACTTTATTAGCATTAATCACATGTTGACAGCACTGAAATGTATTGTCAGTCTATGTCAAATTCGATGTTAGTAGGTTAGGTTTTGTTTGTTATTTGACACAAACTGACGCAAAAGTTAACCTGAAAATCTCAAATTTAACATAACCTGACAGTGCTACCACCAATACAGTATTGAGTTTTTATTTTACTAGTGATACCACCACTCGCTGTTGTGTCATTAATAACCATTTTTCCTATTTTTTCAGGATTAGTATTTTAGGATAAAATAAACCGTGTTACGATATACGTAACGTTATTCGCTTTCTACATTACTCGAGAATTTTAAAGAACTCGCTCCTAACGTCGCTCGTTCATTCAAACTATTATCTTGTAATGTAAAAACCTTGATAACGTTACTTGTATCGTAAATTACTATTACATACTGAAATGAGGTTTTTCATAGCCCCTTAGTTGAGACGCTAAATTATAATGATACGTCTCGTACGCCTTAGTATTTTTATAATATCCATTACCACACTCAGTGAGGTAATGAAACTCTTGACGATACTAAAATTAATTTGGTTATAAGTCTATGACAATGCCGATGAAGATAAATACGTTTTACGGCTTTCGTTTCTAACGCAATCCATAAAACTAATATTTACGACACTAAACACATAACTAACTACATAAAACCATACGTAAATCGAGCATGTTGTTGCTATTTCGTAACTAAGCTGTATAGGTATAAAAAGCAAATGATGAGTAATACTTCAGCGCTTTTGAGCCACCTACACAATTCAAGATTGCTTCCGTTGCCATCATTTAAAACAATCAGTTGGTATAAATTCTATTCCAATTTATTTATAGATTACTATTTTGACCTGCAGAAACATTATTGGTTATTTGAAGGCAGTAATCATTGCTGTTAATTGGTTGATTAATATAAAGAGGTCTTCAAAAAAACTCTAGTGGAATTAATTTTCGCCCAGATATGTGAGAGATAGTAGAACTTCTCGAATTATTTTAAGAGTGTAAAGATTGATAATATGATATGGTATTATGAGAGGCCAAAATGAAACTCTACCTCTCACCATTGCTTATGCGTATTTTGGTGAATTTATTTATTTAATATTTGGTATGCCGCCTGCAAGCAAGATAGTCAAAATAATTTTAGTCAAGTAATAATTTTTCTGCGAATTGAATTGTTAATCCTATTAATCATCCTGTATCAATGTACTTGTTTCGAGCCTGAATAAAAGTTTCCTCTCGATCTTGCATTTGCTTGTATTCTGCACCTGCAATGAAAAAACATACAATACCAACTGATCTTCATACTCGTGAAGCAATTTTCTATCACCCTCCCCCTTCTGTTTCTCTCAAAAAAATTAATGATACTGAAGTGTTTGAAGGTATATATTTCTCTTTATGTTAATCGATGTAATAAATGCTTAATTTTCTTTTTTAATTAAACATTACTTCTTTAGAATTTCATATACAGTGTCCCAGAATTGATGTTACAAAAGATGCGATGGACTAAAAATGTTTGATTTTTATTTAAAGATTGTGGGATCAAGTCCTGCTTAGTTTGAAGAGAATTTTAAGAATATTTTCAATCTGAAAACCAGTCGGCCTTGACAGTGAAGTGAAAACTATTTTCTTCTCATGTAAACTACCTTTTTTGTTTATGATACGGCAAAATTTTACTAAGAATTTTTCTTAGAATGAGGAATTACGGACTTACGCAAAATTTCAGGAAGATCTGACGGTTTAATCTAAGCAGATAGATCTTCCTAAAATTTTGTATAGGCCATAATCTCTCATTCTGAGCAACTTTTCTAAGTAAAATTTTGCTGTATCATGAACTAAAAGAATAGTTTACCTTAGAAGAAAATAGCGTTCGCTTAACTATCAAAGCCGATTTGTTTTTCAAAAACTGAAAACATTCTTAAAATTCTTCTCGACCAAGCAGGATTTAATGACACAATTTTAATATGAAATTTTTAAAAAATGAGTCCGTATCACATTTTACATCAATCCTGGGACGCACTGTATATAAAGCAAAAACTAAAATAGAAATTACAACAACTCTATTTTTGAAATGATAACGATGAACAATGACTTGAATTGTGTTACCCAAGAGTAATAAATTGTTTCTCGCCACTTCACTACTAAAAAAATATTGTCATTAAAGGCAACTGGATAAATCAAAACTAGGTTAAATCAATAGCGGTGACAAATCCAAAACATTGGTCTTAAATAAATATTATGCTCACTTTGCATCGTTATAATAACTACTTGAATTTTTTGTTGATCTTACCCACAATACTGCTGAAACAAAACTACGGCAGTTAAAGCTATGCCCGGGAAACCTGTTTGGTAATGTTATTACCCCTAAGTTTCCCAAGAAAAAATTTCAAATTTGATCAGTTGAAAGTAGCATTTTTATTCGTGATCAGAGTGCCAAGTCTGCCCTAAGTAGTCGTTATCTGCTGATTAGTATAGCGCTCCTGCTTCCGCAACACAAACATTTAAACATCATGCTGTCGCTATTGGGGTTCTTACAAATTCAGACTGAATTCAAGGAATTACAAAGTTAGCGAGGCTACCTACTTTATGTATTCATTCAACCTGAAAGCGAGAATAGATATAAAATATTTAATTTCACATAGGGATGCTATTAAATTATGTAGATGGGAAGTTTGATTTAGTAATAATTGCCTCTTTGTAAAATCGCACTGAATGAAAACAAATGTATATAATATGTAGGATATAGGCAAATAATTAAAGTTAATATTAAACTTTCTAAGAAGAGAGCGAAATCGCCATAAAAATCATTGTTGCTTTAAATATTATTCAGCTTACTTGATTATTTATTTTTATTAAAAGTATCAAAACTTAATAGGATTTAAATAAAAAGACGTGTTCACAAGATTTAGCAGAATTAACTGTATATGAAACATTTTAGCTACATAAGAATGTGAGTCTATCCACATCTGAACATGGAACATTTTCTTGTATTAACGACTACGAAACATTATATATCGTTATTACAAGTAATTTTTATCATTTTAATAATGACTGGTACTAGGTAAAGATATGCTTTCTTAAATTAACGTCCGCCGTACAGCTGCTCTGAGAGAATTATTATTCCAACCTAATATCACTTATCGCTGACTTATAAGTGATTAAGTCAATTTAAAACTAATTTTGATTAAAGTTCATTTATTGATTCAATTTGTAAAATTAAAAAACTCCACTGGCTTGTCCGAGCAGTGAGTAATATTAAAGAACGCTAATCTGATTACCTTCTGTGGTGCCGTGATTACCTTCCCTTTTAAGATTACTGCAAAATTACTTTATTCGGAGTTTTAACGAACTTCTAAGTTATTAAAGAAGATGTGCTGCATCTGAGACTGGTGATTTCAAAATTAAAATTCAAAAATTATAATAAACGTAGGAAGCTGCGAATTCCATAAATTAAGCAGAAATTGCACAGTATTACCGAAGAACATGAAATATTGGTTTGTGAAAACCACATAACTAATATATTTGTTTATTTTTGGATTTAAATTAAAAAAATACAATTAATATAAATACAAATTTTAGTTGATTTTCTAAATAAATTATTGTGATTAAATAAGCAATATTGGCATTTTAATTGCAATGTGTTGATATTTTTAATGCCTATTACAGTAGATTCCAAAAAATAAAGCATCGAATTGTTATTCAGGGCTACCAACTATATTCATTCTAGTATATGTTTTCTGACATTTGATAAATATATAAATTTGTTTGAGGTATATCAGTACTAGGATAAGATATGTACTTTTTTTTTTTTGTACGTTTATGTGAGCAGTTGATGTGTTTCTATGGTGCGTAACATATATTTTAGCTCTAGTCTTAGAATGCTTTAAAAATGCTTAAAATCTTCTTTTTTACCTTTACTAATCATAAAATACCTGTTATCAATAATTGGTGTCATCACATGAAAAACGTAATGTTCATTTTAAATTATCCAATATCCAGTTTTCTAGTGCATTCTATCTTTTCTAGTGAAATATTTTGATATCCTCGATTTAATCATTTAAAGTAGTTTATTTCAGTTTACAATTTTCTATATATTGTTCATTGTTCATTATAGAATCGCACAAATCAACAACAATCACAGTAGTACTCTACGGTCCTTGTGAAAATGATTTATGAGCTGAAAAGAATACATTTTGGAATGAATTAAAAACACAATATATACAAAGGATACCTAATTGTGATGGGGGACTAACTCAAAAGTTGGTTACCAACGTTACAAATGGAAAACGGACCCAATGGAAAAAGGACAATAAATAATAATGATAAATGACTACTGAAATTCTGCATAGATAACAGTTTTATCTACATATATAAAAATTTTGAAAAATGTTGATTTTTATTTGTCCCGTATGCGTTTCTATACCATTTATCCAATTTCGATTAAACTTGGGTGAGATGTCGTGTGCGCACCTTCGAAGGTTTCTGAATTAGTACAACTATTGTTGTCGGTGTATGAGAATTAACAGAATTGAATTAAATCAAATACCAACAGCGACATTGTAGTTCGTGTTTGACATAACAAGTGGTGTTGATTGTGAAATTCAAATTGCCGGTCGACATTAGATAATAGATATCACATTAATTTTCTTTGCTTTTTCCAAGTGCACTTGTAATAGTCGTCACTGTCAAATCAATGATGCTACCCAAACGACAAGCTATTGATCGATCTACACCTCAAGCACGAAAAAAACGGGCATCACGAGCTTCAGAAACAGACGAGCAACGGGAAGCAAGACTGGAAACCGTTCGAGTACGCACTGCTCGATCCAGACGAACACTGCACACTGATTTAAATGTTGGTGCATTCCATTACGATGTTGATTGTAATTACAGTCTTTATCCAAGTGTAAAATGTATATATATATATAAAAATGAATGTTTCTTCGTATGCGTTCTTATACCATTCATCCGATTGCGATAAAACTGTGGCGAGTTGTAGCGCGCACGCCAGCAAAGGTTTGTGAACGCTGGGGTCGAGATATTTACGAAAACGTGTATTTATGGTCTGAGTTGGATCATGTTCAGAAGATGTGTGTACAAAAACAAATTATTTTTGGGCAGAACAACGTTTGCCGGGTCAGCTAGTGACTACTACAACTTTCTACCAATTTAAGCAAATACATAAGACAACGAGGAAAATAATAAGCAAAGAAGAAAGGTCAATAGTAGATTATAATCTAATACAAAACAAATATAAGAGAATTATCAAGAATGTACGAATAAAACTAGGATATGAAATCGTGATCGTTTTCTTTTACATGCCACAGTTACCACAAATACAATAACAAACAACATGAAAGCAAAATAGAAACGATAAGCGTTTACAAACTACGACATGAACGTGTCAGGACACTATATGTAGAAGCATTGGAGGAAGAGCTCTCATACCAAAATTATAAAATAGAATGCAACAATATTAAGAAGAGGTGCTAGCGGTTCAAAGAAGTATTAAAGAACACAACAACCAAAGGTATGTCGAACTAACAGAACAAGGAAAAATAAAAAGCACACAGCATGATGGAACGAAAGAGTCAAGAAAGGGGTTACACAAAAAGCAACTCTATGAAGAAATTACTCAAAAAAATAAACATGGAGACCTATAGGGCATACAAAGCACAAACAGCAATAGCTAATGAAGAAAACGTGGAAATATTTTGTAGGACAATTAGAAAAAAATAGTAGAAACAGCCAGACATTGTTTTTTAAAATATTATACACTCTCGGGAGTAAAAAAGATAACAGACAATAATTATTTACATTACGAGTGCGGTAGGTTGCATTTTACAGCACAGCACAACGCTGTAAAATGCCACGAATATTGTGTTGTATACACTTTTCGGTAGATATATATATTTAACATTTTCTATAAATTCGAAATATTACTTTAGAATATCAAAACCACCGTTGCCATCAAGCAAGCTGCCTTCAATAGATTTGGTAATCGACCCTGCATCAGAACGTTTTGAAACGTCAAAAGTCAAAGTCGTAAATATCAATTTCTTTATTTCTTTCAAACTAAACTGAACGAGGAATTACGTAACTAGCGTTTTTGCAAATACCCTTTACTACTACAAAGCAGACTTTTTGTTTAAGAGTCTCTGCAAGCTAAACATTTTCTAGTCATTTCACCGCACCACCCTCTACACTTAAAATTAGAAGAGGGATATATTGCAATGTATTGTATGCTTTGCTTTGTACTATTTGTAAAAAAATAAATAAATACATACAATCCACCACACACCTTAATTACTTTGATTTTTAATTTTATTATATCAAATTCTAACCGATTGACTATTTAATTTCTAGGTTCGATTGATATTTAAAATTTTAAATAGTAGTTTGCCCTCAATATATGATGCGCTCATCGGTATAATATTTATTTTGCTAGCTCAAATATTGCATGAAAACTCGTCTCTCATTTAGGCTTGGGTTCCTAGTTTGTTAAATTCAAAGTTAAAATATTACTGACACGCCACTGTGTACAACTGAAATTAAACTTCAAGGCGCAGGCGCTCGACCTGTCAAACTGACTGACATAAACAGATTCGAAATACGTTGAAAGTTCGTGCGTGTAATTAATTTTGAAACAAGGATTCAATGAGCAAATTACTTGGTAAGTGTTTGAATTAAACCGCCTTTTGACGGCGTCAGTAAGTTCCTTTGTTTTCAGGCTAATACGTCCATTGGCTTGCTTAAAAAAGACGCCTCTGCGATTTTGTTTATTTTAACCTCCAACTGGTAATTTTAGTTACAAATCCTAGATTACTGGTTATCCATGGACATCAAAATAAATCAGATTCCAGTTCCTTGGTTTGTACTTCAGGTATGATCGCATTTTCGAGGCATTGGAGCGGTTAAATTTTTCGTCCACTAACCTCACAATGCTTTCAGGAACGGTAACCGCTACAAGATCCCTCTGCGTTTCCTGTCGTTGTTGCAGACCCCCAGGGATGCTGGAGCGCTGATGTAGTTGCTGCCGCTGGTCCGCTTGGTGCTCTACAACGTCCTCTCACTGCTGTAGCCCTCTCGTTTGCTGCTATCGGAGAATCGTAGACCTCCTTCGATGACGGCTCCAAGATCGGAAGCCACCACCTCGGTGTAAATTTAATATTTGGTAAAAACGCTACCCACACTTCCACATATGCATTAAATTGTGCTGAACACAATGGAGTAATTGATTTTTATGTAGGTTAACTGTACATATAAAATTTCTTTCATTAAAGTTGGAGCAAAATTCAAGCTATCAGGTGTAATTTTAATTCAATTGTCTTCTAATACTGGTTCTCAATAACAAAATACTGTCTTATATATTTGAATAGGAAATGAACCAAGTTCAATTACATTACATTTAAAACTAAATCTAACAACTATAATAATTATTTACAATGTTTTAATTCTATAATAATTGTTCTTTGAATTTTCGATTTTCTACTATGTTATAGCGCCACTTAGTTTATTGTAAATTCATTTCTCTGTTCAATCCGCAACTACACTGATTATTTATTAGCTCACCAATTGTTTTACATCCGCCTGCTGAAATTTCTTATTTATTCTGAACCTGTTTCCGTTTCCTCAAATTTTCCATTTTGATGCTGCATGTAAATTGCCTGGCTTTGTGCTCTATGGCACATTTCTTTCCTTAATCGTTTCTCTTACCTCTTATATTTTTAAAATGCTCATCATAATTCCATTTTTTAATTTACTTTAATTTCTACGCATCATTTGACTTTACATATTTTGAATCTTTCTGTGCCAGTTTTACTTAATATGGGTTCGGCTTCTATTTTGCCCAAACCTTTTATATTTTGCTAAATTTACATTACTGACTCCAAACCTTTGAAAATAGAGTTTAATTCCCTTCTAGCTTATTCAAATAATTCGAATGTTAATGGCTAAATTTTCCAATGTAATTTCAAACTGACACCAGAGCTGAGTGGAGGGCTGAATACCATTACAATATATATATATATATATATATATATATATATATATAAAGGCCCTGATGGTATTGATCCATATTTTATAAGAAATTGTTCTCACACTTTATGTTATCCTCTACAGCTTTTGTTTAATAAATCACTGAAATGTGGAGTATTTCCAACTCAGTGGAAGTTAGCTTATATTACGCCTATTTTTAAATCAGGCGATAAATCAGTGGTAACTAATTATCGACCTATTTCGAAGCTCTCGGTATTTGGAAAGATATTTGAAAGCATAATAAACAAGTACTTAATGTCTTTTATGGAAGCTTATATAACTCCCAAGCAACATGGATTTTTAGCCAAAAAATCAACAGTAAGCAATTTACTTATCTTTTCAAATTATCTTGCTGAGAGCTTCGGGGAAGGGCTTCAGGTCGACACGGTGTATACAGATTTTAGCAAAGCCTTCGACAAGGTCAACCACTCATTACTTGTTCAAAAACTTTTATATTACGGCGTTACAGGAAATTTGCTGCAGTGGTTTACATCGTATCTCACTAACAGAACACAGATGGTTGTAGTAAACGGTTTTAATTCTAATCTTCATTACGTTACGTCTGGTGTGCCTCAGGGCTCCCATCTCGGACCAACTTTATTTTTAATCTTTATTAATGATTTATCAGTTATACTGTCATGTGGTCATTTGTTCTTTGCAGATGATCTTAAAATATATCAAGCCATAAAAAACCAAAACGACACAAATAAATTACAAGTAGATCTTGACACGTTGTCGACTTGGAGTCTTCTTAATTGCTTGCCACTGAATACAAATAAATGCTGTTACATTAGATTTACAAGAAATTTAAATTGTTTAAAATATGACTACACGATCGCACAAGAAAGTATCCATGAAGTAAATTTTATGAAAGATCTTGGTGTTACTTTTGATTCTAAATTAACTTTTATCAAGCATATTGAAAACATTACAAATAAAGCAAATTCTATGCTAGGATTTATTTATTTTAAGAATTATAAATTCTTTTAAAAATATTAATACATATAAACTGTTGTATTCTGCTTACGTTAGATCAAATCTTGAATACGCAAGCGTAATCTAGAACCCTTGTTATGCAATTCATTGTAATAGAATCGAAAAAATCCAAAGAAAATTTGTAAGAATTACTTGTAAGCGACTGAATATTGACTTACCTAGCTATGGCTGTAGATTGGCGACTGTCGGCTTAGTGACTTTGGAAAATCGTAGGAAGTGTAATGATGTTACTGTTCTTTATAAGATTGTAAATAATATGTTCAACTGTCCGGATTTAATTTCACGTATTACTTTTAATGTGCCTCAATTCAATACCAGACATTTCCAACTGTTCAAATCGGAATTTGCTAGTACCAATGTTATTTTAAACTCACCGTTTTGGAGAATTATGCGATCTTATAATCAGTATGCTGGGTGTATCGATATTTTCTGCATGTCTTTTCCAAAATTCAAAAATATGCTTATGCAAAATCTTTAAATTTGCTTTGTTTTTTGTTTTCATTTTTATAGTTTTTTATTGTCATATTATTGTACTACTAGTACCACAATGCTGCCGTGCTTGGCTGGAGAGTAGTGTTTCCATTGGTGAACATTGGAGATGCTGCTGTTTGGCTAAGTGCGGCAGAATAATAATAATAATATCTTGTAATTCGTGTCAACCTGTAATTGGGTTCTTACCTGTTGGTTGACCATGTGATATTCTTTAAATAAATAAATAAATAAATATATATATATTCACCGCACCAGGATAAATCAAAACACTGAGTAACTGTAAAATCGTAGTTACGGTAGAAGTCAAATGTGTGTCAATTTGTTGTTTACACGTCAGTAGGCAAAAAACGAATTAATACCAATCAAGTAAATAATAATACTGCAATACTGCAATCTTTGTCTTAGTAACTACTAAGACAAAGATTCATAATCTTCAGTAAAACACAAATCAATCAAATAACAGAATATTGAAATAAACAAATGACAGGATAGCAAGTGACGCTGGAAACTTAATTAAACTGGATCAAGTAATAGAAAGTGTAGTAAAAATGAAACTTGGAAAGACGGTTGGGTGTGGTGAAGTGGCGCCAGAAATGATTAACTACATAAACGATAGGGTCACATAAGATATGCAACATAGTATGGAAGTTTAAGAAAATATCTAATGAATGGAGCACAGCAATAATCGTATCGGTATACACAAAAAACACAAAGGAATGTTCAAATTGCAGATAGATATATTTACTATGTGTAGCTGATAAGAGTCAATGAAATTATTCTAGAGACGAAACTAATATTAGCAGATGTGGGATGTACTGTACATAACAATATATTCACCCTACAGCAGTTATCAGAAAAAATATTGAGCAAAAGTAAGAAGGCATTTCTATGTTTCATAGATCTGCGGAAAGCTCTTAACACTATTTAAAAAAACGCGATATGGAACAGAAACAAAAACACGTGGAATCGGACCTAATGGACACCACAGAAAGCACATTCCCTTTTTACCAAAGTTTCTATTCCCGATTCCATAGTCATAATCCAACAGTTGCTATCAGAGCATGGGGAGACGTCTTTAAGTCTACCTGCCTTTTTAGAAAACGGCCTTTCTCCCACTTATTTTCAATTGCAAGGCCAGTTCTTTAAACAAATCTCTGGTGCGGCCATGGGTTCTCCTCTTTCGCTTGTCATTGCTAATATCTTCATGGAAGCTTTCGAAAACGTAGCTCTGGGATCTTCAGAATTGAAACCCAAGGTTTAGTTCCGATACGTCGACGATACCTTTATTATTTTGCCACATGGTAAAGACACGTTACCAGTCTTCTTAAATAATCTCAATAGTCAACATCCAGGCATTAACTTTACCATGGAGATAGAAAGTTACGGCTCCCTTTCTTTCTAAGATGTACAGGTCTCCGGTCTCTCGCCAACCCAGTGGCAAACTTGATCATTCTGTATATCGCAAACCCACTCACACTGATCGCTATCTGCATACCGATTCCCACCATCATCCTACACAAAAACTTTCCGTCATCAATTCGCTTGTACACCGGGCTGCTTCCATATCCCAACCCGATAATGTCCACGCTGAATTAAACCACATTCGGAAAGCTCTTAGGAACAACGGTTACCGTGCTAGGGATATACAGTCTGCCATCAATCGCCATCTTCATCCACGGCCACCCAAACCTCCAAAAACCGATCCTCCTGCAGCAACAGTCTTTCTTCCCTATATCCACCAAGTCACCGATCGCGTTGGAAAGTTTCTTCAAAAACACAACAGTATTCAAACCCCCCAGCAAAATATCACAGGTTCTTCCTTCACTTAAAAATAAATTAAACACTATATCCTCTAAAGGTGTTTATAGAGTCCCTTGCTCTTGTAATGCTGTATATATAAATTCGCATCTCTGAGCACCAGTGCTGTTTCAAGTCGGGTCTCGTTTCATCATCACCCGTCGCCACCAGCGTGATACTGGCCATAAGATTCTTTTTGATGAAACTTTCATCATCTGCAAATCCTCATTCTTCTTAGCAGAAAGATTCGCGAAGCCATTGAGATTTACAAACACCCTAACAATCTCAATCGGGACGAAGGCTGTCCCCTTCCTTCTATGTAGAAAGTGCTAATTCCTAAGCCCCGCCACCGCCACTGAACCGCAACGGCATTTGCTAAACCGCGACGGCGCTTGCCTATAAATTCTCGCCTTTCTACTTTTGATAGTTAGTCGAGTTTCGCCTCTAACGTGGTTGACACGTTGAGTTACTGTGCTGTTCTATCCCTTCCTTTGCAAAAGAGTTTCGGCTCTAGCGTGGTTAACACCTTGAGTTACCGTGCTCTTTTTCCTTTTTCCTCCCAATGAAGCCCCTTACGAAAGTGGGCGAAACGTTGAGTTCTTCGACCTTAATAATGACACGGTCCAATCCCGGAAGTCGTTTTAAACGATAAAGTTGTATATCGTACAGTCAAACGCACAATATGGCGCACTATTGCAGCAAACCTGGCTTTTCTTGCTCCCATTTACATGGCCACAACAATGTTTAGAGACAATTTCTCGAAAAAAATTCAGAAAACACCGCTATCGAATAAGACCATTGCTAGGGAATCGAAGACATTTTAGAAACAATTTAAGCACAATCTGTTTGCTCTGCAGCTAGACGAGGTTACAAATACACCTACGTTCGTTTTCGCGATACTGCAACGATCTGGAAAAACTTACTCTTCTATAAACAGTTGCAGGAAAAAACAATCGCCGAGAATGTATTCCAAATTACTGAGATTTTAGGACAAATTTTGATTTGAACTGAACAACTACGTTGGTGTTCGCACTTATGGGACACGGGCGATGGCTGGTACATATGCACGTCTATCAGCATTTATAAGCAGATGAATCTAAATGCTGCTCGTAATCATTGCATGATTGACATGAAATCATTAGCTTTAAAAGAAATTAGCACTCTCTTTTATATATTATGTAATAAATATCAAAAAAGTATAAAACGTCTTTTTCAATATTCTATTCAAATTCAGCACTCATTCGTGCTAAGGGTTTCTATTGAATCTGTACGTTAAACATAGTACAGAAAACGTATACATCAAAAATGTAAGTCCATAACTGTGGATGCCCGCTAAGCAAACCGCCTGAGTAAGCTGACCACACCTCGTTCTGTAATGTAGGGATCTACGAGTCTTTTAAAAACAGGAAATTACGCAACGTCTTAAACATTCACTACAAACTATTGTAGGTAGATTCCCTTTGGCAAAGAGCCAACCATTCCCAAGCAATATTGTGACAATGCCGCCACCTCTTTCAAATTCTGAAGAGATTAATGCGGATTGAGAAAAAAATGTGGCGCTCTAAGCAAACAACACCCTGTATTTAATAAACTACCCCTTGGCCTATTATCACACCCTCTTTGTCCCGACTTTATCTAGCCATGCATTATTTGCTACATAATGCTGGTTCATAGCTTTTAGGGTAATTAAAACTTTCAGTTTGACAGCCTTTGCGGGTATTTTAGCTTTTCCGTTATAGTTAAGCGATGTCTAGCTTTTATGAGGTAGTGCTAGCTTGTTTTGGTCCTAAGCACCGTTTTATTATGTAATACTAACACAAATCCGCAATTACATCGTTAGTGAACCCACCCTTCTCGACTACAATGATCCAGAGCAAAAGTCGTTGCAGGGTTGAGCGATTTTTTGTGGGTTTTCTAATCGTATAAACTTAGCCATCTCCTTATAATAAACGGCGCTGCAACGAGGAGTAGCTACCTGTTTGATATGAACATTGCTAGCTACGTAATTACCGTTTCGAGGTTATTTTATTCATGTTATTACATGTTCAATAAATAGTGTAAATTAACATTAAGGCTACTCAATAACTAAGCTGTTCTATAGTTTTACAATTTGTTGGCGTGTTTTGCAACGAATAGGATATAATAACACAATTTTCCACACAGATAAAAATTTGCACTAAAAACGACAATTATGTGTATGACATCATCGATCAAACACATAAAAAGAAACCAATTAATTAATTCGCTAAAATGCAGCGCAAATATTTAATGAACTCCATCTATTCAAAGTGGTTTTAGATAAAATGAATAGCAATGTCAGTTCAATTTTACGGTGCATCGACTATTTTGAAACACTTTTATATTCCTTCTACATTAGCATCTTGTCAATAACAATTACAATAATTCTTCAATGCCCACCATTTTCGAATTGCGCTTTCTAACACAGCTTATTCTTGTCACGTTAAAATAAATCCATACTAAATTTTAATAAAAGTCGAGCCTCACAGAATTCATAATGCAATTTTAAAATGTTAAGGGATATAATTTGTAGCAGAAGACCCAGATTGTATCTCAGGATGAGCAGTTTCTTTGCGTTAATTTTAGTTTATTTGGCGCTCTTTGTACACATTCAAACTCTTTCTGCTTTTCTCTTATCGAAGATTAGCAACAGATATTCGCCGATCTGCTTTTAAAAATCATTATCTCAAGAAATTCTTCGCATCTTAAATATACACTTAGTTCGCAGAGGCTTTGATGGAAAGATAATGTGTCAGATTAGCTACGGAGCGTGTTTAATTTATAATAGGGCAGAGTTCGAAGCTTAACCTGCCAAGTCAAACGGTGTCCGAAAATAGTTACATTGGAACGCCCTGATTTTACATTTACGTAGGGCAACACGTGTAAATTTCACGTGCTAGAAGGAGTAGGTGCGTGAATATGTACATTAGATTAATGATATGACGAGGTACGTCATTAAACGTGCCGTTCTGCAATACCGCCTCTGTAATTGTGCGCTTAATATTCAAAAGCCCACCAAATCTCTCATCCCAAACTTTGCCTTCTGCTTTATTCAAGGCTGGCTTTACAGGTTTTAATTGTTAATAGAATACTAGCTTAACTCGGCTTTATCTCCGACCTGCTTTAAGTTAATCGCTTCGATTAAAGATGTTTCTGGTAAAAGGATTTTCTTTATTCGTTATGAATAAATCAATACTGGCTACAATAAAAAACCACATAGTACCAAATGAGTACCACATTATAATTTTATAGATTTTGATAGCTACATAAAAAACTAGAAAAATGCCACACAATTAAAAATTGACACGATGCTCACATTATCAAAACAATTATATCACTATGTTTCTGCCTTAAAACATGTCCTTTCCTTATGAACTACTAGTAACCCAAGTAAACGCCCAACCTGTATTGGTATAGTTCTAAAGTTTAAATATTTGTGAAGTTACCTTGTATCAACGTTTACTGAAAATACGTAGTTACATATCCAAATGTGAATAAAATATAGTATGATAAAATGATGCAGTGTGGCACTCATACTGATATGAGCTTTATGACATTGATATTTCAAATATCATAGTAATGTCATAAAGCTTTTGCTATCGATATTGTGAGAGGACGCGACTTATAGGTAATGGACACAAACATGAACAATTATTATTAGATGCTTAAGTTTTTGGTTTGAATTTAGTAATTACGATATACAGAAGGTTTTTTCCACAATGTAAGGAATTGTTGCACGTGCAGGCATATTAATGATAGATTAAGGTTCGGCCCACAGCTGCGACTGCGGGCGTATTAAGTTACACACACAGGGCCCTGAACCGTAGAGTTTTTTGCTTTCAGCTTAATAGTGAATTATGTGGCCACATAATTCACACTTTTCTTACAGGAAACTGGAGATATTTGGGCATAGTCTAATTGGGAAATTCGTCACGCGGCGAAAGCCAAATAGGGATTAAAGTGGCAATTTACGACTCAGGGTGTTAGTCACCCACATCGAGGGCACCGAAAATATTATAATACGATTTAAATTGCGGTAGAAATACTGCGTCATAATGGAAACATTATGATTGGATGATTACCCAGCGGAAACGCTGTGATTGGATATGGGGTGGAAACACCACTGTATTCCCGAGAGGGGATACCCACTGCAAGCGGCTATTTAAAGGGAAACTCGACGGAGTCAGACAACAGTTTTTTGGGCACCTTACTTGATCCCTAATTCCGCGGTTGTCGCTACATTTTAATCAACGGGCGAGATCCTCGCTACTGAAGGTTAAGGGCAGACGACGGTGGTTTTCCTTATCCCTAATTCCGCGGTTGTCGCTACATTTTAATCAACGGGCGAGATCCTCGCTACTGAAGGTTAAGGGCAGACGACGGTGGTTTTCCTTATCCCTAATTCCGCGGTTGTCGCTACATTTTAATCAACGGGCGAGATCCTCGCTACTGAAGGTTAAGGGCAGACGACGGTGGTTTTCCTTATCCCTAATTCCGCGGTTGTCGCTACATTTTAATCAACGGGCGAGATCCTCGCTACTGCAGGTTAAGGGCAGACGACGGTGGTTTTCCTTATCTCTAATTGCGCGGTTGTCGCTACAGCAGGTGGAGAGCAGCGGCGCAATTTCCTTCACTGATAAATTTCCTTTACAAACTCTCAAGTCCGTCCTTGCACTGACTAAGTCACCGTATTGCTATTATTACACCAAAAATTGAAGAGCATTACATTTCCCATTAGACTGTGCCCACTGCAGAAAGGTAAAGGGAACAATTTGATTGTTAAATTTAGTTTTATATACGAGAGTATAGGGTTTATTGCTTTAATAAATGTATAAAGCGTTTTTGGCGTTTTATTTCATCAAAGTGTGTGTATGAGCCTACTTAAATGAAGAACTTGCAGTTACAAGGGTTATAAGAACCCTAAGGGTACACAAGTTACGAGAACTTGTTTAAAGCATTCATAAAATCTGTTAAATTAAAACAAAGTGATGTACACAACGTAGGGGGTTATAGATCACTACAGGCCATCAGAAAACAACGACGTGCGCATTTACGACACCACAAGTCTGTCTCGTTACAATATCATAATAATGGCATTGCAGTATTTATTTGAATTTGTAAACGGAAGTTATTTTTGCACTTTCGCATTTGTTAAAAAAATAATAATGTGAAGAAATTTTAAGAAAAGGTAAATGCTTATTATTTGCTATCTATTGCTGTGCAATGACTAATCAGTTGAAAATCCCAAGTTGGGCTGACAAAATAAAATATCGTGGAATAGGGATTTTCAATTAATGTACAAATTTATTAATGGTGTAAACTCGTTTACTATACACTCTAACCCCAAGAAACAACGATGTGAACAGCAAAGCACCATCAAAACCCAATTAAAGTAACGGTCGTACAATAGTATTACCTTATCTCAGAGTTAACTCATCTTTAACAAACACTTAATTCAGTCGCAAGACACGTGGATTTACTCCCGGGCTTACCAGAAACATGTAACATTAAGTTAAATTCTACACTATATGTCGCTTTATAACTTGGTGCATGCATAAACCATTTACAAAGGTTAAAGTTAAAAAACTGATTATACTGCAATAGAACTATTTCCTTCCACCTTGATACATCTCTGCTTTCAACGGGAATAACAACGCCACTGGACGCAACCTTAAAGCAGAAGCTTTATGTTGGCACCGCCCCTTGTGACACTTGGATACTTTCTAATAACTATCGCTGCTTCAGCAATAAAATACAGCCCAACTTCCGGTTTATTAATTAATTCACTTTACTACTACAGTCTTTGACATCGATGGTAGGCAATAAAAAACACCCACTTGTTTTTAACGACGCTCTGTTATTTTAAATTCACACACAAAGTAAGGAGACTATGTTTACACAAATTTTGTTACAACTAACCGTAGTTTTTCTTTATATTAAATTGAGAGCTAAAAATCTCGCAAAACGGCCACTTTTATACCAAATTGGACCATTTCCATGATAACAGACTACTTCAATTTTTCCAACGTATTTTATATGTGAACTATAAAATAACTACAAAACAACTAGATGCTATGACGTCATAAACCTAACCTAGACATATTTCAAACTTTTTATACATTAATTATTAAATAATTCCTCACAGTCTTAAAAAATTAACTCGTTTTGTAAAATAGCAAGTTTTACAACCTTTGTAATATTCTATTAAACTACGCCTTTGAACTAGAGTTTCTATATATTAATCTTTTATAAGTCCACTTAAAACCAAGTGCCAACAAACTCTTTTGGCATCAAACTGCGAATGCCAGTTGCACCTTTACAGAGTTTTTTTTCTAATTCGCTTAAAGTATTGTTTTATAAATACAAGTATTTAGTTACTGCTTATAGACACGTTCTCCGGCTTCGATGACAGCATCATTATGAGGCCGAGACGGTTTGCGATTTTTTTGTCTCTTCCCCAGGGTCGCTCTCTTTACAGATTACGAAAACACTACAGCCTAAAATGCTTATTGTGCGTACCCTAAGTAGTAGATCAATGTAAGCAAAGTTCTGTGGTTCTATAGTAGACTGGCCGAATATGCGCTGGCTTTCTATTCCCAGCGCATCACAGACACATAAAATAAATATTGGTGTTTCTGCTTCTTATTGCAGAGTCTATAAATAAGGTGTCCATTATATATTTCAATTTTCTTAAGTGTTCCTTAACATTCGCATGTCCTGTTAGTACCCTTTGACGATCATAAGTTGCCCCTTCTACATGAAAAGTAGTTCTGCCTATAAATGACTTGCTGTAGTTCTGTCCTAGTCTGTCAATCCAGTATCTTTCACGTTGAGTGCATATCCAATTACTTACATAGCCTATGATATCACTTCTTGGAAATTCCTAGGGCTGGTTCTGAGCCAATATAGGCCTCAATCAATCCCTGCTTTGCTAGTTTATCGGCTTTCTCATTATTGTTTATATCACAATGACCTGGAGCTTACACTTACGACATTCTGTTTTTTTAAGTCAATGAGTTCTTCTAGCACTCCCCTACCAGTCTAAACAAGTCGTACCTACTCGAGGGATCCTTCAAAGCCGCGTGGCTGTCCGACATTATGTAGATCCGCTTATGTTTATAAGCTTTTCGTTTATTTTCTCGAGCGCATTGTAGTATCGCGTATATTTTCTTTTGAAACATAGAGGCGTACAGACCCAGTGAGAAGCTAAGCTTTTCTTTTGGTTTTTCGTCATCAACTCCTTATCCGGCACCAGTTTTGGTCTTAGAACTGTCCGTGTACTAGATCAAGCTTCCTGGCGGAATATCCTTTCACTCTTTACGATCCTGAATTATTACTTCGAACAGATATTTCCTAGTCATATAGTCTATCCTCATTTCAGTTAGATGATCCTCTATGCTACCAACTATACTCGTATGTTCTGTACCTACACGAAAATTGTACAGTGAATTTTGCAATCGATGAATTCCCGTTCTTGCATCTCTTTGTATTACGATATGAAGATGGGGGAAGTTGAGAAAAAATTTCTATTTCAGCAATGAGCGTTGTTCTTACTACCCCTGTTATGTCAAGTCATGCGAACCGTTGTATCTTGGTTAGTCCTAGGTTAGTAGATTATTGTTCTACCTTGGGCCACTACATCAAAACCGCATACATAGTAGCCGATCTGGCCACTCTGGTGTATAACCAATATGCCATTTCTGGTTTAAAACCCTTGTATGTTCGCCTAGCTATCACTAACGACGTTTTCGATTTTCTGACAATTTTGTCAATATGATGGTTTCAGGTTAATTTGGAATCCAATATGACACCCAGGTACTTAACCGCTCCCGACGAAGCTGTTTTCTTACCACAAAGAAGTACAAGTCTCCAGCCCTCTACAAAGAGAGAAAACCCTTTAATGCTGAGTTCTTCTAGAAGCTCGCTCATGACATGGTTCCACAGCAGGGGAGAAAGAATTCCCTCCTGGAGAAATCCTTCAGCCACCCGAACTGCTACAGTTTCATCCAGCAGTGATGCGTAGACTACCCTTTTCTCAGCATACAATCTCTCTACCTTCAGTTTCCTGTAGCCCACGATTTCGTAGAGCTATTGCAATTGATCTGAAGGATGTGTTTTCAAATGCTCCTTCTATATCTAGGAACGCTTGTAGAAAAATGTCTTTATTTTTCAGTGTCTTCCCGGCCTTTCTGACGAGGTAGTGGAGCATTGTTTTTGTTAATAAACCTGCTCTGTAGACAAACTGGTATTTGTGTAAAGGACTATTTACAAGGACATCATCCCCAATGTGCCTATCGAGCAGTTTCTCCGTTGTCTTAAGTACAAATGGCATAAGACTAATAAGTCGAAAAGACTTCTTCTCATTCATAACATCTTGACAGATGTGTTGTGACCCATTATTAATGTTGAATATTACTAATGGCTCTTTTTCCCGTGTTTCGCCATCTTTGTCTATTGAAAGCCATATAGGCGGCTTCACTCAAACTAGTGTGGAGAAGATCTCTTGTTGAGTCTATCCAACGTTTTGATGAACGTCCACGTCTTCTTTTTCCATCTGGTTTACCTAAAGCTACCAGCCTTTCGATATTGTGTTCGCTGCGTTGGATATGTACAAAGAAGGACAGAATGCGACTGTAAACGGTACACGAGAATCTTTGTCGTAAACGAATTTATTCTAGAACGAAGACGTTTGTACGGTGAGATGTCCATAAAAGTCTCAACGTACGTCTCCAGATCCACATCTCAAACGCGTCAATTTGACGGCGGTCTGCTTCTTTGACAACTAATGTCTCGGCGGTATAAATAAATATGGAAAATACCAGCGAGTTAACGAATCGGATTTTCGTGTGTTTTGTGATATTTGCACACGGTCTTAAAAAAATCCTCGAAGAGGTCTCGTGGAATTAAAACAAGTTTTTTGGAATCTTATCAGCACACAAAGCAAAAAGCATTGTATCAATTTATGTTGTTTGAGGAGACGTGAATATTCTAAAATCGCACTATAAGTCGCTCTAGGCCAGACGTTGATTTGCGAACTATTAAAATTCTGCTAACATACCGGACAACACCGCCCCACGAAAGTTTCTATTGGAGAAGTATAACATACTATTATCCAACATCTTCTAGTTATAACGCTGATCGATTTTAGACCTCTAAAGTAGCCCATAACCCACTTATCAGGTGACATAAATCGTGCGAGTATATTTGAGAAACGAGGCAAAGCGTAGTCAGCCGAGTGACTTATAACTTCTAACACAAGCTTACGATACACTTTTGAACGAGTAATGTGCCATGTTTCACCACGACCACAAAATAAAACACCGATGAAGATAAAACGCTTTACAATGCACTATGATTCTTAAAACTAGAAATTACATTCTCGGTAACTGGCATCAGAAATGTAATATCAATTCTACCAAAAACATAAATGTCCACTCTTTATTACAAGTGTACAAATTATAGCATACAATTTTAACATGTCTGAGAATTATGCACTACACTTGTTACACTTTTAATATTAGAATTATAAACTTCAGTTCTACGTCTACCTACAAGTTATACAATATTAAGTCGAGTTTTAACAAGCTCAGAAAAGAACTTACGTTTACCTGAATTTGCAACAACTGCAGTAACCGGCAAAGCACTTATGACTTGTAGATTTACTACAATAATTGTAGGGTGTGTTACAGACCCCTGGTGCCAGAGAGCCAGCTGACTTGTGGAATCGCCTTAGCATTGAATTGACATCAGCGCAAGCCATCATTAATCATCATCTCCACCTATAAGCAAAAGAGGCAAAAAGAGGCGAGATAGGTTTGATATTAAATAAATTCAACAAAGGATAGAGTAAAAGAGCATTTAATAGAGCAACTGGTGACAAATCATTGATCTACTGATTCAGAGGACAAAGAGAAATCAACAACTTAGTTGTTTAAAAATATGCGTTTACTTACATTATTATAGTGTAGATAATTACGAGTACATAGTTATCGCCGTGCTTCAGACAGAAATTCTAGACCCAGAAGTCTGCTTGAAGCAGATAATACTGACACTTAGCTTTCGCATTGGTTTGGAATTTTATTAAAAAATAAAACTTTGTATTTGTATAGGTTTTTTACTTTGAAAGATACTGCATTTAACAGATAATTTAAAATAACTTTGATTTTCAATACTACCCTGCCATGAGCGAGACAACTATTAAGCTCAAGCCCCTAAACAAATCAGACTGAAATACTAAAACCCCTCTCCAAATTGTACCAAGAGAAGGTTTAAGCTAAATAGGCAAATCTGAGCCCCGACCAGCTACAGTGAAGGTGACCTGCTAAATTATCAAATGGTGTTCAAAAAAAATTGGGGGCGCCAAATAGTCTCCATATGTTCATTAGCTAAACTGACTAAAATTTACGTAGCCGAACTTTCTACGAACTGAAGCAGATTGAGTAAGGTTTGTTACATAAATTTATATATAAACTTGCATTAGCGCTATATAAAACCAAAGATACTGTGAATAGAATTATATTAGAAGAAATAATAGAGGCATCAATTAGAGCCAACGATACAGGTCAAAGTTAATTGTACAGCCAGTTCAAATGCTACAAGCTAATTACAAGAGCTTTAAGTTATCAGAGTATTCTTCTTCTTCTATTTCTGCTATTTTCTTGTCCACTGCAGGACATAAGCCTCTTCTAACCTCTTTCATGCATTTCTGTCTAGCGCTGTTTGTTGCCAATGGGTGCCTGCTATTTTCTTCACATCATCTAGCCACCTTTTTGGGGGTCTTCCGATGCTCCTCTTTGTTTCTCTCGGTCGCCACTGAGTTAACTTGTTCGGCCATTTATTATTGTTTTGCCTTGCTATATGACCGACCCTTTGCCATTTGAGATGTGCTACACGTTCCATGACATCAGTAACTTTGGTCTTCTGGCGTATGATCTCATTTTGCACTTTGTCCCTCAGACTGATCCCAAGCATCCTTCTCTGTATGACTCTTTGAGTCGTTTTGAGTCTGTTTGTGCTTCTTTCTGTTAGTGTAACCTTTTCTAAGCCGTAGGTTAAAACTCGTAAGATGCATGTTTCACGCACTTTTCTTTTCAGACTTATAGGCAAATGGTGATCATTAAATATATATTTGAGCTTCCCAAAGGCTGTCCAGGTCAATGTTATTCTTCTGGCAATTTCCGCCATCTGATTGTCTTTACCAAGCATTATTGTGTGTCCAAGGTATACGTATTTATTAAAGTTTTCTATACGTCGTCCGTGGATTTGTAGGTGTTCTCCTGTTGGGCTAATTATTTTAGTTTTATCAGTATTTCTTTCGAGTCCTACTGCTGCAGATGCCTGTTCTAAATCTTCTAACATTGTTCTAAGTTGATTTAAGTTTCCGCTAATTAGTATGATGTCATCTGTAAAGCGTAGGTTACTTAAATATGATCCATCTATTTTAAAACCTTTATTCTCCTACTGTATTTCTTTAAATATGTTCTCTAAGGCTAACGTAAATAACTTTGGGGAGATTATGTCCCCTTGACATACCCCTCTCTTCACTTTGATCTTATTTGTTTGTATATCCTGGTCTATTTTAAAGGAAAACGTGGCTGTTTCGTATATATTCTTGATAAACTGCGTGTACCTGTAGTCTATTCTGGCATCGTTCATTGCTATGAGAAGGGCCCACATTTCAATTGAGTCAAATGGCTTTTTGAAGTCTATGAAGGCTAGATGGAGTTGGATGTTATATTCATTTGCCTGTTCTATAAGTAAGTTTAGTGTTTGGAGATGATCTAGAGTTCTGTATCCTTTCCAAAATCCAGCTTTTTCTACCGGTTGGTATTGATCTAATTTAGCCGTTAATCTGTTTGTTATGATCCTCATTAGTAACTTATACGAGTGACAAAGAAGACTTATCGGCCGGTGTTTTTCTATATCAGTATTATCTCCCTTTTTAAATATCAGAATGACCTCAGCGTTTTTCGATCCTTTTGGTATTTTACCTTAATCTAGGCATTTATTGAACAGCAGTTTCAGGGCATTTAATAACGTTGTTCCTCCATTTTTTATCATTTCGCAAGATATATTGTCCTCAACCGGCGCTTTCCGATTTTTCATTTGTGTTAGTGCCGTGTATATTTCAGAGTTTGTGACTTCTGGTATGTCTTTCTAACCTACATTTATAATCTTTGGTTGTTGGCGATTTGGCCCTGCTGTTACGGATTCATATAGTTCAAATAGAAAGGAAGAATATCAACAACAGTTGAAGAAGAAACTGGAACCCAACACACAATTAAAGGAAATGGATTTAGATAACCTCTGAAACAAAATTATATGCGGAAACAAAAATAAAAAATCCAAGAGCAAACTAAAACCAAACACTATTAGCCTAATAGAAAAATGGCGTAAAACCAATAAAGATTCAGACAACTATGATGAACTGAACAAAACAGTCAGAAAGGAAATAAGAAAAGACATTGGGAAATATAATACAAGGAATGCGCATCAATGAGAAAAAAACAAAAATAATGATAATACAGAAAAAACAAGACGTTCCCCTACCTATCATATTAAATGGAAATATATTAGAACAAGTAAACCAATACAAATATTTAGGATGTTGGATAAATTGTAAACTAGATCCTGAAAAAGAAATCAAGGCTAGAATAGAGCAAGCTAGAAGTAGTTTTGAAAAGTTAAGAAGTCTTCTCTGTGATCCTCATCTCGACATAAACCTTAGATTAAGAACTGAGGCATGGACCCTAAAAATCAGAAGCATGAATAAAATAGAGGCATTCGAGATGTAGATCTATCGCCGAATTCTGAAAATACCTTGGACGGCACACATAAGCAACGACGAAGTTTTACGCAGACTAAATAAAGATCGAGAACTTCTTAATATAATAAAAATCCGAAAAACCTCTTATCTAGGACATCTGCTTAGAAACACAAAATATAGTATTCCGCAACTAATCATCAAAGGCAAAATCCAAAGCAAACGTGGAATAGGCTGAAATAAAATATCCTGGATGCACAACATCAGGAACTGGACAGGTCTACATTTCGAAGATCTTATTAGAAGATCAGAAGACAGAGAAGAATATGCTGTTGTAATCGCTAACCTCCAATGATGGAGAAGCCACTCGAAGAAGAAGAATACAAGGTTAGTGTGTCAAACTATAAAAGACAACAACAATAACAAAGCGTTAAGAAGCAGACTAGGCACAGGAAGACATAAAATGACAAAGATTAAGAACCAGCAAGGAACTCTTATAATGGATAAGACAGAAATCATTAAGAGTATAGAATTTTTTTATAAAAAACTATATGTCACAGAGTATTGAATTACGAAACATCGTGTAATTTACAAGAATTCGCTTAAGAAACAAGCGGACACAAAAGCTGCAAAAATATCTACATTCATGTAGCACAAAACTGTAGCTAAACAAATATCTTAGTAATTGGCTCACAGGTTGCTTAATGAATAATTACAAGCTCACGGTGACGCCGGAAAGCGAAGCACAAAGGATTACTTTAATGGTGATAGGCAAGATAAGCAAAAATTTAGTTCAAAATTAGCACAGGCAAGACTGGAGCAACATTTCAAGTAGCAACTGGTGAGTTCAAGCTTCAGACTGAACAATAAACACAGGTCTGCGTTTACCTTGCACAATGTGCATATATTCTTCCAGCAGAAGAGTAATGCAGAACTACACACATAGACGTCATAAGCGGCAAACATTTAGCTAAAGCTTCCAAATCTACGATAGAGGCATCAGCAATAGTTCTTAAATGAAACAATAAGACTATCAGTTCGATTTTAAAGACTCCGGGGCGTCGGCGTCGCAAGGCGAGTATCTAATTACAACGATGAACGCAATAATAAACGAACACATCTGTCAAAAAATCTGTAAAAGGGGTTACTTCCCTCGTTGACATTGTGACACTAAATAATTTTAAAAATGAAATTGACTTAGGAGTAAAAATATCTTCACGTTTCTAATAAATTAAATACATTTTCAAATAAAAACGAAGTTACCGGTGGTCGAATTCGAAGAGCAGGCGGACCGCGTATGCAGTCCCAACATTTTGTGGGATATTGCAAGGGAACGGGCTATTTCTACCTGAGCTAGGGAGCACCGACCTTTCGAATTCCTGCGCTGCAGCTATATTAAGTAACGCACTAATTTGTTGCTCCTTTTTGTATCGTACAACATTTATTCTATATATATTGGGGCCCATTTTTTGGTAAAAATAAAGTCTGCGTTATATACAAATTATTACTTGTATTTATTGCTAAGTTAAATCAAAAATAAACAAAATTTAATTTTTTTAAGGTGCTCACCCTGTACATGTTTGTCTAAAATTTTCTCGGTTTTATACCATGTAGATATACAGTGCATTCCAATTAAAACGAGCCACCCCGTATAATTCCGTTATTTTTATATTTATAGAAATATCCTAAAATACGTCAATTTTTCTTTTTACGGGGATACATTTTTGTGTCAAAATTTACTCGTTCAGAGTTAGCCCCTCTTCCCACCAACGCAAACGTCAAAAAGTTCAAATAGGAAAGGGGGTCGAGTGATACCTCATCTTAAAGGGTATCAAATTCTTTCTTTAATGCTTTTTAGTTTTTGAAAATCGGTTCATTAGTTTCCAAGAAAATTCACCCTAAAAATGGTAACGCGCAAAAAAGTAATGTTATGGGCTCACACCTTTTATAACCTTCTCACTTGTGAGTACAAGACTTTTTTTGCAACAGAAAAAACTAAAATATAACTGGTAACAACTAGAACTCCCATAATCTTTACACAAGTTGGCTTTTAATAATGGGGTGGCTCGTTTTAATTGGTATGCACCGGTGCTGGGGTCAAGATATTTCAATAAATTGTATTTATGGTCCAATTTGGCTCATATTCAGAATATATGTTAGTTACGTGGAGAGAAATATTTTTGCAAACAATAAACCCGGTAGGTGGCGCTGGAGTAGATATATTTGAAAATGTGTATTTATGATCTTGTTTGGCTTATATTCAGAAGATGTGTGTACCAACACAAATTATTTTTGGACAGAACAACGTTTGCCGAGTCAGCTAGTAATTCAACAAAGAAAGTGGACGTTATATCACCATCCTAGGTCAACATTGGTTCTAGCTGCATTGCGGAAAGACTTACTTTATAAAAACGAAAATTCAGAAAGATAGAGAGCGGAGACCATGAAATTCAATTTTTAGGTGGCCAATCGTCAATTGTTTTATTAGAGATTCTAGTCTCCATTATTGTTATATATTTCATAAATGTTCGCTAAAACATTTTATAATTCTCTGTATTATACAACAGTTATGAGTATAAGTTGAATATAGAAATAAATAGAACTCTAAGCAGCACTACACCATAATAGGAGCTAAAACTTAAGCATGTTGCGTCAACAATGTTTGCAATGTCATATTTTTTACATTAAAATATTACTAACGTATAATATATCTAAACATTTATAACTATTCTATACGGATATTAAATTAAATAAAGTTATTCTGGAGTTTCGCTACTGGTTACAGTCCGATTTTTCGAATGTTTAATTACCTTAAATAACCGCAATAGTAATTTAAAATACAATAATTTCCATATTTATATATGAAAAATGAGAATGCACGTAGCGCAGTTGGAAATACTCTAGGCTTGCAATAAGCAAGTCCTCGATACAAATCTCGCCGGAATTCTTCCGCAGTTTTGACGATTGGAATCGGGTTCGGTGAGACCATTCACACAATGGTTGCTGTGCAAGCACAAAAGACGCGCTCCAACTTTGTAACCCCAATCCGGGGCAAGTTGAGCATTGTACCCCCGACGCAAGCGTATAAAGCATCAGCCTCTACACCGCAAGGTAAAATGAGGTTACCCACAATACATACATGCATATATGAAAACAAAGTCAAAAACCCTCCTGTAAAAGTCTCTAATTAAGTAAAAGTGGTATTCCACAATCAATAAATTAAAATTCAATTTGAAAGTATCAACTACGAAATATGCAAATTACGTTAAATCGTGTGCAGTTTATAGGAGTAATATCTAAGATTTGATAAAACTATATCGATTCGCCAGTTTGCTACATACTGCTTAATGAAACTACACAAAGCACTTAATAATTTTTGCATAAACGTAATGGGCTTTAATATTGGTTTTACTGTTTCGAGCAAATTTAGGCACTCAGTAATGAAAGCCCAACAACAACTTGCAATATACACAATAACTCAATAACAAACTTTTCACTCGAAGCAATTTTAACTTTGCATAATTTGTGATGACTTTATTTACTCAGAAACCGTCGAGTTTTATCAAGCATGTATTCATTAAGGCGTTCTTTTAATGGCAAATTGGTTTACATGAAAATATTTCCAGAGAATTGACTTAGAACAATGTTTAATTTTTGTATGTTGTATTTCAACTAGAATGACAATAAGAAATAATCTCAATTATTTTTAAGAAATTACGCTAGGGGTAAAAATATTATTTACTAACCAATAACACAGAACTAAAGCTTTTCCGTTATACTTAGTATTAATTATAGTCTTATAATTTTTAAATCGAATATTTAACTAACTTCTTATCGTGCGCTGCAAACAGATTTAAAATCGCTTTAACCAAGTATGTAATAATTATCTTCGACTGCATGATATCAAAAAACACAAATAAAACTGGATATACAAGGTAATTCAGTTTAGAGGCTCACCATCGAGATTTCAGAACATTTTGGTTTTTCGACCATACATTGCTTACTAAAAGAATTTCGAAATTTAAAGTTTTAAAACACTTTCTTAAGGAAGTTTTCATCTAAAATTATTTAGTAATATCAATATATTTATACGACATTTTAGTTCTGCAAATTCAACATCATGTTCATTTTTTTATGAAGGTATTAAATTTATATATTTGTAATAGCATTTTAATGCCGATTAAACACTGAAACAGTGTATCATATGATACGGCTTTTCTTACCGAAACTAAAGTTATTTACAAAAATCTAGACCAATCTTAGCCGGTCGTCACACTTGTGTGCAGGGTTCTAGTCAGTCTAGACAAACAATAATATACACACGTTTGGAATGCGTTGCCTTGACAATTATTATTGTTAATGGTTCGTATAAAGCTTTCCTAATTCTTAAAACAGTGACATGCTACAAATGCGTTAAGTTACTTGTGGTAAAACAAGAAAAACATCAGCCTCGCAGATCAGTTTCCCTGAAAATGGATAGGATTCAAGTTAAGTATGGTTCTTATAATCAAAGTCCACGGCGTTAAGCAGAAAGATTCACAAAATAGTTTACAAGTTTGTAATCCATTTAATTCGCTCCTTGTTGCCAGTTTGATTCAAAATTCCTGATAAACAATTATCCAACTTCTTCATCTTCTTCTTCTAATGTAGGCTAAATCATTGTTTTCTTAAATCCTCTTATACCCCATCGGAAACGAAAGCTCAGCTTTCGGCCCAACATTTGGAAGTTTTTCCTGGATCTCGTTTTCCATTCGTCGGAAGATCTTATTTTGCTTTTCTTGCCAGTCTATTACCAGATAAAATGAGATTACCAATATGTTAGGTTATCACAAGCCCAGCCCGCCGGGAATGGTGGTAATAAAGGGTTGCCGGCTGTCTTAGTCGAGAGGGAGTAGATTATTCCGAGATTCCCCTTACATCGGGCAAGAACTCGATAAATTATGAAGGGAATACAACGCCTTGAGCGCCACCGCTTTTCGATACAAATGAACGATTTCTTAAAAGCGGAAATAGAAACCCATCCTCAGGTGCGTTGTCGACTGCTGCAGCGACGTCCTTCCCCGGATAGAACTTACCTTAAGTGGTGTTCTACAGCTAAAACCATTTACAATCAAACACAGGAAATATCGCATGCAACAACCGTCAGGTCAAAAGAAAACACAGAGTAATTCTAATTGATCTATTTGCGTCAAAACACCAAAATTACGTTGTATAAGGATCAGAGCTGACAACTTGCTCCGGAACGGTCTCGTTTAAGACCCTACCGCAGAAAACTCCAGTATACTCTTTTTAAAGGTCTGGACGCCGTGATACTAGAAAGGACGCCCGATTGGGGCTAGGCCTATTGGTTGAAAATGGAGCAGGCGATTAATCCTGCAATGTGATTGGCTGAGGCGCTACGGGGATGAGAAATAGCGTGATCGATTTTTGGCCAAACTTGCAAGAAGGGTTTTTGTTCAACACGTGTGTTTTATTACTCATATATCAACTCTGAAATGACGTTTATGTCATTTTTAATGCCCTAACGAGCGTTTTGATTAACATCCAAATTCTCGACAACAGAGACCGGTATATCAGTACTGTACTTATTCGAAGGCGGCTTGGCTACGCACATGCGCGCCAGCCTGCTTAATTCATTTCTAAGAAGGTTTCGGTTATTAAAGAATAGGCCCCTAAAACACGTGGCTAGTGGTTTGTAAATATGTGCAGCTGCCGGAATTTTTTCTAGCGTACGTTAGCCCGGAAAATGCATATAATAAGTTATGAGTTTATCCATCCTGTTTACGTGTCAGTTCCAATACTTTCGACGATCGTTGGTTCATTTTGTTATGTCCTGTACTTTGCACTTCTTTAATTCCGTCACTATTAGTTCTATCTCGCAAAGACTTCTTTTGAATTGCGCGTAGTGTTTTCATTTCGAATGTGCCCATTAACTGCTTTGTCCTTTTTTATGTCGGCCCTTACTTCTGATCCATATGTCAGTACCGGTTCTAAGCCGTTTTGTAAATTCTGACTTTGGCCTAAGTTGTCATGTATTTAATTTTTCAGGCAGTCGGATATCCATCGTAGGTACTTTACCTGCTTGAGTCTTCACTTCTTGATACAGGTTTTTGTCGCTGGAGATCCCTTTCCTAAGTATTTTAATTTTATAGTCTGCTCTATTCTTGTTTCTTTCACTTAAAGTTTGCAACGCTTCCTTTGTTATAACCATGCAGTTTGTTTTTTCTGTGTTTATGATCATATTATATTGCTTAGAAGTGACATTAAACCTGTGCAATAGCATCTACAGTCCATCCTTATATTCAGCCAGTAGGACTGCGTCGTCAGCATAGCAGATTATACGGTAGAAGATGTTTCTCATTGTGAATCCCAAGTTTGGCAGGCTTTCTATTATTTCGTTCATAATACATTTAAATAAAAACAAACTCATAGAACCTCCTTATCGTATGCTTGCAGTATTGGTATATGCCTACATAATTGTTTTTTTGCTTTTATGCGAGTGGTGCAGTGTGTGTTTATATTTTGTATTATTTTAACGAGTTTACCATAAACTCCTTTATTTTACATTTCTTTAGTCGGTATAAAAGTTGTTCAAGTGAATATTTTAAGTGTAGTGTTTAGTAGCGATATCTCACAATTTTCTGTTCTCTGAATGTAATTTTTTGGCAGTGGGTTATTATGATATGTTTTTCGGACTTTTTTCCACTGTCTAGGGTGTAAATTACACAACGTTTCGGGAGTTTTGATCTACTCCCGTCTTCAGGTGTTCCTGGTTGGTCCTGAGAAGGACTGATATTGTACTTTTTTTTTCAACGTAAATTTGTGATTCCCCCGGGGTTTGAACCCGGGACCGCTGATCGCTGTGATTACTACTCTGCCTAGTGGTTAGAGTGGCAGAGTGACAGCGAGCCGGTTCAGAACCAACGGACCTACCTATTCAAAATTCACTTGGTCAACTGCCCAAACTTCTCTTACAACTATAAAATATAAATACCCAAATCGCATGCACAATAACAAAGGAAACCACAATTAAATTAACATGACATGTATTGACCAAAATATTTGAATATGTGGGAAAAGGTACAAATAAGTATAAAATGTATATACTGTAGTTCGGTAAATTTCGCAACATCTTAGAACGATTGACATAAATTCGGTAAATTGACATTAATTCTGACAAGCAATATGAACAGTGAACTATAAACAAATGGTGGTAATGAAGGGCGACATTCAACTATAACAAGTAGCGGTTGCAACACACGACAAGGGCTACCGCATAAAGTTAATCAATAACTATGTAAACTGACGGCATATGAAATGTAAATGACTGGCACACAACTGTAACGGTTTGACAATTACTAAAGGTACGCGTTAAAAGCTAAATAACCGAGACGTTACACCAACTGTCCGATAATTCGATTAAGCGCACTGCATAGATGTTAAACGGCACATTAAACGTTAATAAGCAATACAAACGATATGTCTTAAGCTGCTGTGACGACTACGGTACCCACATACTGGAGGGTGACGAAGTGGAAGGCATACTGCAACATCACCACGGGCTGCGGGAGCTGGACACATGGGAAATTTATCCATACGAGACGTAATGCAAAATTCACACTAAAGGCAGAACTGTAAAGGAATCCGTCTAATCGACGCGAACTATATGAGTCTGCGGCTCCGAGGCAAAAACGGGAACTCAAAAGGCTTACGGTAATCGGCAAACGACACCCCAAACGGACACTCACGCCTATACAGCAATGACCTATAGATACGTAACGCACGGCCAAATGCAATTCGCACACAGACTAAACTGCACAAAATGTTAGCTGGTAAAACACTCAACAAAACAACTGCACCTGCCTCGCGGACGCCATCCCCGAAAGGAAGACACCGATAGGCTGCACCACTACAAAACCAACTGTTGCATGCGGCAGACTGGACGCAACTCAACTCGAAAGGCAACGCCAGACAGCGCGTGATCGATAAAGAAACGGGGCAGCCGAGCTATACATGATACCTCTCTCTCTCTCTCTGGCACCCATGGTCGTTGTTTGTTAGATTTACGTCACGGAACGTTCCAGAATGCGGCTTGTAAACAAATCGATATTTGTAACCTAGCGTGCCGACGATATATTCGTCAAATGAGTGCCTTTCAGATCCGATAGCTGTAAGCGAATGACCCAGCGGTGTGTATTAGAAACCATTAAATGCTTGTCTGAAACTCGATATCCTCAAATTCAGGCGGAATAACACGAAAACCCATATACAAGTGGGATCGTAATTTGGAAAATAGGCTAATTAGCCATACGTTCGTACAATTTAAAAATTTCTTGACAAATTCTTAATGTATTTTGATTTCTTGAATCAAATTTCTTTTTCCTTGCAGTGTTAGTCAGCTGTTTTGACTGTCTAATATCCGAGACTTTAAGATTGTTTCTGTGAATAGTATTCTCGTACCTCTTCAAAAAGTTGCTAGCCCGTTTCATAGATGCGCCCTCCTTATTTACCCGAGCTTGGGACCGGCAACTCAAGTATATTAACTGTACCTATTATAGCAAATCATGCTTATGGAGTTAATTATACAACTAAAAATAGTAAATCATTTCAATTTACCGCAATCAATAGCATAGCGACTATTAAATAATTATAACCCTTTCAAAATACATGTTTGTGAAACCAACCTACCAACGAATATATTTTTTAAATACAATAATATATGTTTATTCACCAAAGCAACAATATTCAACTATAAGAATCAACACTTCTTTTTTACTAACTTTGCTTTTATACAATCTACCTTATTAATTAATAGGGCAATAAGTATTTTATAATCTTAGTGATGTGAAGTAGAATGTCAGTTATTGTGGCGCTATTGTTATTATTTTTCAAATATTATTGAAATTGTGTTAGTAATCCGGAAAATCTGAACCGTTTTAATCTTTTTGGTTGATCGGTTTTTTGAGTATGAGTTACCGTCGTCTAAAAGAAGAAGGTAGTATTATAACAGCGAAAACTCACTTTCCGAAAATGTTTACTTTTCAGGGTCTCTATATGAAGAAAAACATGTTTTCTCAATTGCGTCTGTCTGTATGTCCGTTTGTCCGTCTGTTCGTCTGTTGGCGGCAAAGCTCAAAAACTAATTATTACGGGAAGAAAATATTTTGCAAGCGGATTATAACAACAGATCAATAAAAAAACCAATTAGAGTAGGCTGTAAAATTGAATTATTTTGAAGTACTACTTTAGCCACATCCACAGAATGACATTTTTATGACAGTTTTTTATTTGGTGAAAAAATGTAAAGTTTGAAAAAATGGTATTCACTACACAACAAAGAGCGAAAGCTATTGAATGTAGTGTGGCTCGTAAAAGTAGACGTGGACCGCCGCTTAGACAAACAGAAGCAACTATTAAAGCCGCCCGGCAGATTATGGATGAACAGCCAAAAATTTTCATTAGAGTATTGGCTCAACAAATAAATTTATCTTATGGCACAACTCATGCATATAAACTGCAATGTTTTCATGAACTGTTACCAATAGACCCTTCAAGGCGAATAGAATTCTGCAATTAGTTTCAAAATAATCTCAACAATGAAGCAGCTCTGAACACTGTGTTTTTTTCTGATGAGGCCTGGTTTTATCTTTCTGGATATATGAGGTGGTAGTCAAGTGAAAACCCTTATTTTTTTGTTGAACAGCCTTTGCATCCTCAAAAAGTTGGTGTTTGGTTTGGAATTTGTCGAAGAAGATTGGTGGGTCCCATTTTTTTAAGGCACACTCACTGCTGCACGATATCGGGATGAGATACTCGACCAATTCATCAATCAGCTAGATGACAAAGAAGTACAAAATGGTTATTTCCAACAAGATGGTGCTACAGCACATACCACTAGAGAAACACTCCGATATCTTGCAGAATTTTTCGATAACAGAATAATAAGCAGGAACCCTGAAATCCCATATCCAACTAGGTCTTGCGATTTAAACATAATATGTTCACATATTATGTGATTTTTTGTATGGCCTTACATTAAAAATTCAATTTATACAACGCCAATTCTTAATCTAGAAGAACTGAGAAATCGCATAACAGAAAAAGTGCGAAGAAATCAACTCACCTCAAATGTTACATAATGTTTTTGCTGGATTGCAAGAGGATTGGAAGAGGAATTCGTTTATGTTTACACGTAAATGGGCAACATTTTCAACAAATCCCATAGTTCTATGTAAATTTTAATATCGTAAATTAATAATTTTTGCATTTTTTGTTTCAGTTTTAATTTAAGGTTATAAACTTTGTTTACAATAAAAATGTCAAATTTCAAACGTTATAAAATGTCATTCTGTGGATGTGGCTAAATACCAATTCAAAATAATTCAATTTCACAGCCTGTCCTAATTGGTTTTTTTAATGATCTGGTGTTATGTCCACCTGGTTCGAAACTGAACATACTTCCGGTCAAATATATTCAGCGTGAGCACCTTAAAAAAATAAAATATTGTCTATTTTTTCTTTAAATGACGAATATATAGTAATAATTTGCACAAAGCTCAGGCTTTATCCTTGACGAAAATGAGACCTAACAAATACAGGGAAACATCGCAAATGGGAAAAAAATTTATAGTGTCTTAAAATGCAACGAGAAATACAGCACAATGCAAGCGCCATCGTGGCACAGTGGTTCAATTGAGTATGTCTCGTTCCGACACGAGCCGGCGAGTTCGGCTTCAAATTCCACCGAGCCTGAGTTTTTTTTATTTGTAAATTGATGCAATGGGCATTACCAAGTGTTTTATTTCTCGTTTTCGGTATTATTGCCACTGTTAAGAAATTTGTACTGCCGGCCGTTAAAAATTATAACGGCCGCCGACCATTAAGGATCACGTAATTTGTAAATTATGTTTAATAAATTGTTCTTAAAATGTATAGGATTTTATTACGAAAATTCTTGAACGAAAAAGGGTCGATACGCAAATAACGGACTTCGATGATTATAAACCTCGGCTATCACCTCGGATTAGAAAATTCAACCACGTCTGTTATTTGCTATATATCGGCCTAATAACGTCAATAACTATTATCTTCATCGGTGTTGTTATAGACTATTAACCAAATTAATTTTAGTATCGTTAAGAGCTTCATTACCTCACTGAGTGAATGCGGTAATGGATAGATATTATCGCACTCAGTGCGGTAATAAATATTACCGCACCCTTTTTGTATAAAAAATACATAAAATAGGATTTATTGGTGAAGATAAAATATTGAACAATACATGTTTGCTCATGGCACTTAACGAGACTCGTTTGATTGCAGCAAAACTCGGCTCACCGCCTCCTTTTGGCAATCAAACTCGTTCACCATTTTAACTATGTTGTGAACCTCTAATCTCAATTCAGATTTTTATAAAGAACTACAGTTCCAATTCGAAAAGCGATACCTATCATATGATACATTATTGAAATCAGGGTTAAAAATTCTAATCTAAATTCAATAACACCCCCATAACTATCGCTATCTATATAATTAATATCAAATGTGGTTTGTTTCTAAATTTTGTTATTTGCATGTGTTTAATTCTGATTGAAATATATGTTTTAGGTTTGGTTTTATAACAACCATAATTATACAACAATAACTCATCATATATTGTACAGAAGCGATTTATCGAGGAGAAATTACATGAAGCCAAATTGTTTAACTGGAAACAGGATTGGCACTTCATTAACATTTAGGTATAGTTTCATCGTGTTTGGCCTTTGTTGCTTCAGGTCATACAGCTGCATGCCATTAAAACTGTGCGAGATGTGGTAGTATATCAAACTTTATAGCTAACTAAATTGATTTAGAACCCTTTATCAATACATTATTCCAGAAACAATTATTATTATTCAATATAACCAAAAGCAATCTTCGGTAAATAATTAAAAACGGGTCTAAAGCGAATATATTTAGGTAGTACGTACACGGACAGCCATATTTAGAAAAATTAAATCTTATAATATTTAGTTCTTGCTTATCTATGTCCATGGATTACAGGGCTGATGGCAGTGTAATTCGCATATTCGTTCCCCAATCAAGATGAAAAGGTTTATTTTTTGAACATAATTCAAATTGAAAAAGTTGTAGAAGCATATTTGTAAATGCTGGTTAACATTTCATTTTTAAGTCACGAATATAGCTACAAACTGGGCAAATAAAAATTGAAACGGTGTGATTAAAGCTTTGAACTTCTATTGAAAAATACCAATCATTCGTAGAACTTTTATACAAAAATTATTTTTATTTACAAATGGTTTTACCAAAGAATAAAGATATTTTCTCATACATTTTTCTATAAATAAAATTTTAAAAGCTTTTAGGTTTAACCTGTCGTTTTAGACTAAACTACTGCAAAGATTTCCAGCTAATTAAGCAATCGATGTTTTCAACTTCCTTGACTATTCTATTAATTACTTGTGAAGGAAAAATTGATGATTCAAAATTATAAATAAAAATCACATTTAGTGCTAATCTGCTAGAATGAAATTAAACCCAGAAAAATATATACGTATTCCAAACCATTATAGACAAATATAAATAATACGAAAACTTACTTATAAATTAGCACACTCGCTTTCAAGGTTAGCTATTGGGATCTCTGAAACTTTAAGAGATAAAAGGTGGGTTAAATTGAAAAAAATTGCAAAACTAAGTAGAAAATTTAGTGTAGCCAACTTAGTCTTTTATTTATTCCATGCAATAAGTTATATAAATTATTTTTTAAGTTTTAAGTTAAACCAAAGAGCATATAATTATATGCTCTTTGGTTACACGTAAAGAGCACAGGATTATACACGTAAAAATATTGATTATATGGGCATAATATGCTGGAAAAGTCCTTAAAAATATGCACTTTACATGCTTTTAAAAATGATATATGCAGTTAAGCTTCGTTTTATGCAGTTAAAAATTACCCATACTCATTATATATTCATGCACAATTTTATTAATGTTTGACAGTGGGTTATAATTTTACTATTTATTATTATAATAACAATGTTAGTTATTTAGCACAAATAAAAATAATATGAAGTTTATTTATTTATTCATAACAAAATAAACTTTATATAATTTTACATAATAGGCAATAAAAGCGATTGGGGTATTAATAATGTATAAATAAGGTATACAATGCCTCCAGAAATGATCGAACCTTTTTGAATGGTCATGGTTATACAGCGTATGAATAATATGTTGGTGGCATTGTAAGTCTATGTCAAATTCGAGGTTAGTAGGTTAGGTTTTTCGTCAGTATGTGTCAAAACTGACCCAAAACCTAACCTGCTAACTGCAACTGCAACTATTCATACGTTTACGTTGTATAATCATGACCATTCAAAAACGTTCGATCATTTCTGAAGGCACTTTACAATAGGAGTAATAGTTATAATAATAACTAGTAACAGTAACTAATAGCATTAATGTTCGATATAATAAAATAACATAGAATTGCTAGATATACAAGGCCCCGCAGAATGAAGTATCCATTTTTAAAGTTAATTCATTTCATAATATAATGAGATATACATTCAAATCAAGTCGCCATGCTTTCGCGATAATAGTAATTTACGTTACAAGTATAGAAAGTGGAGCTTTTCAGTACGAGTGAGATGTTTCCGGAAGAGGCCGTTAAGCGAGTATGGAAAAGTCACTTTCATACGAGTTTCGTACAATATTTTTTCGTACACTAGCATACAAAACGGAATACTACATTTATTCTCGTATATAGCAAATAAGTAGAGTAATGTTATTATGTACGTAACGTTTTATATGTGTTGTAACTTGTAACAAAGGAAACGTACGGCAAAGTGCTACTTTGCCGTACAAATACTGAAAAATACTACTTTGTCGTATGAATACCGCCAAGTGCAACTTTCTGATTAATAAATTGTACGGCAAAGTAGCTCTTTCAATGCTAGTGTACCAAAAATGGAAATTTAAGATAGTTGTCAATGTGTTTGCGAGAAATGTCAGTTTAGCTGTGAATATGGAGCACTGGTCAAATATTCGACGTGTTTTTGCGGTTGAAGTTTATATTAAAAATGGAAATTCTGTTGTAACCACCCAGCGTCTATTTCGCCGTCACTTTCATTTAAATCCACGAGATCCAGTTCCCAGTCGAATAACAATTAAAAAGTGGGTACACAAGTTTCCCAGTACTACCTCATGCGCCAAAGAAAAACCAAAAGAAAGAACTCTTTCTGTACGCACACTTAAAAAGACTTTCGTGCTAGGCTTCAAGAGTGCCAGCAGTGAGAAAAAGGTCACTTGACTGATGTAATATTTAAAAAATAAAATTTCCGTGTTTTCTTAAGAACTTTTTGTTTGATTTTTGAATAAGAATTTAGTCATTAACAAAAACAACTCAATTTAAAATGGGTACGTAATTATTTAAAATTGGCGAATTAATCTATGTTAGCTTTATCCCACATTCTATTGTTTTAATGTGTTTTTCAATATTTTCCATAGTAAAGTTTTGGGGTCGGTCTGATCCTAAATTAATCTTTCTACATCAAGACGTAATAGGTTGATTTTTGAATTTAGAAATGACATGCGGACTTATATCTAAATTCAAATCTTCAACTTTTTCGCTATAACGAACATTGTTGAAGGTTTTTAATACTTCGTACCCTTCATTATTATTTATATTTTTTAAAATTGTTTAAAAAAATACCAACTTTTTCTAAATCTACTATTCTGATAGTCTCACAAGTTTGTGTTTTTTTTTCTTCTAATTTTGCAATTGACGTGACAATTTGAAAAGAAGTAGAACCACATTTATTTTAAAGGTTTTGTACGATTACTCGAAGTAGAAAACGTTTAAGTTAAGTTAAAAAAGTTAAATATATGAACTAACAATTTTAAATAAGTTATAAAATATTCTGTTAATCTATCAGATATGCTCATAATTGCAAATATGCCCCAAAACTGAAAAATATGCAAAACATGCACTATAAAAATGCTGTCAAATGCTTGCATTTTATTGATTTGTGCTCTCTAGTTATATATGTATACTGCAGTTTTGGTGGATATTTCCCTGGGCTTATCGTCTGTATAAATTCCAAATAACATATTTGACATGTCGGCCGGGTCGACGAGTCCGTGAGAAGAAGTGAAAATATTTGTGGAACGAGAAGTAGGTGTAAAAGTTCCACGTACATAATATAATCAAACCAAGGGATGAAAAATCTATGGCAGTGGCAAAGTTCGATAAATGGAAAGACAAAGTAAAGGTGATGGAAAACAAAAAAAAACTTAAAGGTTTATGGTTTATGGATCTTTGGAAGTCCATAAAGTCTTCGCGGTATAGCCTCGCTAAGCAGTTGTTGTCGATGTTTTGACTCTGGTACTACTGAGCTCTTGAAAGCTTTTCTAATCTGGCTTTCTATTATCGATATGGGCCCTTCTTCAGTATTAACGTGCTGTTCATTGTTCAGTAGTGATTGAATTTTGTCCCGATACTCCTTCCACTACAGAGGCGTTTTCTTTGTCAGCATGCAGAACTACAATGTCCGGATCATTGCTGATTTCCTTCAGAGCTTGTATTTCGGCTCTGATTATGTTCCTCACTTAACACGCTTTAGTATACGTGTCGCACTTCGTCGCCTTTCTCAACTAGGAGTTTGCAAGTAGCACTCTCAATTTCAACGATAACTTCTTCAGTAGGTGTGTGGGATGGACTGGCAGCAATATTCAACTCTTCTGCCAAAATCGAGGGGTAGTCTTCAAAGAAAGGTGTTAGGTTGGATTGAAGTTTCTCGAACTTCTTTATATATTTTTTGGTCGTGTTACTCATGTGGTGTTCCGAATATTCAAAATTGATACGATCCACGGGGTTTTTAAGCTCGTAAATTTGAAATCTAGGAGGTGGCTTGCAGTCGTAGAAAAAGTATAATGTACAACACATATGAAAAGTGCTATTTTCAACACTAGTTGTACAATATACTATTTAGAGAGTACGACATTAGGCTTATCGTTTATTTAATTACGTTTTTCCAAAAGAAGACCATAGATAAAAATGTATAGTCAAGGACCATCGGGCATGCATACACATATACGTGCCAAGTACCAAAAGTATCACTGTTAGAGAACTTAGGTGGTAGCTTCAAGCCAAGAAATGGTATAAATGTGGTAAAACACATCCCAACCTACTAGGGTGCATTAAGTGCAAATGTACCAAAAACAAAATATAGAGACGGGCTCGGTGGCTCCGTGGTGAATCAACCTAACTACTGGCCCAAGAATCGCACGTTGTTCCGGTAAGGTTTAAAAAAAAATCATTAAAACCCCCTACAGAATTCCATTCTTCTAAAGAGATATCATATAGTGGGGTCCATATTACTACGAGTGTTGCATCTAAAAAAGCTCTTGCTACAGTTGGAATTCCTTAGTCTCGGAAAATTGTAGTAGTACTTTGACAACAATTCGATAGCAGTCAGTGTCTAAGGTATCTGGCACTCCGCGTGCCTATACGTTGTTCATAACAAACAAAAAAATAAATATGTAACATAATCGCTGTACTCTTAAGAGCATTGCTATGAAGACATTTTAGTAGCCTTTATATTACCCATAATAATTAATAGTAATTAATAACAACCAGCAAAACAAATATTTATTATAGGAATGTTCAGTAAATGCAATAATTTGTATTTCAAAACTGTTAAGAAATAGCATAGGCCATAGAAATAATTGCATAATGGCGTTTTTGAATAGCTTTATCTGTTTAAAACATAATAAAATCAGAACAGGCTTGGCAATTCATGTAACAATGTGCCAACTGTAAACACAACAATTTGAGTAGCTCTGGTTGTGAAATTGCCAAACTGCCCCAAAATTTTAAATATCCAAGTTAATTAAAAGTGTTGTTTAATTGAGTGATTGTGTCCTGGGTTACTTGTGAAAGTTTTGCCTTGCACAGATAAAATACGAGGTGTCGAAGTGGACCAGTGGAGGCTGTGGTGTTTTAGGTATATTCTACGAAAGTCCAGCCAGCTTTATAAGTTCCTATACGAGTGAATAAGAGAGCAGCGGCCGTGTAGCAGAGCGGAGTACGAGATTTGAAGCCCCAGCTTCATTAAAAGCAGTTCCAAAGGTGCCTGAGGGCATCAGCCGTTTATCAGGTAGGTTCCAGCGCATATTTGAGCCTTGCTAACTGCAGGCAAATAACAACGAGTAGTACAGAGCATCGTGTGAGTTCCAGCGAGGGGCATGTAGCCCCATTTTCAACGGAGAAGCCATCAAAAGGTCAGATAAAAGTGTTAGTTTTGTGAATGTGCTTTCTTAACGTCCTTTAACGCGTCACTTCCGTTCGTGGGGTGGGTAGAAGTGTTTTGTTTATAACCCGGAATACTTACATTTCATTATTATCACATAGCAACAGCGTTAATTGAGTGGACATCGAGAAATTAATTAATACAAGCAATCCAGTGAGACAAATGTCTCATTTAAAAAACAAAAAAGACCGTTTTTCAAAGAGAACGCGTATTAAATAAAAACTGTACCCAGACCTGGAAGGTGTCAAAGTGGTTGCCTAACCGATCGAGGTTTTAAGGCGCAGAGGGTCGCAGCTCCGTTTGGCTGCTGAAACAGTTTTTATTTAATAGGCGTTCTATTTGGAAAACGGTCTTTTTTGTGATTTCTCGAAAACCGGAAGTGTCACGTGACTGAAATTCGGTTCCTAACCTGACATGACCATTCCAAACATATAACTTTCATAACTTTTTTCTCTATCTCTTACGGTTTGGCTGCTGAAACAGCGTCCCGGACGGACCAGCGTCCCGGACGGACCAGCGTCCCGGACGGACCAGCGTCCCGGACAAGTCTATTATATATATGGATTGTCGGCTTGTTTACGTATTCTCGAAGCGAGGAACCCATTTTGGTTTGGTATTTGTTCCCATCATTATAAAATATAACCTAGTTAGCAAATCCCATTAGATAAATAGGGATATACAAAGTGCTTACAATTAAATGTTTATTTTAAAATAGGGCCTTAAATAATTATTTATAGCCAAACGTAGTTAACTAGTAATCATAGCATGTTCATATTCGTTTTTTAAGATGTAGCAACGCAACCCTGAGATGAGTCAAATTTTAATTAGAAATGTAAGCATTATTACAGTATAGCCGAGCAAATTACAAAAAGTATATTAGTTAGGGCTATTTAATTTATTCAAATAATTTAAAACCATATTCAAAAATGTATTATAATAATTAGGGCTTTACAGTATATTGGAGAAAACCGCTGGTAAGGAGAGCCTAAAGTACCCCTTTATCCACTAGTGAGATAAAAACCATAAGTCACTAGTGAGATAAAAACCAGGTCATTCACTACTGCATTGTTACTGTCAAGCTATGTCAAATTCGAGATTTGCAGATTAAGTTTTGCGTCAGTCTGTGTCAAATAACAAACAAAATATAACCTACTAACCTTGAATTTGACATAAACTGATAGTACACCTCAGGGCTGCCAAACGTATAACACGAATCACAGGAGACTCTAATTATAAATTTATTTGATCTTTCGGTACTTTCCAAACGGTGACTATGACTTTTCACGGCTGTCAATGCAAAATTTATGTTTTTTTTTAGATATTTTTTGACTTGTTGGATAAAACGTTATATTGTATTCGTGTTTTACTTAGGCTTTTTCTAAAACACATACACAGTAAATTACTATTACATTACATGAAGAACTTTATGTAATCACAGCTTAAATCTACCGAGTGTCTTAAAAAGAATTACATCTAGTACGCTTTGAATTTCCTATAATGCAATACCAATAATATCCTAGCGGCACATAAAAATTTACACCTACTAGATGTAATTCTTTTTAAGACATCGGGTATTAATCTATTAATACCATAGAAAAAACAATTTACAGTAATTACTCATACGGAAATTATATACAAAGTGATTTCGTTGTAGATTGTATCTGCCCATTTAATAGAATTTCCTTATTTTCAAAAACAAAATTTAATAAACATGACAAATTGAGAAATACGTATTATACCTAGTTAATACTTTCCTTCTGGTACCGCTTCACTATAAACGTTTACATGAAGTGTACCATTTTACCAAAAATTTTCTGAATAGCTTGATTTAGATGTAAGACGATAAAAATAATTCCTGAAAAGACTAATTTAAGACAGACTTTCGCCGTTGCTCACATTTATCTGAATATAAGCTTTACTGAAATTCCTCCGCAAAAGGACGAACTAATTCACTCAAAGTTCGAGCAAGCAGAGCGTACGGTATTACGGTCGAAATGTTTAATAAGAACCCTAAGCTTTCAATAGCAAAGTCTCCAATTCTGTTTGATTCTGATACATCAGCAAATAGTCGTCATCATACCCTACCAATAATGAGAAGGGAATCTCTTTTATATCCTTCATGTGCTTTTTTATTGTTTTTGGTTTTATTGCTGCTTTTCTATCTTTCCCGAGATTTCGGCTTTCAATCGAACGACAGACGATTTTATTACTATTCATGATACAGACATCATAAATTAATTTAGAATCATGATTGGAAAATACATTGCATATTGTGTATTAAAAATTCATCAAGGCTACTTGAAGATTTATAGTGTTCAAATTTAATTTATTAATATTAATTTAATATATTTATTTAAATAAAGTATTTATACCCTGTGCAAATATTTATTCATGTGTGAAAAAATATTAGCAAGAATCTTTTGAAATGTTTTAACATAAATATATGAAAACTATTGTATTTTAGATTATTTTGTAAATATTTCTGCATTCAAAATAAAATATACATTTATGTTAAAATTAGCTTATGTTTTGTGTAAATATGCTACTGAAAATTATATTTATTTGACCTATAATACCTTTGTTGCCACTATTATACTCTATGCCCCGTATGTTGCCCAATAATTATTTCTAATTATATTTGTTTGACCAATATGTTGCCGAAAATTAAACTTGTCCTATTTAATTGTCGCTGGAAACATTTAAACGCCTTAAAAGTATCACAATTGCTTCCATTTTCAATTTTAAGTACTAGTGTACAACGCGTATATCAGTTTTCGAGTTTCGACAAATTTGGACTAAAATAATTAGTCTGAACGTCGACCACCGCGGTTTATAAGAGGGCAGCATATTATGCAACTATGGAATTACTGGCTATTATACCTATAATCGTATTTTCATTATTTACAACAAATCGGTCGATGAAATAAATTAAAGAACGTACAATAACCTATCCATTTGTTGATAGCTTTGATTTAAATGAAATGCGATAAAAATCAATATACTCGTAGTAGCAAAAAGCGAATCCATATTTCGAAACTATACATCTTCTGTCATACATAATGTTACGTGCTAAAAGCATATGATATTAATACTAGTAATCTACAGTATATAAGTGTTGAGTAAGAGATCAAGTGGGATTAATGCGATAATAACTCATAAAAATTAATATCAGATTGGCAATGGTCGTTACTAGAGGAAAAAGATAAACAACGATTTTGTTTTAGAAAAAAACGTGTGACAGCATTTGAAAGTGCAAGGGGTTTCGTGGTATATAAGTGATAATCTCGCCATTGCATATGGTTTAGCTATAGTAGGGAATGTTACTGGCTAGCCGTCCTGGTAGGAGATTTAAGAAGCGAGTGTCATTTTTCCGACGAATGTAAATTCGAGCTTAGAAACGATTTGGGAAACCACGGAATAACGTTTGCAAAGTTTATTGCCTGTTTAACAGGGTAGGTACAGTTATTTTGGCATCTACCGCATTTTATCTTGAACTTCGAATTATAGCAAAAAGTGTAGGAGTGAAAACCTACAGAAAGTTTAGTCTGCTGGAAGTCACCAGGCAGTTTTGAGGACTACTTGCTGCAGGTGATAGCTGACGATTGGGAGCTGTCAAGCTGACAGTTAATCTGATTCATTAAACGTCTACAAGTGTAACCACGAACAGATAAGAAGTGATTTTGATGATATTTTGCATATGAAAACGCTGTGTAAACATTAGAAAGACTAGTAGTTTAAGTTAATAGGGGTACCCCGTCCGTCCTGTTCATATAATCGGCCAATTTTGGATGTCTCAAGTTTTGAGTGATAATAAAACTAGTTAAGGGTATTGCTCTTTTTCATTTTAATTACAAGCATTGGGTTCAATAATTGTTTATTTAGATATACAGTGAAGTTACAAGTTTCTTGACATATATCAGTGTACCTGAGTATTAACTTGTTGGCGCTCCCTTTAACATCTTAATTAAAGAATTGTCGACGTCTTCACTGTTGCTAGTAAACGGGCCTCAGGTACATTTATATAATGTTCAATTGTTGAGCTAAATAATTAAAGAGCGACGACCTAAAGGTAAGTAAAAAGCTAACAATAAATTTAAGTATTAAACACAAGACATTAAAATAAGTGAAATGAATATATATCGCCTGGAAAAATTTGAAGAGTATGCAAAATTTAAAGATCATCCTGAAAACGTCGGAAATAGTGAAAGGAATCATTGCGAATGCTATTATCAAAGCTAAATGTTCTATTTCAATTGCCAACATAATGTTCGGCAAAACCAAAGATTAACTCATATAATAATGGTCAAGCTCCATCGAGAAAGGAATATATTTTTTACTATTTAATGAAACTTGAGATTTTGAAATTTATTTCCTAAAACTTAGTATAAATAGCTAAGGGATAGAAAATAAATTGCAATATTATGAACTCAATTAAACAACAGAATTGAAACAATAAAATAAAATACAATACAACACAATACGTGAGTAATTCATTATTCGAAACCATTATTCATCAGAATTGTTTTTAATGTATTTTTGTAAAGCAAGTTGGAAATCATTAAAGATATTGCTCTTTGATCTAACTAGAAATGCATTTGCAATGTTTCATATTTCCGGCTATGACGCATTCTTTCGCCAATTCTAAAATAAGGTATTATGTATAGTATCTGACGGGGCAGTCAAGTCTTCTCTTTATCAGTTTATGTATAAAAAACCAAGCCACCGCATTTATTCTTCTGTGCAGCTGGAAAATCTTTAAAAAAAGGATGTCTTGCTATTGGTGGTAGTGTATGTAACGATTTCTGTGCTTAAAAGAAAGATATTTAATGAAATTGTTTTGGACAGTTTCAATTATTTGAATAAATAGTGTCATAGCTGGGTTCTTTACATTATATGCATACGAACATCACACATACTGTTATCTGTAACGTTGACAATTTTACATATCTTAATTTGCTTATACAGGGCCAGTCACAGAACTTGTAGCCCCTGGCGAATTTCGACTGCAACCCAAATAACAAATGTCATTACATTCTAGATGACTATATTTCTTATAAAGCAAAAACAGATCAGCATAGGTAATGTCAAAAAATTAGAAATTGTAGTGTATGTTATTTTGACAAATTAGTGTTTTCAAAATTAGTTATCGCAAACGTGAAATCTTGTTTACAAATATGGACTTGATACATTCAGCGTTATCCTAGTCGCATAGTCAGCACCCTCTAAAAATACGTTTAGAATTTTCGTTGAACGAATGTGGGAGTTTCAGTAAACCTACTAGGTCAAGAGCAAGACCTGTACTAACAAAGTTAACGAAATTGGAGTCTACAAGAAGTAACCAAAAATCCTCACGTTAGTCAGCAAACCTTTAGTATGAACTTGGAGATGAGCAGAACTTCTATAAGAAAAATATTAAAAGCAAATTCATTCCATCCCTATCAACTGACGTTGGTTGTAGCCCTACATGGCAATTTTTTACAAAGAATACAGTTTTGTGAGTTTCTTCAAAACCACATTAACAAATTAAATTATGTTATGTTCATTGACGAAACGAAATTTTCAAAAGCGGTGGTGTAAACAGACACAACAGTCATTACTATGTCTAAGAAAATCCTCACTGGATACGTGTAACACATTTGCAGAGAATGTTTTCTGTGAATGAAACTGTTTTTGCACGATGTACTCCCTGTATTACTAGAAGACGTTCCACTAAACGTTAAACGACATATGTTGTTCCAAAATGATGTCGCCTCGCGCATTACCACCGAAATGTGAAATGACATTTATGAAGAAAATTGGATTGAAAGAGGAGCCGTGCATTCTCAGCCTCCACAAAGTCCCGATCTTACCGCATTAGATTTTTACTTCCATTTACAATAAAGGAAGTATTGGATTCATCCCAAAAATTCGATATTGAGTTTTCAACAGATCTTCACGTTTTAGAGTTCCCTGAACCCAAAAAACATGTTTTTGTTCATTGGTCTGTGTGTCTGTCTGTCTGTCCGTTTGTCTGCCTGTGTGTGTGTCTGTGTGTCTGTGAACAGAATATATCAAAAACAAAAAGAGGTATGGCGTTGAAATTTCTTATATAAGTTTTGTGTACTATCTTGATACGACAGTCAGATTTTGAAGGAAATCGCATAACCGGAAGTGTGGTGTTTACTCTAATTTTTCAGCTTTTTTCAATTTCTTCAAAAAAGGCTTTAACGATTTTTTCAAACTGCATATTTACTACATTTTTAATGTGTATTGATGTTAGATAGGTGATTTTCCAGTTGAATACCTCTAAAATGGGTTTCTTTTGTTTTTTTTTTCGTTTTTTTATTAACTCCTATTTTAAATAGAACACCTGGTATATTATTACATTTTTGAATTCAGCTTAAAATTTTAGAAAAAAAATTGTCTCTTTAACTAACGCTCTATTTTGTACTGTTTCTGTATAATTTGTAATTTTTGAAAAATTTTGACAATTGCTTAAAAATTAAAAATCAAAATTTTAGTTAATTATAAGATCACTGTAAAAGGAAGTTGTGTGAGGGTATCACACCAGATTTTTTTGGTTTGATAGCTAGTCGGGCTTTGTCAACGTTCTCCAGTTCAAAGACAGTCATTGAGAGCGAATCTGAAGAGTTTTGTTTTGCTTGGGAAATAACATTTATTAAATTATAGAATGCTGATGAATTATAAACAGCATGAAACTAATTAAGCACTTCAACCATAAATGAAATTTTTTCTACGACCACCACTAAAAGTAGGCCTTTTAGCGCTAGCTTTTTTCACTGAAAGTGACGTTTTATAATTTAGCGTGTTTAAAATGAGATCAGCTGTTTACTTTTAGCCCATGTGCTAAAAGTGAAGTGAGGTTATAAAACTACAATTTCGAACTGGAAGTGAGGTTGTAAAGTTATTCTCGTTACTTCTTGCGTTAAAAGTAAAGTGTTTTTTTTTAATAATTAAAGCATTATGTAATGATTAAAGTCAGATGTGTACTATTATAATTACCTTTGATAACTGATTTTGACAGTACTGGCTCCAGAAACATTCACCTGCATTTCAAGACCATCTCTTTATTATGACATATATTATCACTGTCATAAATGCAAACCTTTGTTAAATCGACATTTATGGATTAACGACAGAAAATTTAAGGTCGTACAAAAAATATTGTATGCAAACTCGTGCTAAAAGTGTTACTGCACTTGTTACGTATTAATTACATGCTTGCATAAACGCATTATCTGTCGACACATGTGAGAACGCTGATAATGAGTTTATCTTGTCTTACGGATGTCCCACGTAATTGTTATCACTAGTTTAGTTGCATCGCAGACTTCGTGCTTAGAACATTGTACTTTTTTGCTTTGTAACCCGTAAGGTAATAAATTGAATAAAAAAGATTTTTTTTATTATCTTTCGTCAATCAATAAACATCTCTGGCGCAGTCGTACGGATGGTAGAAAATTACCCCAAATTCGCGTAATTTTGTGTGTTAACACTTCGTCTACCATCGAACAAAATCCAACCCGGTTCCAAGTGAAGACTGGACATCGCTTCCAAGTGGACCAGCCCAGCCGAAGACAAGCATCGCCGAAGCTGAGCAGCACAACCCCGCAACGCAGAGGACAAAAATCGCCAAAGCCGAGCCACACAACCCCGCGACGCAGAGGACAAAAATCGCCGAAGCCGAGCAATACAGCACCGCGACGCAGAGGACAAGAATCGTCGAAGCGGAGCATCCAAACAGCAATATGAAAATTTGCCTGCTACTAATGTAAGTCGCTAATCAATTTGCAGCAAGAAGATAAAATTTTAGAATTAAGTTTTGCCATTTAAAACAAAGTGAAATAAAATTTAAACTACTGCTAAACCTTAATAATAATATAGTTTTAGCTCTGATTTTGGCAAGTGCTACCTTGTGATCTTAAAATTCTCAGGAGAATTTAGATCTAAAGATACTCTTGCGAAAACTAAGGAGAACGCTTAATATTTTAAAACAATATTCCCGTTTCATATAAGCGAGACTACAGGTGTCCGTTGACTTAATTTATGCCTGTATACTCTTGTGAAACAATAAATTAATTAATAAATGCGCTAAATAAAAATCCATGTCTGAATTTGAGGAAACCTTGGCCAATCAACTAGCCAACCTTGCTATAAATCCATTTGCAATTCCTAACACATCCACGCAACCAAACCTGCCGATACAACAAACAGCTGCTGTACAAGAGAATATACTCGAACGACAAAACACAAGAAGAATGGCAGTACCAGCTTTCCATTTCGAATATTTAAAGACCATTCCCGAGTTTGGAGGAGATCCCACTCAACTTGCAAGATTTTTCAAAGCAGCCGATCTCATCTACAATCAATTTTCAACTACCAACAATGAAGATTACATCAATCATCTTCTGTTATCCGGCATCGAAAGCAAACTAACCGGACAAGCCGTATTAGTAACTGCAGGATATACCATCGGAAGTTATAAAGAACTCAAAGAAATTTTAAAAAACAATTTTGGCGACCGAAGATCCGAAGATAGCCTTCTTCAAGATTTACTACACCTCAGACAAGGAAATCACGAAAACCCAATCGACTTTTACAACTCGTGCATAAGAATGAGAGCCGCCCTATTTTCACATTTAAGTACCAACACAACAGACGAAGCTACAATTAAGGTTAAAGGAGACTTGTACACCAATTTAACTTTAAAGACTTTTCTAAGTGGATTAAGAAACCCCCTTGGATCATTCATACGGAGTCAACGACCAACCACTATGGAAAATGCCCTTAAATATATTAACGAAGAACAAAACGTATGGCATTTGCAATCAGGCAATCAAAGCATTGCAAAACCCCATCACAAACCAAATGTGACACCGAAGTCAAATCAGCCAAATCAGCAAAATTATTACTTCCATCGTCAACCAATGCCAATGGTTCAAACGCAGTATAGACCAATGATGCAGCCCGTTCACCCACAATTCCAAGTACAACGCCAACATTTTCCAGCACCAATAAGGACACTTCCTGCTTTACCACCACAGCAATCGTCTACAAAACAATTCCCAGCAAAGCAATTTCCATCGCAACCCATTGTTTTTGGAAACCAGAAACCAACAGGAACCAACGTATTTAAGCCTCGAAATATCCAACCTCTCAAGAAGCCTACTCCTATGGATATATCGCGCACTATTAAACAGCCATATTATATTCGACAATCCAATCAACCTAGGAACTTCATTTCCGAAGAACTTTTCTACCACGATCAAGGACCTGTAGAAACCGAAGTACAAGAAGAAGATAACGCTTATGGACTTGCACCTGACGCTGAATATAATTATTATGAACAATCCGAAGAAGACAACAGTTGGATTCCAGCATCAGAAAATGACCCTGAACAGGATTTTTCCCTGACCAGCCCGAACAACAACCTGACCTAATATACGTTAACAATTCGGCATCACCTAAACTACCCTACATATACTTACCGGAACTCAACGCAAAACTCATGATTGACACTGGATCTATGAAAACATTGTTAAATCCCGCTTTCGTACACAAGTATTACTCCGAATATATTTACAACGAACCTTTCCAAATTAGTACTGCACATGCAACGTCAATTCATGATGAAGTAGCTAATATACCATTACCAAGATCCTTCAAGACAAATCAAATGCACAAAATCTACTTATTCAATTTTAATGACAACTACGAAGGACTCATTGGACTCGATTTGTTAAAACAATTGAACGCAAGAATAGATTTATCTACTAATCAGCTAATCACAAGCAACTGTACTTTGCCACTCCATATTCAACCATCAGCTGATGAAAAAATACCTACAAGGAAACAGAATAAATTTGAAATAAATATTCCACCTCGATCAGAAAGTATAATTCGACTACCCACCGACAGCCAACTAAAAGAAGCACTATGTGAAAAAAGAAACTTTGGACCAGATTTAATAATCCCAGAAGCATATGTCAAGATTGAAAATAACGCATTTTTGACTACAGTTATAAATACACGAAACGAACCAATTCAACTTAATTTAAAGAAACCAATTCACTTACAACCAATGGTTGAACCTAAGACTATCGAATTAAATCATATTAGTACAAAAGATGTCAAAATCAAATTACGAGAAAACTTAAACAATTTAAGAACAGATCACATGAATGACGAAGAGAAAACGTTAATAACCAATTTATGTGAGGAATACCGAGATATATTTTATTGCAAAGACATTCCATTATCATTTACTAATAAAATTAAGCATAAAATTCGAACAACTGACAATGAACCCGTATTTACGAAAAATTATCGTTATCCATACATTCATAAAAAAAAAGTTCAAACTCAAATGGCCAAAATGTTGAAAGACAACATTATCAAACCTAGCGAATCGCCTTGGAATGCACCCATATGGATTGTACCCAAAAAATTGGATGCATCAAAACAACAAAAGTGGCGAATAGTAGTGGACTATCGGAAATTGAATGAAAAGACAATTGAAGATAAGTTTCCTATCCCCAATATCAACGACATATTAGATAAACTAGGACGAAGCCAATATTTTACCACTCTAGACCTAGCTTCAGGCTTCCATCAAGTGGAAATTGACCCGGAAGACAGAGAAAAGACTGCCTTTTCTACAGATGACGGACATTTTGAATTTTTACGCATGCCCTTTGGCCTTAAAAACAGCCCAGCTACGTTTCAAAGGATTATGACCAACGTGCTAAAAGGACTAACAGATAGCCAATGCTTAGTATACTTAGACGACGTTATAATTTTTTCTACCTCACTTCCAGAACACATTACAAGATTACGTAACGTATTTAATAGACTCAGAGAAAACAATTTGAAAATTCAGCTAGACAAAAGTGAATTCCTACGTAAAGAAGTAGCATATCTTGGACATATAGTAACACCACAAGGAGTTAAACCAAACCCCGACAAAATAAAAGCCATACAAAATTATCCAATCCCAACAACCCAGAAAGAAATCAAAGGATTCCTTGGACTTTTGGGATATTACCGAAAATTCATAAAGGATTTCGCAAAAATGACTAAACCTCTTACGAACTGTCTAAAGAAAGGTAAAAAGGTAGAACACACCCCAGACTTTGTAAAATCATTTCAAAGTGCGCAAAATATACTACTAAATGACCCGATACTTCAATACCCGGATTTTGATAAGCAATTTATTCTCACAACCGACGCATCCAATGTCGCCCTTGGAGCAATTTTATCTCAAGGTACACCTGGAAAAGACCTACCAGTAGCATACGCATCTAGAACCCTCAACGAAACGGAGCAAAGGTATTCGACCATAGAAAAAGAATTACTCGCTATAATTTGGGCCACCAAATATTTCCGCCCTTATCTTTATGGAAGAAAATTCACCATTGTTACAGATCACAGACCACTCATTTGGTTAAATTCACTTAAAGAACCCAATTCTAAACTAACACGTTGGAGACTCAAACTGGAAGAATATAATTACGATATTATTTACAAAAAAGGAACCAAAAATTCTAATGCTGACGCTCTCTCTCGCATACAAATTAATCCCATTACACATACAACAAATATTTCTATGATAGCAAATGAAGACGAAGAACTCGACCAACTCCTGGACGAAATTGTAAACAGTGAACGCTTAAACACACCTGAACCGCGACCTGTAATAAATCGACCCGCAAGAATACCAACGCCAATCGATCTCGAAGAATTAATACCTATAACAAGAATCCAACAACCAGAAGACACAGATTCAAATACACAACATACCCAGGAATCATCGACACCTACAATACCTATTTGTGAGGATGCCCTGGAAACGAAAGAAAACCAAATAATATTTCATATGGTTCACGACGAGCCATCGACCCCAAAAATTAAAATGCAAGAAGGACACAAGATTTTGGATGTGGAAATAAATACAACGAATCCTCTGCCTACCCTACGAAAAGTATTTTTAGAATTTTGCAAACCCGACACATCATACTACCTGTTCTTTCCAGAAGATGAATTATACAAGATTACATGCCGATTAACAATCGAATTGTTCAGTGTAAACAAACCAAGATTATTTAGATGTCTAAATAGAGTTAAACATATTATCGACAAAGAAGAACAATATGGACAAATAAAACTTTACCACGAAGGAAAAACTAATCACCGTGGAATTCAAGCAACTTTATTAGCGTTAAAGCGTAAATTCTATTGGAAGAACATGGAAAAATCAATCTCAGACTACATTAATAACTGTGCAGAATGCAAAAAACAAAAATATGATAGACAACCTACTAAAGCCCCTTATAATGTCACGGACACTCCGGATAAACCGATGCAGGAATGCCACATAGACATATTTTATATCGACAATAATATGTTCCTAACAATTATCGATAAACTTTCAAAATTTGCACAAGTATATCACCTGAAAGATCGAAACAACGTAACCATAGTTCGGAAAATAACAAAATTTATATCACAATATGGTACACCAATAAAAATTATAGGAGACGGAGAATTTAACGGAATAATAATACAAGAACTACTTGCTTTTCACAAAATTAATTTGCACATTACAACGCCTGGACATCATGAATCCAACAGTCCCATAGAAAGACTACATTCAACCCTGATAGAGCACTATCGATTATTAAAAAGTCGACATCCTAAGGAAGAACCTAAAACTTTAATGCGATATGCCATAATCGCATACAATAATACTATTCATACAAGCACCAAAATGACACCCCACGAATTACTTTTCGGACATACTATGTCACAGGATCCCTTTTCAGCTGATTTCGAACAACAACGAGTATGGTATTACACCGCTAATCACACTGAAAAAATGAAATATTTATATGAACAAATTAAAAGACAGCAACAGCAATTAAAAGAAAATTACATTTTAAAATTGAATGCAAAAGAAAATAGAAAACACTCCTACCAAGTTGGACAACAAGTTTTACTAAAAACCGATTCCCGAAGAGGAAAAGCCAAACCAAAATTTATCGGACCCTACGAAATTATATCTATAACGCCGCATCATGTATGCACACTTAAAAATAATAAAGGAACAAGACAGGCACATGTCAACAATTTACGGCCCTTTGTTACAGATTCCTCTGCTTTAGAATCTGCTACCCCGCAGAACCAGGATTCACGAACCTCAAAAACAATCCAGGTCTTTACTTCAACAGGCTTGGTACAGCACAAATAAAACAGGACCAATGGACCCTCATTAAGACTATCGATTGTTCACCTTTATTAATCGAATATGAAAAACTAAAAGAAAATGTAAATTACCTCAAAAAACCATTAGAATCGGAAAATCATGGACCCATATATAAATTAGAAAGTCATAATTATCTGCTCGTTTTGGAAAGTCTATTAATAGAAATTCAAAAGAAAATTGAACATTTGTTTCCCAATCACGTTCGGAAAGTCAAAAGAGGAGCAATAGACGGTTTAGGAAGCCTAATCAGCTTTATTACTGGTAACCTCGATGCTGAAGACGGAAAAAGAATAGATCAAGCCTTAAATTCCCTTCAAAAGAATCAACATAAATTAGAAGAGATCACAATACGCCAAACGTCATTGATGACCCAAGCTATCGACAAGTACAATCAAACATTATTTAAATTAGAAACTAACCAGAAAATTCTTCAATTTCGACTTCTACAAATTGAATCAGCCATCAAAACTACAGCATTACACGATATCGAAAATTATGCACTAATTAATCTCCATTCGGTACAACTTCAGTTGGCCACTTTATTGAATCTTCTGTTAGAAATTCTGGATACGCTTGAAGAAGCAATCACCTTCGCTAAATTAAATATTTTACACCCTTCTATCGTGGAACTTAAGGATCTACGAACTGAACTTGAATTTATCTCAAAACAACATATACTGTACAGACTCCCATATGAACTTTCGATTGATCTTAGTGAATACGATCATTTAATCGACGTAAAGGCATATAGAAAAGGAACTAATTTAGTCTTCATACTCGAAATACCTCTAAGTGCTAATGACACTTACGACTACTATCAATTGATTCCCTTACCAATACCAAACAACAACACTTTCCACATGATAATTCCTTCAAAACCATACATCCTATTCAATAATAAATTCAGTGTAACAATTAATAATATGTGCACAAAAGTGAAACAAGGCCTCTATTTCTGTGAAAACGTTGATCAAGATTTAGAAAAAGACGAAAGATGTGCGGTTGACCTTCTTAATTTTAAGGGAACCACAGATTGTAAAATCTATAGATTTAAGTTAAATACAGTTAAAATGCATAAAATAAGTAATAATGCCTGGTTATTGATCACTCCTAAAGAATTAATATTCGATGTAAGTTGCAGTCCTTACAAACAACCTCTTTTTGGAACCTATTTAATACAATTGCCGAAAGAATGCAAGGTAACCAATCATGAATATACCTTATCGACAAATAATTATAAGAATGAATTCATTAGAAATATTAACCTGCCTTCTTTAAACATAACAATGTATACACTTAAAAATTACTTTCCAGAAATACCTACCATTGAATTAAAACAAATCGATTTAAATGATTTTCAGTCAATAAAAAATCAATTCACTCAATTATCTAAAGAAATTGTCCACAATGACTATGTACTGCCCACGCATTTCGGAATAAGCTCTTTAACACTTGTAGTTATATTTTTGTTTGCTTTTGTTATGTTTAGTATAATATTATATTGTAAACGCAACTGCCTCTTAGACAAGTTGACCAACATCGTAAATAAATCGAATCCAAAAGAGATTCCGTTAGAACTGCAAAAATTGAAAAATCCTATTCCATAGATGATTTTCCAATCTCGGTCGGGAGGTGTTACGTATTAATTACATGCTTGCATAAACGCATTATCTGTCGACACATGTGAGAACGCTGATAATGAGTTTATCTTGTCTTACGGATGTCCCACGTAATTGTTATCACTAGTTTAGTTGCATCGCAGACTTCGTGCTTAGAACATTGTACTTTTTTGCTTTGTAACCCGTAAGGTAATAAATTGAATAAAAAAGATTTTTTTTATTATCTTTCGTCAATCAATAAACATCTCTCACTCGACATGTTATGAAACTCAGCCTTCGGCTTCGTTTCATAATTTTCATGGATCGTGCATAAACATCAACTTTTAGCACTTGTTGCATAAATAGCTATTATCGCCACGGTATCTGTCTTTTGTCTCATAATTGCGATTTTGTTTGCTTATAAAATTTCTTCTTTGTCCTCTTAATATGGGCTGAGAGCCTGGTAATAACCACACGAAGTGTGTCGCCACCGGGACAAGCGGCTAGCGTAACCGCTTGAATTAGAAGAGAATGCTCTTTCGCCAAAGGTGTTGGTATGGCGGCCGGAGCACGGAAACCAATGTCCAGGTGTGGGGATCAAATCAACTACCTGCCACTTGCGATCGACTACCCGCTCTCTTTATCAAATTCCAAAAACTGTTAACATTAACTAATATTTCGTTTGCAACGGATTTTAAATAATTTTGATACGCTGTCCTGATGTTTCCCTTACAGGCTGCCCTCAATCGTTTGAATTTTTTCAGGTGGTAATCCAATTTGTGTCTGGTTTTTCTGGAAGATTTTTTCTTCTGTCTTAAATTATTAACAATCGCTTTTTTTAATGAAGTGGGACAATTACTTGATTGAGAACTCATAATCTTTGGGACCCTTTCATTTATTACTTTGCAAAGCTTTTCATACATAATCTATTAGTGGTGACTTTGATTTCCGGAAATTTACCGCTTTGACTGTCAAGTTGTTTTTTGATACGAAAATTCTCACGAGTAACAGACGAATAGTGATTTTCTGTAGCAAAAAAAAACCAAGAAACATTCCAAAAGGTAAATATAAAAACAAAACCACCACGACATAGTTTCAGCTAGAAAATCGCATTTTAAATGAGGCATTAAAAATTTCAAATATCGAAAACAATTGATTATTAACAATCAAATTTGTTGGCATTTAAATACCGTTCTTCTAGAATAGAGGCAGGGTACATGATTTCCCGAAGTCACCACGATGGTAATGATTTCCGAGAAATCAAGATTTGATTGACGAATAAGCTAAAAATGCTTAAACCAAATTTATAGAATGCGATATTTATAAAAAGCGTCTACTACATGAGTTTTATCTGTATCATATTTTATCCACAATCACTTTATAATTGAAGTTTTATCCACACTTATGAACCGTCTAAAGTACCACTTTACCCACTAGTGGAATAATGAAATTACTTTATTCCACTAGTGGGATAAAACCATGTCACTTACTACTGCATTGTTGGTAGCACTGTCAAGCTATGCCAAATACGAAACTTGTAGGTTAAGTTCTGCGTCAATCTGTGTCAAATAACAAACAAAACTTAACCTATTAACCTCTCGAATTTGACATAGACTGACAATACACTTCAGTACTGCCAAACGTATAACATTTGATCTTTCGGTACTTTCCAAATTGTCACTATGACTTTTCATGGCTGTCAATACAAAACGTATGTTTTTTTAGATATTTATTGAGTTTTTGGATAAAACGTTGTATTGCATTCGTGTTTAGTTGCGTTTTATCTACTTAAGAAAATTAAACGCTCGAACTGCGTTCTCGCGTTTAAACATTCTTGCGTAGAAAAACGCCATCTAAAACACTTATACAATAAATCCTTTATCTAATAGACGTGTCTGTCTGGGACGCTGTTTTATCCGGGACGCTGTTTCAGCAGCCAAACCGTAAGAGATAGAGAAAAAAGTTATGAAAGTTATATGTTTGGAATGGTCATGTCAGATCAGGAACCGAATTTCAGTCACGTGACACTTCCGGTTTTCGAGAAATCACAAAAAGACCGTTTTTCAAATAGAACGCGTATTAAATAAAAACTGTTTCGGCCGCCAAACGTAGCTGCGACCCTCTGCGCCTTAAACCCTCGATCGGTTAGGCAACCACTTTGACACCTTCCAGGTCTGGGTGGTTGCCTAACCGATCGAGGTTTGAAGGCGCGTTAAATGAGACATTTGTCTCACTGGACTGCTAGTAACTATTAATTGATTCCAGCTGATATGCTTTAATAAATTATGTATTATATTTTTTTAATTGTTGTTTAGCTGATGGTCATTTGTATAATAAACATTCATTATTTTATGAGTTATGATTAACGCAAGATGGCATTGGCTATCTATTGGCACAAGCCAATATAAAGTATATTAATTTAGTTAGGATTGTCCCGCGAGGTATGAATGGTCCTCGACACCGAAAGGTAAAAGAGGCTATAGATCATGAATAAATGAATGTGTAATATAAAAATATTTTCCACGGTCTATTTGTTGTGCTTCATCGTCTTCCCCTGCAGTGATTCGTTTGCTGGAGCACGGCATTGTAGATTCACTTTGTAGAGTTTAATGGAGTATGATTCGTTATTGTTACAGTTTTCGTGCTGCAACCATCTCTGTTAAAAAATATTTAATTATTTCATGAGTTCGTTAATGTCATTCTGACGAAGCAGATGTCACTGCGTGTCCCAGAATAGGCAAAACTCGCCTCGTGTTGGCAATAGCAAGTCCCGTGCATAAACACTTTTAGCACAACTTTGGACACAATATTTTTTCTACGGTCTTAACTTTACTATTATTAATCCATAAATGTCGATTTAACAAAGGTTTGTATTTATGACAGTTATAATTTATGTCATAGTAAAGAGATGGCCTTGACGGCGCAGGTGACTGTTTCTGCAGTCGGTAGCTGTCAAAGTTAGTTATCAAAGGTAATTATAATAGTTTACTTTATTCATTACATAATGCTTTAATTATTTAAATACCACTTTACCTCTAACGAAAGAAGTAACTAGAATAACTTTATAACCTCACTTCCAGTTTGAAATTCTAAATTTAACACCAACTGACTTCACTTTTAACACGCTGATTTATAAAACGTCATTTTTAGTGAAACAAGCTAGTGCTAAAAGGCCTACGTTTAGTACTGGTCGTAGAAAAAAGTTATTATCCAAAGCTGCTGATAAAAGAACGCAAATAAAAATGTAGCCCTGATTTTTGTCACAAATGTTCCTTAGTACTATAAGGCATCTTTTTAAAAGTGGAGTGGGATGGATAATTACAGTGATTAGTTTAGGACACCGGATAATGAACATGCCAATTGTTACTTGAATAAAATAAGTATTCTAGTGATTGATCCTCATTTAATAAAACTGCGCCAATGCAGCGACAAAGTAAAATATTATCCAAAGATTTTATATCCAGTTATTGTAAATTATTTGTTGTATAACAAAAGTGCCTACACCCACCAACAGCTAAAAGCGTATAAAGGTTTAGAAGCATACAAGCAAGTTGTGGATGTGTTGGTTGTGTGCATACCAAAAGATGTTCTGTCAAAATTGTAATTTTAGGAAGGTTAATGTACAAATAATGAAGTAAGTATGTACAAGTAATGCATTCCCAACATAATAATAAAACTTGTACGAATACATGGATTATCGCAGAAGACGATGGTTGTGTATTGTGTGCACACTGTGATTGCGTTGCAGACCTAGAAGAAACGCACACTCATGTTTCTGCAATTTTATTTTTTATATATAGGATAAACAGAAACATCGATTACAGATGTTGAATCTCAGTGGGTAGTTCCATCTAAAATTTCTGCGCCCGATAAAGTAGCGGAGATTGCGTTTACGTTACCAAAGAAATGTTGGAATGACCTTTACGCCCAAATTAGACAATGCCATTTTATTCGATGGGATATTCAGTTGCACTTTATAAAATATTATGGACTTAACTTGCAAGCCATTATACAGGGACCGGCAGAAAAACCGGATGGTTTTGAAATGGTTTTTACGTTTTTCCAATTTGAGGTTGGCGGCGTAGAAAAAGACAATTGGTTGCTTCAATCTAAGCCATTTAATTTAGTGACAGCTAAAATGAAGCAGTGGAACCCAAGCCACCGTGCTTTCGCAGTAGAAACCCACTTTAAAACTGGTGATTCTGTAGTCAATACTCAGCGATTGTTCCGAAGAGAGTTCAATATCGGTCGTCATGGTGCTATACCCAGCCGAAATGCAATAATGCGCTGGGTCAAAAATTTTAGGCAAGGCTGCGAAGAAGAAACCTCCTGGCCGCCCACGATCTGTTCGTACTCCGGAAAATGTCCAGGCTTTGCGACAGACAGTTGAAGGAGTCCACGTCGGCTGGCCAGCCAACACGCTGCTGCTCTGAACATATCAGACCGTAGTGCTCGAAGGATGCTTCACCTGGACCTCCATTTTCACTCATATAAAATCGTGACAGTCCAAGAACTTAGTGAACGTGACTACCAAATGCGAAGCGAGTGTGCCCAGGCAATTCTGAACATTCTTAATGATAACAGTATCGTTCTAATTTCCGATGAAGCCCATTTTCATCTCTCTGGGTATGTAAACCCGCAAAATTTTCGATATTGGTCGGCGGATAATCCTCGCGAACTTCACAAAAGACCACTTCATTGTGAACGTGTGACGGACTGGTGCGCTGTAGCAAATTTCGGAGTAATAGGTCCATATTTTCATGAAGAGGACGGACACGCTGTTTCTGTTAATTCAGCTCGTTATGTGCAAATGCTGAATAACTTCCTCGCACCAGAGTTGGCTCGGAATGGAATCAATCCTGCAAACATATGGTTCCAACAAGATGGTGCTACTGCACATACGGTGAGAGCGTCAATGGCCGTGGTTCAAGAAATATTTCCGGGACGTGTCATTTCCAGAAATGGAGACCTCGCTTGGCCTCCGCGCTCACCAGACCTCACGGTGTGCGATTATTTCCTGTGGGGATATCTAAAGTCGAAAGTTTACGTGAGAAGACCACGTACCATTCAAGAGTTGAAATTAGCAATTCGTAATGAAATACGAGCCATACCAAACGACATGGTACTGAGGGCGATGAGAAATTTCCGAACACGGCTGCAGCACTATGTCAGAAATGGTGGTCGTCACTTATCAGACATAATTTTCAAATAAAGTAAATAATGTTATTGTAATTTTGTAATTTTTGCAATTAATAGATATTTATGCATTAAGGGAGATATAAATATGTTTTTCTCTGAGGTTGACATGTGTTACAGACCGAGGGCCTCTGGTCCGAGATCTGTAAGTCAACCGAGGATAAAAAACATGAATATATCCCGTGGTGCATACAATATTTTATTTACTAGCATATTAGTAACAACAGTATGAAATTTCAAAATGTCATAATGACATTTAAAATTAGAATATTTAAGTAACATCAAGGGTTGCCTAAATGTATGGTTGCTAAGATATGGCCTATAGTTGCATGGTTACCAAGAGTTTGAGGGAGAAATAATTTGAAAAAACCTAGGGAGTTATGAGTAGCTTTCAGTGCTGGATTTATATAGAGGGCTATTGGGGCTATAGCCCCAGGGCGCCACAGCTAAGGGGGCGCCTGCGATATTTGCGAATAGTTAAAAAACTTAACTAAAGCTAAACAATATAAAATTGGTAACAAAAAGAACGTAGCAAAAAATATCAATATAAAAATGCATCACAGAGCTGTATTTTAACGATCACGACGGTTATCGATACAATTTTAAATAGCCTTATACTATGAAAACCCATGACTCTACGCCGCGTTAGGAGAATAGTGTCTGGACGCTGACGTGTCTCGTCGTCTGGACAGGTGAGCGTTTTATGGGTTCTTTATCTTTATCATCGCTGCAAAACTGCAAACTGCATCCATGCGACTTATTGCAATAGCGACGGCACGGCGCGACGGTGTTAACGCACAAAGCCACGAAGTGATAGTAATTAACCTACTGCATTTTTATAAATTGTGAGATTAATACCTAATAAAAGTAAACGAATATGAGCACCAAAAAAATTAGTGGGGCACAGAGATGAAAATTAAATAAAATAAAAGATGATAGAGCTACGCAAGTTTTGTAAAAAATTCCTAAATTAGACTCATTTTTTGCTGTTTCTGGTGCCAATGTCAGTTCCAGCGTTCCAGTTACAGCATCTACATCTTTAATTAACGATTCCTGTGAAGAGGAGCAACGAATAATAGGTAATAATTAATAATTCATTTATTAATAAATACTTAATCGTTGATGCAAATTAAGCAAACAGAGTTTGGATTCGGTTTCTAATGCGGCAGTAATAAATGAAAATCCAGAAAATCCTAATGACAGTGACAAAATTAGTGAATTATGCGAATCATCCCCTTCTTCACAAGCAATAGACTATTCTGATCCTGCAACTTGGCACACGATAGACGCCGATTTAATTTTACATATTTGCAAAAAATTTAGTTCATACGTTCAGGACATTAATTTAGATATGGGAAGACATACATAACAATAGGTTAACAAAAACAGAAGCTCATGGACCTGTAAATAGCTTTAATTCTCTGGAAATAGGTTTATTAGTCGTATTTTGGAATAATATTTTATCAAAGATAAACGCAGTAAATATGAATCTACAGAAAATCGAAATTGATGCAAATGTAGTATCAGCGTTATTTGAATCACTTATAAAATATGTCGATAGTATACGAAACAACAACTCATTTAAAAAATTTGAAACGGAAGGGAAGAAACTGTCATCTTGTGAAACATATCAAGAGAAAATACAGAAAATAAGGAAAAGACAGTTTGATGAAGGAAGGGATGAGACTGTATTTGAAGCTAGTGATCATTATAGAATTAATGTTTACTTTATGATACTAGATAAGTTAAAGAATGAACTCCAACGAAGTAAACAAGTTTATATAGAAGTGTTTGATAGTTTCAGTTTTTTGGTTAATGTAAGTAGGTACATTAGAAGAACATAATATTCGAAGTAATGCCACCAAGTTAGTACAAAGGTATGTACGTGATTTAGATGATGATTTAGTAGAAGAGTGCGTCATGTTTAAACAGTTCCTGACGCAAACAAACATCAGTTCAACTTCTGCACTAAATTTATTAAAATATTAAAATTGTTGGGACATTTCCAAATTTGGAAACCGCACTCAGAATATTTTAGTCGCTACCGATGACAAACTGCTCAGCAGAAAGATCATTTTCTGCGTTAAAAAGAGTAAAATCCTACGTACGAACTAGTTTACTCCAAGAAAATTTGCAAATTTTATCACTTTTATACATTGAAAATGAATTGACTGCAGAATGTGATTTTTCTGACATTATTGACGTTTTTGCTGATAAAAAAACAAGACGGCAAAGGTTGCACTGAAAAATCCTCTTCATTTTAATTATTAATGTTATCTGTATTTTGAATTATAAAAATTAGAATATTTGTGTTGTATCATCAAAAATTTATTTTGAAATTACTTTATCATGTGTATTATGTTATGTTCAATAGTTTATTAAGAATATATTTATGTTATAATTTGTTAGATAACACAAATGTTGAGTTTCTTGTAATAAATTTAATTCTAAGACTAATTCATTTTTAAATTTGAAGGGGGCGCTTTTTCTTACTTAGCCCCAGGGCTCTGACTACCCTAAATCCGGCTCTGGTAGCTTTTCATATTTTGTTTCTATGACGAAAATGTACAATATCACGTTGCTAGTAAATAATAGTTATTTTTTAGACGAGTGTGTAATTCCACACGAGTTTAATACAAAATTTTATCCAACACCTCCATATACAGGGTGTAAAAAAAGTCTGGAATATAGCAAATATTTCAGAAACTACCGGAGATGAATTTTTCAAAATTGCCAGACTTATATAGGTAAAAACGGCGCATCTAGGAAGGACAAAACCGTTTCTTTAACTGTACAGGGTGAGTCAGAAAAAATACCAACTTTTCTATTTTAAATTGGACACCCTGTATATTAACGAGGAATCAAATAGTCCTTCAAAAGACAAATTCAACGATATAGGGTTTGACGGATTTATCTCTCAAAATGACAAATGTGGGGTGACCTAAAGAATAAGGTTTACAACAATATACCGGTTAATATTGAAGCTTTAAAGGATCATATTAGAAAGAAATACGTCAAATTCGATGGGATACTGTCTTTAAATTCTCGTAAGACGTTGTCAAAAGTATCCCATCAAATTTGACGTATCTCATTTTTAATATGATCCTTTAAAGCTTCAATATTAACCGATCTATTGTTGTAAACCTTATTCTTTAAGTCACCCCACATTTGCCATTTTGACAGATAAATCCGTCAAATCCTATATCGTTGAATTTGTCTTTTGAAGGACTATTTGATTCCTCGTTAATATACAGGGTGTCCAATTTAAAATACAAAAGTTGGTATTTTTTCTGACTCACCCTGTACAGTTACAGAAACGGTTTTGTCCTTCCTAGATGCACCGTTTTTACCTATATAAGTCTGGCAAATTTTGAAAAATTCATCTCCGGTAGTTTCTGAAATATTTGCTATATTCCAGACTTTTTTTACACCCTGTACATATTGTTCATGTAGATAATTATTTTGAAAATTTATTTGACAAATAAACGGGGCTGGGCGCGCTATTGCGCGGTCTACCCTATTCAATTTACCATCATTTTTAGACCTATTACGTTGGGCCATTCCGTTCTGTTACACACTACGCCCCTTCCTCCCCCTGCCTTCCACCTGACCAAAGAAGGGGGCCCTCGGGGATCTGCCCCTCTCCAAGGGGGCCCTCGGGAATCCGCCCCTCTCCAAGGGGTCCTTGGGGCTCCGCCCCTTTCCAAAGGAACTCTTGGGGCTTCGCCCCTCTCCAAGGGGGCCCTCGGGGCTCCGCTCTTCTCCAAGGGGGCCCTTGGGGCTCCGCCCCTCTCCAAGGGGCCCTCGGGGCTCCGCCCTTCTCCAAGGGAGCCTTCGGGGCTCCGCCCCACTTCAAGGGGGCCCTTATGGCTCTGCCCCACTCCAAGGGGGCCCTCGTGGCTCCGCCCCTCTCCAAGGGGCAATTGGGGCTTTGCCCCTCTCCAAGGGGGCCTCGGGGCTCCGCCCCACTCCAAGGGGGCCCTCGGGGCTCCACCCTTCTCTAATGGGGCTCTCGGGGCGTCGCCCCTCTCTAAGGGGCTCCGCCCTTTTCCAAGGGAGCCCTCGGGGCTACGCCCTACTCCAAGGGGGCTGTCGAGGCTCCTCCCCTCTCCAAGGAGGCCCTGGGGGTTCCAAATATTAATTTGAATAAAAAATAGTGCTGCATCTAATTTTATTATTCTTGGTATCTTTCTACATTCTCTCACTAGTGACTTTTTGAATATTCTCTCACTAGTGAGTAATATATCACATTACTTGTGCAAAATCAACATAATAATAGTGTTATATGGAGGTGTTGGATAATAGTATATTGTATAACGAGTGCTGAAAAATGGTTATTTCACACGAGTATGAAAATTTGAGCCACGAGCCGTAGGCGAGTGGCTTAAACATACGAGTGTGAAATATCCATTCAGCACGAGTTTTACACTGTACTTTTCCGACGACCACTACTTTTCCGACGACCACCTAATTCTGTTTGAAATAGCAAAATAAGAAAATGTATTAATTATTACATTTTTGTTTATTAACTTTAACAAAACGTATTTAGAATAGTTACAAATTATAATTAATCGTAATATGAGAACAGTTATACAGACTTATAGAGACATTTGAAATTTCGGATTCGAGCTGGTTTTGTTCTGCTTGAACAGTGTTTTTTGATGATGTGAATGCTAGGTTTGGGGCTTCTTGCGTGGCCACATTTTGATTTTTTTGCGCTTGAAAACTTTCTTCTTCAGGGTTAATACTGGATGAGCTTGATAATAATGCTGGTGCCAGTTCTACTGATGGCACAATTCTATTGGAAATTTCCATTTTTTTTGTTGAACGAGTCGTTTACATATCCTTCGGCAACTGCACTGGATTGCCAGCCACCGTGGCGTTTTAGTGTGAGAAGATCTCCGCCTAAATCGACAAGAATGGTGGCTGACGATCTCCGGAACGAATGGCCTGTATAGGTTTCCGGGTTGGGCAGGTTTAAAAATTTTGCAATTTGCTTTACCATATTTCCAAACTTATTAATCCCTACAAATTGGGACGTACATTTCCCTTTCTGGTAGTTTATAAAGAAACGTTCATTTGGATTGGTCAAATGTTTTGGTCGCAGGCTTGCATACTTTTTATAAATTGCATAAAATGTTCCTGTTATAGTAAAACTTCTGGGATTTTTAGTTTTAGTCACAGGAATCATAACCAATAAGGCAGAATTTAAATCCTTCAGATCACAAAGTTTGATGTTACACAATTCAATTTTTCTTGAGGCTCCGCTGATTCCAAAAATGAGGGCCACCTATTTATTTTAAATTACTAACTTTATTAGTCGGCTACGATAAAACACAACAAAAACGATAAATTACCTACCTTTGTTAACAAATAAAATTCATCAGGGGCCGTGTCAATGAACTACTTAATTTCTTGGGGATTTAGCGTGTTGGATTTTTTTGGCAAATATCCATCTGATTGCCGTTTTAAAATAGCCTTCAATTTTAAATAATTAGCAATGTTAATATCATGTTTTGCTATAATTGATGTTTTCAGCATGGAATATATTGACCATAAAGTGCTAGATTTGTAATTTTTCGAAAGTTTTCCAAAGTATGCTAACAAAACATTTTCGGAGAAAGACTTGGCATTATTTTCATTTTTCCAATTAATGAAGTTTTTATAAGCGGTGTCGTATCTTTCTTTTGATATTGACGGTAGCAAATTTGCGGTAGTAATTAGTGCTGCCTGCTTTAGGTCGGGCGGCGTCGAACTAATTTCTTCATCACTGTCCATATCTACAGCAAAACTAAATAAAATCTATAATTATCTGAATGAAATGTATTTACCTCTTTTATTTATTACAATTTCTCAATTTCTTAACAAAAATAAATCTTAATTCGGCTAGTAGTTACTGCACTTGCTACAATTTGACGTTTCAATATTTATTGTTAATAAAACAAATGACGATGTTCAAAGTGGCTAACTATCGAGAGATCCAAAAAAAACTGTTCCTCAGCGGGCTGTGGAAATTCAACGTATGAATAGTCTGTTGGTGACACTGTACGTCAATGTCAAATTCGAGGTTAGGAGGTTAGGATTTGCGTCAGTTTTGACAGAAACTGACGGAAAACCTAACCTGATAACCTTGAATTTGACATTGACGTACAGTGTCACCAACATATTATTCATACGTTGAATTTCCACAGCCCGCTGAGGAACAGTTTTTTTTGGATCTCTCGATATTTTGTACAGTCTAGCGTGTGCACGGTGTTCTAGATCAGCGTGCCTGCCGGCTCTCAGAAGGCCGTGAGCGTGTGAAATGTTTTCCACACACTCATTTCATCACAGTTTCGTTGCTATGTGAAATTTGCAATTTTCAGTAACAATAAACTGTGCGAATTTCTTCACATTGCATAGTGGTCGTCGGAAAAGATATATTTTAGTAAATGGCAATTCTTTTTCTCTCATTTTTCGTAATACAGGGTGGCGCGTTGGGATCTGATGTATTTGAAATAGCTGTCAAATTGTCAATATTGAAGATAGAAGGGACAAATAAATTTTAAAATTAAGAGTGATAATGGAAATTTATTTTTTAAAAGTGGTGCAGGTTACTTATGGAAAATAACTTCTCTTAAATGCTGACTATAAATGTATGTTGTTGTAATTTTGTAATTTTTGCAACCATTTCAAAACCGTTCGGTTTTTCTGCCGGTCCCTGTACTTACAGCTTACAGAATCTAGATTGACTCTCAAGGTAGGCCATGAAAGACGCTTTCACCATATTTGATTTCACTGAATTGGCAATATTTAGAAAGAACTAACTCTCAAACATACAAAGTTTGGTTATATTTTAAATGACAAGTAATCAGTAGCGGTGGGTGGAGAGATTTCGTTAGCGCAGTGACTAACGTCATATGACAGATTGTTTGTGTTTTAAAATGTGAAAATTGCTGTTGCTGGTGATTTTGTTAAGTAGCTATTTGGGTATTGCTATTGTTACTGTTGCTATCGTAATTTCTGAATTGGAAAATTTACTTGCATGTTATACTATGTCTTGAACAAATACGACCATATTTAATTTTTGATTGTGTCAAATCAGTTCTTTTGAAGGCGACAATTCACTTTTTTCTCCTCCACTCTATACAAACTTGTAGAAACTACATCTTGTGTAGTGGTTCTACCACAATTGACAGCTATATAAAATGGCAATTTTGTATAAATAAAGAACTGAAATAATGTAAACCTTCGAACATATAAGTCTTAGATGATCGAAGATTTAAACACGCAATGGATTTTACATAAACATACAAATAGCATATTATCAACCACGTTTTGAGGTTATGTATCATATTTGTTTGTACTCCAAGCGAAATTTTTGGTCACGTGATGCAGTTGCTCTATAGTAACAACCCTTTAAAAGTCCGCGCCTCTGGGATGCCAGCGTTGTATCAACCAGTCCTTGGCATTTCATTTAAAATATTAATCATTTTCTAAACCAAAATTTTTTGGGACACCTTGTATATGTAAAAATAGTTTAAACTGTGCTTCTTTCAACCTTATTAGGAAAACTTCAATCAAACTTTGTATCGGAAAATAACTGAAACTCAATCAAACAATTTTCGTGCTTCACCAAAATCCTGACAAAATTGAATTAATGTGTGTTTATATTATCAAAAAAAAACTATTACTACATCAATATTTGATACCTACGCATTGATTTAATGCATTAAGCCGTATTTAACATAACTGTTTCAAGTTTAAGATTTTTGTATGGGATATATAACTTTTACTACTCAATGTAATATTATTATTGTTAAAAACTAAATAAATCATAATTTTAGTGTTTGAAATCCTACATATTTAAGGCCGATTTCAAACTGCCGCAATACTTCATATGAAAATACCCTATCAACTAAACTTAAAGTGCTTGGAGTTAATACAAGATTTTTAAGCATTGTAAAATTCCCCCTATTCTGCGATTTTCAAACGTTGACCCTAGACAGTTGATACCGCTAATGCTACTCTACAAAGTAAAATCCTATACGGCTGCCGGAACTACAATGAGGTTGGAATGTAGGGTATTACACGGCATTACTGTTAGTAAGCTTCTGGACTGTAGTAAAACCAAGGACAAGACCGCTACAGCATTAGGTGTATACGTAGTTGCAGTAAAATACGATGCCTGTCGGTGCAGACTAACTACTTACAAAAACAGTGGTCGCCTGTTTTTGAAACAATGTAATTACTGCATTTAACAGAAGTATTTCTAGATGTACTATTAATGTAACACAGAAACCACAATCGAATGGGCCTCTGATTTACAGTGTAAGATTGTATGAGCAGTTAGCTATTTCCAATCACCAGTTTTTCCTAATTCTTCTAATCGCCTTTCAACGTTAACGATAGGGGCTTTCATAGCGAACTTAATGAAAGCCTACAACGAAAGAAAATGTTTTGCGTTGATAACGTACCATTATTTTTTTATATAAGTACGTATTATAAAAGGTATTCCTACTAAACTCTCAACATTTATAGGGGCAATGTTATATATACACTTTAGTTCAAAAAGTTAAGTTTAGCTGCTGGGCTTTAAAACATACTCGACATGATTTTTTTTATCTAAGTAATAAATAACAATTGTTTCTACCTTGTAAGAAGATCATTTAAATTTGCATTCATTAGGTGAGGTTAGCACAATGAAATAGGAACGTAAGTATAACAGTTTGCATTTACATCTTTACGGTTAAGCTTGTTTAAGAAATAGTAACTTATGTTACAAGACCGGAAAGTAGTATTTTCCGGTCATGTATCACACATTTTTTACGAGTCCATACCTTCAAACTTTCGAATTCACTTTCAAAAACTCAAAAAAATTATGACATTTGTACTTATTATTTGACTTATTCAAACAATAACACAAACGTGTTTCCATAGTAACGGAGGCATCAATTTCAAAAACTCAAAAAAAATGACATTTGTACTTAATATTTGACTCATTCAAACAATAAGACAAACAGGTTTCCATAGTAACGAAGGCATCAGGGATTGGCAAAAGCTTTGTCGATTCCTGGTGCCTGTTTTCGTTACTTTCTGGCGAAAAAATTCTCCAGAAACTTTATATTTTCCGGTCGGTCGTAGAAAAATATTTTAAATCAAAGTTATGTATGTATAGCTAATCGTTAATAGCAGCCGTATACAGGGTGTTAAGTGGCTTTACGCGCCATAGGAATTCCAATGACATTTTTTTAACATAAAATATTTTATTCCCTATTTATTTATTTTAGACCAAAGGTACAAATAAGTAAGTAACATGTGAGCAAATGAAAACGAACTTAAGCTTGGCTTAGAAACCGTTAAGTCATGTGCTCTATTACTTCTGATGTTTTAAATTTAAATATGACAGTTATTATAATACATAGTAGAAATGTCAAGTTGTTTAAATTGTCAAATTTTAAGTATATTGCACATGTTTAATCAAGAAGAGAAAGTGTTTATGATCGAAATGATTGATGTAACATTGTTTACGTATTAGTTTTTATGTCAATTTTCAAATAACATTTTGACATGACAGTTGCTGACAGTTATGCAATGGTTTAGGTTATGTATGCGTATTTTGTTCTAGAACATCAACATAATGTGAATTAATAATCGACATATGTTTTAATATTCAAAGCTAAGCTTGATTTCATTTTTATTTGCTCACAGTTATTTTGCAGAGACTATTTCCCGCATCTCCTATTATCCAATCAAACGCCATGATTTTCCAAAATTCAACCAATGACGTGTTTTTATAGTGGCAAAAATCTAAATTTTTCCTTGGGATTTTATCAGTTTCGTTTGCCACTTGTATCCATGGCAACAACCAAATATATTGTTTTAATCAAGATGGTATTTCAAAAACATCGTTTAAACTGTCATTGTGCATCAGTATAAATGTCAAAATGAACCCATAGTTGGGAAATAGTCCACTAAATGTATTTCGGGCTCTTGATTTTACTCGGAAAATGTTTTACTCAAGATTTGTTGTTTTTTAGCACTGCCTCTCGACAAACTAACTTTGACAAGTTAGTTTGTCTTGTGACATTGCCAAAACAAAACACTTCCGTAAAACATTTTTACCGGCAAAATCATTTGCCATTAATACATTATTACTGAAGAAATATTGGATCATTTTTGCATCTTGAAAAAAATCAAATAAAGCTGGCTTAAAATGTTAGAACCTCCGTCGTACAAAGAATATTGCACATAATTCTTGAGTAAGATCTATTACGCGATTACGATTTTACGCACTTGTTTTATAAACAACTATTGCCTGTGTTACCCGTATATAAAAATTCCAACGTCTCAGATAGTCATTAAAAAATGTATTGCTGTTGGCAGTTGTAATAAATCGCATGAAATTATATCTGTCAGCAACGATCCACTATCGCAAATCCGAACATCCGAGACGTTTTTTTCCAGAAGCGCCGAAGTATCAGACTTCGAACTATGAATTAAAAACTGTTTTATATTCAACTTCTCCAGTTGGCAACATATAGTTTCTTCAAGTCTTGCTCTATTAGTCTCTGTCTACTTCTTGTATTCCTTTCTTTCGGCTCCATTTTATAAATTTGACAAATATTTGATTTTGTAATCTAGTTAAATGTCCTGGCTTATCCTATTTTATTTCACTATTTTTTATATTGTAGTGTCTTTAAACAGTTCTTCCATTTCTGTGTTGGTTCTTCTTCACCAGTTACCGTCTTTATTTACACCTCCGTATATTAGTCTTAATATTCTCCTTTCACATGCTTCAATTTTACATTCTTCTTGCTTCGTCATGACCCAACATTCACTCGCGTATAGCACTACCGCTCTTATAATTGTTTTATACAGATTTTGGCTATTCTTGATAGCACTTTTGACAATAACAGATGTTTTACAGCCCGATGTCAGTCTTCGTTTTATTTCACTGTTCATTTTCCCGCTTGCAGTTATTTCTGTTCCTAGATACGGGTCCGGCAACGAAGCGGGGGTGGAAGATATATCTAAAGCTATGAGAGTTACATGAATATTGTGTATATAAAAGTTGTAGATACAAAGGTGGTGCACATTACTAAAATATTTTTGATTATACAGGGTGGCTCAAAAAATCGCGTGGCGAATCAAACTTACTTTTTTAAATGGAATATACTATATTTGAGTAGCTTAAAAGTTTTGCATTGAAGTACTTATTATTTTGATATAAAGTTGTATGGGCCTAACGTCAACGGTTTTTGAGTTATTAATGATTTTATGCAAAAAAAAAATGCTGAACTTCGGGCGCTGTTGTAAGCAACAGAAAACAATTAAATGAAGGAAAACGTTACCAAACAATGATGATTCTCGTGAACTACCTTTCAAGTGCAAAATGGTGAATCTGGGTATTAATGTTATACAGGGTGCTCAATATTTGCAATTTTAATAATTTCGATTTTTTTTAAACGGGACGTCCTGTATACTTTTATATTTTTGGAAAGCCCTTTTAATGAGCTTTCTTTTTACATGGTACTTCATACCTCTAAATTCAAATGTTTTGAAGATATGCGTGTTTGAACATAAAAAACAATTTAAGCCCCTTAAGATGAGTTATTTCAAAGGTTAACAAACAAACGCCGTTAAAATAATAATTACACGCTTGAGCTCTCCAAAACTGAAAACCCAAAACCTGGTTTAGAAAATATAAATGCAGTCAGTGTTGATACAAGAAATAATAAACACGAAAAAACGATAAATGCAGGAATACATTAATTTTAAGACCAAATAAAATCAGATTAATAAAAACGAAAGCCAATATACCAAAATTCTATACGTAATTACATTAAAGGTTCAAATTGCTCTCTTTTCCGGCTCTGAGTATTAAAGCTGTACGGAGAAGTCAATCAGCAAATATAATTATTTCGATGTATTTAAATGGATATATCCTTGTACTTTTTATAAGCTTTTTTCTGGCATTCCATTTCCTATCCCTAAATTCAATCGCTTTTCAGATTTAATTTTCTCCTGCTTTTTTCGTTTTTCCGTATTTGTTATTTCTAGTTTTAAGTAGGGGCTGGATTTTTGTTTTCTAAACTTGGTTTTACCTTATTTTGTTGAAAAATCAAATGCTTAAATCATTATTTTAATTACGTTTTTCTGGTATCCCTTGAAATAAAGTATCTTAAGAGGCTTAAATTGTTTGTTATGTTCAGACACGCGTATCTGAAAAACAGTTAAATTTAGAGGTATAAAGTAACATATCAGAAGAAAGCTCATTAAAAGGGCCTTTCAAAAATACAAAAATATACAGGGCGCTCAATTTAAAAAAAAAATTAAAATTGCAAATATTGAGCATTAATACCCACATCCACCATTTTACACTTAATAGGTAGTTCACGGAAATCACAATTTTTGGTAACGTTTTGCTTCATTTAATAGTTGTCTGTTGCTTACAGCAGCCGCCTGAAGTTCAGCACTTTTTTGCATTCATCCATTCATTCATAATCTATAGCCTCTTTTACCTTTCGGTGTCGAGGACCATTCACACCTCGCGTGAAGTGCAACGGAGGTAATGCGCCGCACGCGACTTACATTAGATACGCTCCCCCGCATGCAAACATACCACAAACACAACAACTTACATCTAACTTAACTAATGGATTCAAATCCGATGCCGCTCCGAGAAAATTCTCGGCTACGGCCAGATTTGAACCCATGTCTAGCTGGTTGCTATGCAGACTACAAATCCACTCAACCACCCAGGTGACCTAACATGCTAAATTATAAAACTTCATTTTTAGTGAAAAAAGCTAGCGCTAAAAGGCCTACTTTTAGTAGTGGTCGTAGAAAAAGAAATCTTTAACAAGTAGATATTACAAAAATATTAATAAACAAACTTGTGGTTTACAAGATGTGGGCCTTTGGCCTATTTGTTTAATAAACGTTCATCATCCTCTAAGGGAAAATGTTAATTCAAATTTGTTCACTAACTTTAAGTTTGGTATATATTCTTCCCTACCATGTTAATCAAACATTTTACAATGGTTCTCCTAGTGATTTGTTCAAACGCCTGTTACATTTCTGCGCAAATGCCCTCCAAAGGTTTGAACTTGTAACTTGCCCTTCAGGCCCCAAATGTTACTTGCCATTTTCATCTAAGCTAACTATTGTTACTCTTAGCCTTTTTTAATAATGTTACGTCTGTTGATGACAATTTGTCGAAACTAGTCACGTACACACATTATATCCTTTCAACCGTTTGTAAAGCAAATAAATTCGTGGGGAAGACTTCAAGTCCTTCATTTATTATTAAATCCAACCCCACTTTAAGCAGCAATGGATCAACTCCTATTTAAGGAATATATGTGTAAATTACGCTGTAAATGAGAAATTTATTGTTTACATACCACTTTGGGCAGCCAATGAGGAAACTGATTTCTGCTGGCTTAGTTGCAGTAGGTTGCCTGTTGATTTGCTTTTGCAGATGCAGTGTCTGTCTTTGAAACTGTAATTGTTAATCCGCTTATGATGAGTAAAAACATCGCACACCTAGAAACGCCTCAGTAAATAGTTCCATGAATGACTGAATGGAATATGGCCATGAACCATGCTGATTTCGGGTTCCACTGCGAAAGTGAGCCATCAGAATAAAAGCACCTAGTTCAGGTGTAAACGATATGTTTATAATTTGTAATCTGAAAATAAGAAAATAGTCTCAAACCTTCAAATTGGTTAGCTAGTGTGTATAGTTACACCAAACTCAAATACGTTAATTAGAGAAATGATTTTTGCAAAGGGATAGTACGCTGAAACCACAGAACATAACTGAAACCGGCTGTAAACTTGGTACAAAAGTGTGTACGTTTATATAAGATGTATTTATTTAGGAGTTTTCTATATTATTTGAGTTTTATCATATAATTTTGAGCATAACAAGCCTTGTTCCTATTGAGTGTCATACAATAATAACTTAAAGTCAAAACATTGTTTTTCGTGGGGCGGAGAATATAACAATTGTAAAACAATCTTACACGAAATCAGTTGTAATTTAGAAATATTAGACGCATTTATCTTTATTATCAAAGCTATATACAATACGTTCACAGACAACCCATTTGATATGTAATGTTATTTAATATTATATGTTATGTTTGTATTCTTTTGCTGATCTAATCAAGATGATGTTTACCTTTCAGTCCATCTCTTACGAGATTATTCTAATGATAACTGTTCTCTCAATTTTTCGTAAATAAGAGAATGTGAGGGTATACTTACTTCTACTATAATCAATTGAATTAATTAAACTCGGCCAATGGACAAGCCTAACTGGCAGAAGACGTATTAAGCACAGCACAAAACCAAGAAAAATGCATCACGGCGGCCAGCGCCTGATGTTGGGCATTGCACTTACAGAGAGCAAAAGTTCATGTTAACATAAGCTTTTTTTAACTCTCAAACACACAGAAATAATACAAATTGTAAGTTGTATAACAGCCCCAGTCGTGCCCTGTCATCGATACTCGAAACAGTATCCAATATTAATGGAAATCAGCAGTAGATAGGCTGTCAGTAATGTAAATGCATAAAGCCAAAGTAGGTTAGCGAAAGATAAAAGGGGAGTGAAAACAATTGAAATTGACACCGTATCCATTCTCTTAAGTTAATTGAGCAAATATTTTCCCTTTTGGGTTATAATTTGTGTTTGTTTTCCGCGACATTCCTAATTGGTTGTTAGTTTACCCGTCTGCGACGCTGTTCTCGATTGTCTCGGAGTTGGTAAGTGTCTCATATTTCCTATATTTTATCGGCCATTTCTAATGAAAACACAAACAGAAGGGTAGTTTAATCTGCTACTTTCGATTAAGTCTTTCTTTATACACTATAAAATGAAATTGTTGGTATAACGTATCGTTTTTAGGGAGACTTAGCTATACAAACTTGCAGTATATACGTGAAGCTTATTCTTCTGTAATATTGTTCTGAGGCATAACCAATGTTCGCCTAAGTTCATCAGAATCTACAGTACGGGTCCCGAGTGGTGTAGCTTGAACAAGCGTCTCGCAGTCTCTGGTCAGAACTTGGATGGGAGTTCCACGGCTGCATCTCTCGGCGCCTCGTGGTACGGCTATCACGGAAAAAAGTTGGTCCCGGCGGTCATACAACATCATGACAGTCGTTAGTGGGGTTGGAAGTCCTCATAACTGCACAGCGACGCCTATAATTGGCCTAACGGCTGTTGGCTGAGTGCGAGTTAAATAAATAAATAAAAATAAATACATTGATCAAATCGAATTATCAACTTACATTTCTTAAACAGAATTTTATAATATTTTAATTTCAATAATGCAAATCCCTTTAATTTAACGTTATAATTAATATTAAAATCTTTAGCAGTAATAAAATAGAAAACGTGATATTTAAAATTAATATTAGTATAATCACTTACTTTTCGTACGCCTCCAAATGAGCTTGAGTTTGGGTTCAATAACAAATGTATAGTACATATTACAATTGTCTTATGAATCAGATCGTTATTTAACCCATATGAGAGTAATAATAATCACTGGAACGTTACTAGATGTGGTACTCTCGGTCTAGATTAAATAAACTACAACTTACGCTGCATACCTTTAGCTCCAGGGACTTACCCATGCTTGGATGTTGTCAGGCGCAGTCCATAAACAACACTTTGGACCACGTAGGGCATGGAACAGAAGCTTGAATGTCAGATGTTCAGGTCTAAAGTTGAGAAGCGTACATGTAAACAATTTCGGTTATTGGAATTACATCATTTTATATATTTTTACAAAATTGCTTGCGGGAATTTCAACAATTATAGTTATTTACAATACAAGTAGTGTTATGTTGATATTACCCACTAAAGAAAACGTTTTTCCTACGGAACCGTAAGCCGCGTGGGCTAATTTTCTCTCGTATGCTACGAGTGCAGTACAACATTTCATCCACACCTCTCAATAAACGCAGAAGAAGCATCAAAACAAAATGTTTTGTTTGAAATCGCAGTACCTGTTTGTTTTAACCTTTTCGGTTGCCAGGTGACATCAGCCCACAGATGGTGTTTAAAATTTACGAAATCCAGTTCATAGGTTTAAAATGCGTTTCTGATTTCATAAGCAGCAAGTTTAAATACCGCACCTGCAACTAAGCATATTGCGTTAAGGCGCGACCTAGAACCAAGAGTTCAGTGTAACATACTTGCAAATAAAGCGAAAATAAAACTGGCTTAATGCTGACATATGTTATGAAATGTTATATCGTCACAGTAAATATACTTTGTACTTTGAAATCGTAGTAACTAAGCAATTATGTTTGTACTGCTATGGTATATAGAGGCGATGTATTACATTAAATACAGTTATTTATTTACATGAATCTAAAATGAAAAGTTCAATACAGTAATTATACTGAAATGATAAAATGTGGAAAATTGTGTTAATGATTGCTTATTTAATTGAATAATAATTGAAACTCAAAGATTCAAAGTACATTTTAAAAGAAAGTTATTACATAATGAGTACTACTTGATGATGGTAACAAGAATTAACAATAAATACAAAGTTGAATGTTGCATATGACAGAATAAAGTTCTATTTGTAACAATTTATAAAGTGAGCACCATTCAAATTTATTTATAACATGCAGCAGGCAGGAATAATGGTAGTCTAGGATAGCAATAAAAATTGGATAATTATTAAAATAACAACTTTGAAAACAAGCCGTAAAAAAATTGTGTTTTGGTAAAATAAACCAGAAATTTGCCCTTAATTTATTTCAATTAAAATACAATATAATAAAAGGGTTTACTAAGTATATGCAAAGTGATAAGCAATTGAATTAAGTGAAGAAAACAATATTATTTGAATAAAATGAAGATATGGGTATTATGGATCTAAATAAGAAGACATAGAAGCAAGAAGAATAGATTTGGGTAATTTAATTGGAGTTACATTACAATTTATCGTTAGTAACATAAATTGGAGTATCATTGCTGTTTGGAGTTTAGAGGACTGCACCAGAAGAACGAGGGGACCAGTTGGACAAGGGATCTACTTGCTTACAGCGTAGAGACGAATTGTTGGAGGCGGCGGCCAAGGTACCAAGGACTAGTGGACAGGAAACTGGTTTACTTGCAGCAGAAGGAAGGACAGTTAGGAGTTTGCAGGTATACTGGATGCTGATGACGTGCATGGAGATGCTAGGACCTGAGGAAGGACAGAGTTAAGTTACCATCTTGACAGGAAGTCTACTTACCAAGGAGGAATTGGACACAGGAAGGTTCCAGGACTGACAGCTGTGTAGGAGGTCAAGTAGGAGTGGATGTCTTGCAGGCTTCTTGGAGGAGTAACGAGGTGGAAGTAGCTTATTGGTGACCAGTGTGTGTGTGAGCAGAGGTGTGCAGCAGTTTGGAGTGGAGGAAGAGAGAGGTGTATCTGGGTAAGTTGAAGCAGGTCTGCTGGATAAGGAACTCAGGTGGGTGAAAGCAGGTATTTTCTGAAGTTATCTAAAATAAAAGACAGTTAATAAGGTTATTTACAATATCATTGAATTGACTTACATGTCGTATCATTAATTGAATCGTGAGGGCTTTGTAAGGAAGTTTATTCTGTCATATTGATTTAAAAGTGTCATTGGACGCTGTGTTTGTATAATAGTTGACAGCAAGCGACTTGCATAAAATAATTCAATACTAGTAAATAAAATAGCAACAAACAACTAACTAGATTTTGGCGAACCATACCCTGAGCAAATAGTACTCATGCATTTTGAAATATAATTCAATTGATTTATAATAAAGTTAAAGTTTCGACATTTGAATTAAATAAACATACAATAATAATATCATATTTGGGCCTTGGTATAATTATTAATAGGTATTGGAACGTGAAGCAAAAGTAAATATAAAAACATACACACGTATCCAGTACAGTATCTATAGAACTTTATTTTTGTAATAAAATCAATCGACTATTATAGTTTAGTTCATTTACATCGATGCTACCCTTCCAAGCCATAAACTTATGAAACGTGAGGCTGTGTTTCAGGGTAGTCACAAATATCCTAGTCCCTTTGAGTGATATTGACTACATTCTCTTAAAACAAGGGTGCAGTCTCACCCTTTGTGCTCAAAACGTTGGGACAAGAACCAGTGCAAGTAACAGAAATCTGATCCAGCCACCAGGCAATTCTGTTCATGGTCCTTCGAGCCGGAACCTCCGGTGGAGGGTGGAACCAAGAAAGAAGTACCCACTCGAAGAAAACTTTTCCCAGAAGATCAGGTTTGCGAAGAAAAACTTATTGAGACAGTCAAAAAGAGTCATCCCACATCCAATGGATCCATCTAAGGAGTAACAATCTAGCAGGCGGAACAACTATCAACAACCGATTCTACAGCGGAAGAACGAGCAATAGCAGCTGCCAAGATAAAGAATACTGGAGTTGAACGTCCAGCGATCATCGAACATGAAAAATAGCACTTTCTCATCCACAAGAAAATTACCAAGTGCATGGAGTTTTCAAAGTCCTCATTCACGAAGTCCGCATTCACGAAATTTCCATTCACAAAATCAATGGACACAGAAAAAAGGAAATTGCAGGCCACGAACAAATCGTTGAAAATCCTCCAAATGCTTCTACAGCAGCTCCTAGCGGTGGATGGAGCCCAGAAATGGCAACAATAACTGCAGCAAACGAAAAACCCTCCGAGTTCACTAAAAACTTGGCACTCGGTGGAGGGTGGCACTAAGAAGTTGCAGCAATAACTGCCGCAAACAAGAAACCCACCGAGTTCATTAAAAACGTAGCACCTAGTAGAGGATGGCATCAAGAAATAGCAGCAAGAAGTTCAGAAAACGATAAACACGGTGCTAAGCACCTAGCCCTTAGTAGAGGATGGAATCAAAGAGACGGCTTATCAAAGTCCGCGAGGAACTTCACCAAAGACACGCAATGTGGAACACCGATGGGGCACCCTCTAAAACAGCTAACCTCGGCAAGAGTGATATTAATTGTCGTATTCACCCTTATACGGCGGGAGTACGAAGCGTCAACTCAATTGTTTGTCTCCAAAGAAAGAGGCAGCAGAGTGACGTTGGGGGATGTTCCAAACCAATTAGCAACAAATTCAAGGACACGGTAACCCGAATCTGTTTTGCAGATGTAGCAGAGAAGCCAGTATTGCAGCATTCGAACCACTTCGAGAATTTGCAGATTTCTCGGTTGGACCTCCAACAGCATCAGAAGAAGGTAGCATGGAGAGCCGTCCGACATCGCTCCTACCTCTCCACCGCAATAGTCCTCAGCATCTTGAAAGCTGATGCTATAAGTGTAGTTTATTAACAAATAGTGTGGTTACGAAGACATTTACTGTGACGACATAACATTTCATAACATATGTCAGCATTAAGTCAGTTTAATTTCCGCTTTATCTGCAAGTATGTTACACTGAACCCTTGGTTCTAGGTCGTGCCTTAATGCAATATGCTTAATTGTAGGTGCGGCGTTTAAACTTGCTGCTTATGAAATCAGAAATGCATTTTAAACCTATGAACTGGATTTCGTAAATTTTGGAACTAAAATTTAGTCTGTTTAATTCGAGATTAAACATATTGCCAAATCCAAGTTAAGAACGAAAAAGGAACGAAAGGAGAATGTCCCCTTAAATACTCTACTTATAAATACACTACACTGTTTCTTAAATTTGACATGGAATTTAAAGCTGTTTAATTCGAGATTAAACAGATGGTATCAAGCATTATTGTCTAAACCAAAACTCACAAGTTGAGTTATGGTAGGTAATCAAAAAGTCACTTATGTGTAACACTGATATTGCGACTGTTAAAATTGCTATAGTTATGGGGTATTTATTGAGAGGTATTGGATAAAAATATTAAATATATGATTGTGAACTTTGAACTTTTCAAGGTACCAAAAGGTACCTGTAAGAAACATCCCCAGAAACAATCAGAATGCTGCAAAATGTTGTTTTTTCCTAAAACAACTAGAAGTCTCGGCGGCCAATATTATATTATATGTATTATAATAATTTTACGTATATATTCATTTTAATGTCTTTGAACCATTCACAATATACAGGCTATATCAGAATCCTCTACACAAAATGGTTCATGGAGTCAAAACAAACTAAAATAATCAAACTCCTCCCTCCTAAAGTCCTTCCTTATTGTCAGATGTTTGGTGATTATGGATTATTTTATTCGTTTGCACTTGCTCTTCTTACTGCTTCACGCCATTTTTGTCTATTAGCGGTGCATCTGACGGCTTGCTCATCATTAACTTGCAATACCAACTCTACCGTGTCCATCCATCTACTTGGTGATCTGACACGCCTACGTTTTCCATCGGGCTTTCCTTGTACTAAAAGTTTTTCCAAATTCTCTCCGAGCGTGATATGTCCAACAAATGTAAATATTCTACTGTATATAATGGATGATAATCTTTGTTTTGAATAGATACATATGTTCTGCGTGCTGTCCACGGTAGACGGAGCATTCTTCGCCAGATCCACATTTCAAATGCGTCTATCCTTCGTCGGTCAGCTGTACGAACAGTCCAGGTTTCTGAAGCGTATTGAAACACCGGTAGAATCAAACTTACCTACATCCAAAAGTTCTTCGTTTTGACAGTGTCAACTTTGAAGTTTTTGAAAATACAAGATTTTTATTAATAATAACAAAACGCTGCGCTGTGACTCTTCGTTTCATATTTGGTATAAGATTTATTATGATAAAAAGCCACATTCAGTTCTACCAAAATGAAATTTTATTTCTGATTTACCTGCAATACTGGTAGCTTGATCATATGTAGATGATATTCCTTGATCGGCTGCCATCAATGATATACTTTCTAATAAATTTACAAATCCGGTGATAACACCAATAGCACAAATAAAATAATAAAAATATTTTAGCAGTTATAATAATTAATCTTCAAAGAATAGAAAAACATTGCCGCTGGTCTGTATAGAAAGATACCTCAGTGGTTCTGATTTTCCCGGATCACTCAAAACCATATTCTTGAATGAAACTGCATTAGTAATATTTTATATCAAGGGACTTAAGTCAGTCTTCTAATCCCCAGTGGCAGCTGATTGTCCAAAATATGTTTTGCACTTCCAGTTATGTATAAACTACGCCTTTTAGGTTTTGAAAATAGCATCATGCGGATTTTGTGAGCAACTAAAGTTCTAATGAATGTCTACCATCTGTAAGGGAAATGTAATGAAAAACCATGTTAAAAGTAAGTTTCCCAGATATTAGAAATGACACTAAGCTCTAGTTCTTTAAAATTTATTTATTAAACGAAAAAAATCAGTCAGTATATCACAATATGGAAATAGAAAATGACCAACTAAGGAATCTGAGCAGAAAGATAAACTAGATCCAACTAGCGGTGAAGCTCAGGTTTTCTGAATTTTTTCAGAAACTTTGATACTTAATTGAATGCACTAATTTAATAGCAGCCGCAATTTGGCGATTGCATGGAGCAAGTCCTTGCTTTATATAGGAAAAATGTTCTTAATTCGGTGAACAAATCATCATTATATTCCTTATTGACCAAAATATCGGACACATGATTTAATTACATGTCTGACCATTATATTGACATCAATTGAAAACGGCAACGTTCGACTAATATTCATGCTTTTGAAAATCATTTCGGTGTGCCTAAAACAAGATATTCAATCTAACAATTTTACCAAAAAATGCTTCAATCCAATATTGTAAAATGTATGTGCAACGCATTTCAATGCAAATATACATACGAATATTAGCAGATGATTAAATACTCGGCTAATTCAAAGTGATAAAGGTAAATATAGTGTGCCGTCGCACGCAGTGTTTTCCGGATTCCTACTGCTATAAAATAATAAAATTATAAGCTATTTTTAAAGTCTTGAGTATTTTTAACAGATATATTAAGAAAGAACAGGAAGAAAGCTATTCATCGTATCTTAAAAGAATAGTCTAACTCCCCGAGGAAATTCTTTAAATGTTAAAAGGTTTACTTGCCGAGTGCGAACGTATTTTGGATAGGAAACGAAACGCCACAGGAGAATTAATGTTAAATTATAAAAGACTCCAAGAAAGTATCCTGCCTACTTCTTTTTAGTTTATAAACGTAACTCTGTTGTTCCAAAATACGCTTATGAATTCATTTATTTGAAACATCGTAAATTCAAATAACAAATCTGGAAAAAAAATTGTGACGTACCTAACTAAAATGTTTATTTTTCTGGCTCTATTATATTTATTAGCTAATTATTATTCAACCTATTTAAGAATGTTTCCGCTACAATTTTACATGACATCATATGTAAAAGCAGTCAAAAATATTTTGAGAGTTTATACGAACACTATTAAATACAAGAGCGTTCTTAGGCGACAATGTCTGAAATAATTAAATAAAGGTATAGTTAATGAAGGTACATTTTAAATTTCGATTTCCAGGATTGGACCTTAATAATGAGACGGTCCAATCCCGGAAGTCGTTTGTTACTTAATGACAATGGCCGTAAAAGCCTGCGAAATCGAGGGTAAATTTTATTTAAGCGTAATCGTTTACTGTAAGATTAAGAACGAAATAAATGTGACGACAGCTTTATGTCATTTTAGATAATGTAGTCCAGTCAAATGGGAAAAGTTTTGGTTAAGTTTTGATATTTGGTTCCTATATGTTTTTTGGGTCGCTATACATGAATATCAGGCCAACAAAAATTTTGACCGGAAACATGTTTTTTAAACAAAAACGGTGTAAGAAACTGATTTTTTTAGTATTCCTAAAATTACCCGAAAGCTATCCATTTTTCGTAAATGTTAAACCTATATGAAATGAAAGAAGATAAAATTTCCTACATTATGTACTTGAGCCTTTTTTCTCCAACCAATCGTTCAGTAGCGAGAACGCCGCGAAGTTATAGTCCAGTCAAACAGTAGAAAATAGGGGAAAGTTTTGATATTTGGTTCCTATATTCTTTTTGGGTCGCTGTACACGAATATCAGTTTACTTCAAAGTAACTCGAAAACTATCGATTTTTCGTAAATCAGAAATGGTATATGAAATGAATCTTCATAAATGACATGTTGGCAAACCTGATATTCGCTTACAGTGACCCAAGAAACATATAGAAACCAAATATCAACACTCCAAAACTTTTCCCTATTTTCTACCATTTGACTAGACTATAATTCCGCGAGGCTCTCGCGGCTGAACGATTGATCGAAGAAAAACCCTCACCTACATAAAATGTAGGAAATGTTATCCTCTTTCATTTCATATAGGTTCAACATTTATGAAGTTGGATAGTTTTCGAGTAATTTCAGAAAAACTAAAAAAATCTCGTTTTTTAAGCCGTTTTTGCTTAAAAAGCGTGTTTACGGTCAAAATTCTTGTTCGAAAACCTAATATTCGTGTACAGTGACCCAAAAAAACATATAGGAACCAATTATCAAAACTCCACCTTGTCCCTATTTCCTACCATTTGACTGGACTACAACTTCGCGGCGCTCTCGCGGCCGAATTATTGGTCGGAGAAAAAACCTCAAGTACATAAAATGTAGGAAATTGTATATTCTTTCATTTTATATAGGTTCAATATTTTCGAAAAATGGATAGCTGTCGGGTAATTTTAGAAAAACTACAAAAAAATCGGTTTTTACACCGTTTGCGCTTAAGAACGTGTTTCCGGTCAAAATGTTTGTTAGCAAACCTAATATTGGTGTACAGCGACCCAAAAAACATATATAAAAACCAAATATCAAAACACCAACAAAACGTTCCTTTATTCGCCCCTTTTTGAGCACCATTTGATCGGACTAAGTAAAGATTCTATGATATTGTTATGATATCGTACCTCAAAACTAATAATTAATTTAATAATAATAAATATCATACCTCAAGATTAATTATGTAATGATAAAGTACCCAAATGTTAAAACATTATATTTTATAAAAGGTGAACTTAATATAAAAATAACAGGAGAGCTATCTAAAATTTATTTAATGAAATACATACTTAATTCAGATCCGGTGAAGCAATTAATATTCTTAGAAAAAGGTTCTAACATATGAATTAAAATATGATATTTGGAGTAATAAAGATTGTTATTTGGTAATATCAAAGAACAAGTCATAATTGATATTAGATCATAATTAGCACAACCTATAAGATAGTTTGTGTAAATGTGAAAGGCCTAAGCAAAATAAATATTTTAAAAAGTCACATGATATGTCAAACTAATTTAGATCATTTGCAATGTAATTAATCCAGGAGTAATAGTTTTCAAAAATGTATGAATAGAGATTACTATGGTAAAAATTAATTAAGAAACTAACAACAAATTTTAGAAAAATGTACATGTAAAATTTTTTAATAAGCAAAAATTGAAAATAAACCCCTATTAAAATGAAATTTATAATTTAAATATTATAAAAGGGGGTAAGTGGTTACAATTACAATAAATCAATTCGAAGTAAAAAATTTAAACAAACTATAATATTAAAAAGTTATCAAACGACTACTGGTGGAAGAATTAAAACAATGGTATTGCAAGAAGTAGGTGAACAGCTACGATAAGCAGAATAGCCGTTGGTCCATAAACAACTGGATGTGTTGAAAGCTTAACTGTGGTGGAGCCATTGATTGATGTTGGAGATTGGTACTGTGTAGTACGAGGTGATTTTGATGCAAGGTAAGGTGAAGTCGCTGTTTGAGATTACAGAGGATAGCTAGTCTTTAGTTTTCCAGTGTAGATCATCCTTGTGATTTGATTAAGGATTGGAGTAAACACAACTATACATGGAGTCGATTTGGATCAGAATTCTATTCATCTAAGCAGTTTGGGTTGCCGATTGGAGCCTTTGTCGAATATTTAAGTAAAGTGGTTTTTGCTGTGCAGCATATTGCAGAGATTGGTTCATCATTGCAACTACAAATGGGGCAATTAGTAACAGCGGCTGTTATAAATGGTTGATATGAGCGTTATTTACCTGGCCGTTCGAGAACACCGGAATAAGTAGCTCGCATGTACATGGCTGGACAGGGACATCTGGTCAAGGCCCTTAAATGAAAGTAATCTCAGGTATATGTAAATAAACATTAATAAGTTATAAAAGTGACCGAATAAGATATTGACAAGAAGTACTTACTATTTATCAGTATTTAACGATATTAACTCTAAAAAATATTAGTTTTGTTTACTTTTCATATTTATAATTAGACTTTGACAGTTGACAAAGGTGTCATATGATATAATTACCATATTATTAAGACGATAGCAAAGATTAATAAATGCAAATACATAATTATATTTTATAAAGCGTGAACCTAACCTGATTGAAGAGTGAATGTTCTACCGGAGCTAGTAAAAGAAATAGAAAAAACAAATACATTGAGTACCTTGTACACGTACAAAACAATGCAACTAAGTACTGCAGAATAAACATTTTTGTTTTATATGCATTTCCTAAGTTATTTATTTTTCCTAATTATGAACCATATCACCCAGTACGCCGTTAACGGTGTGCCAGATGGCTGGTTTTCGGAAAGAGATATTTCGGCGACCCTGACTCGCATTGTCTCAGGCCATGTTTCTACATGGAATGAAGTGCCCGAACTTTATTATAACTTTATTATTATTTATTAATTATGATCTCATTAACGAAATTACTACATTAAAATTTCAATGCCATAAGGCTACAAAAGAAAATATGACATAATTCACAATGTAAGTGACTTTAACGTCGATGGCACACGTTGAACCGGAATGTACTCTTTACCCCACTTGTACAGCAGCTGCTGTGCGACGTACAACTTTTTCTCTTTACTGGCTGTGTCACAGTACCCTAGTGCGTTTCGAGTTGTGACAGCAGAACAATACATGGTAATATAGCTTGTATTAACCTGGAATTGTTTGTCTTTTTTTTATACTTTATTTGTTTCCATTATATTTTTACAATTGCCTACTTTTATTTTGATTATAATAAATCATCCTTTATAGTAATATACACTTTTAAGATGAAGAACACACAATTATGACCATCATACGGTCACGTTGCGTGTAGTCCGTAATTAAATACACTGCTTTGTTATTTTCATAAAATTATTCTTAATAGCTATGAATTGATTGTTACATATTTTGTATTCACATAACAAAGGTATTAACAGTAGACGTGGTATGCAGAAATCTATAAAATTGCCAGAGGCAATATATTGCATTCTGCGTTCTGTAAAAACAGAAAGTCAGTAAAATGAAGGTCCAACTTGAAATTAAAATTTTGCGCATTCCGTTGTAACCTGCTCTATAAATTCTTTTAATTACTCTGTCTACCAATTCTACACCCTGGTTACTACTAAAACGAAAATATTGTTTAAGCCCGCACATTCAAATTTCGATCTCTAGTATAACATATCAAATTAACATAGCAAAACCTTAGTAATTTTCGTTTCAATGTTGCCCCTATATACTATATTAAAAGTGAACGTAGCTTTGAACTACCTTAAAAGTTCTGCTGTTTATATTCAAATTAAATATTATGATTGTAAGAATTTTAGTAAATTATATATTGCATACGATAATACCTCTGAATATAGTTTTTATTCTAGAAGTGAATAACCTGTTTTGAAGCTGAGATTTTTAACCTAAATTAGATTTTTATAAATTTTCTACAGATTCACTTACTCGCATTTATTGTAGTTTTCACACTTACAATAATTCCATTATATCAAGATTTCTACAAACATTACAAATGTTGCAGAGTAGCAGAAATATGTGTTTTATATATATGTGTACGGTACGTATTTTGAATTCAAAGTTATGTTTGAAGAAAAAACTCTTAGTATTAATTACGAAATAGATTGTCTGAATTGTAACCAATACTTAATATTAAAATATAAATCTAGCAAATTCAAAAATGCATACAGTGAAATTTTACTTTGTATAATAATTACGAAGAGGTTCAAATATGAATTACAATTTGATTTGCACTCCAAAAGACAAAAACCTGCATAGAAGTTGTATACATTAATTAATGCTCTGGAACAAGTACTAACTTCATTCAGTCGTTAAGTCGTCACAGTTTATTATTGTTCAATTGGCAAGCATGGGTGAAGTGGGAGTGCATTTAAGCGTCGAACAACGCATTATTAGTAAATTTCTTATCGAGGATATCAAACCATAAGAAATGTGTGTAAGAGTTAAAAAACAGTTTGATGCACAATCACTATCAGACACAAACGTTTACAAAAAGAGTAAAGCGTTTAAATATGGCTGTAAAGGTGCAGAATGAACCGCATTCTCGCGGTCCAAAATCATTGACAACAGAAGAGAATGCTAACAGAGTAAAATTCACTTATTTGAAACTATTGTTGAATTACAGTGAAGAATATTCCTTCTGCATTAAATATCAGTAGGGGTAACTTGAAAAAAAACGCGAGTTGTCTGTCTGTGTCTTACAGGATAATGCTCGACCCCATTTCGCTATTCACACGCTCACTACGATTCAAAAATTAAAATAGACCATGCTGCCCAGTTACCATACATTTCGGACCTTGCTGAATCATTTTTTTATTTGTTTGGACAATTAAAAAAGTTTCTATGAAAAAAATACCTCGTTGTAATGAAGAAGTCATCGAAATTGTGTCACAGCAGCCAAAATAATTATTTTCTCGTGGAAACTTTCGTAAAGATGGCAACAGTTTATTAAAAGAGAGGTAAACTGAGTAGAATAATGACATGATATACATTAAAGTCCTTGTGTATGTTTTTAAATAAATATTATTAAGAGCGTTCAAATATAAATTATAATTTATATTTGAACGCTCCTCGTATGAAATGGTGAAATCATCGGCTGCGTATACGATGTATTACTAATGAACTTGCTTTAATTATGTATCGCTTTTAAGTTTTATAGAACAGTATGTATTACGAAAGTGTACTGCATAAGAGCAGTAATAATTAATGTCACATACAAGTACACATGTCTCTTTGTATATCCCATTTCAGAGCTTCGTTAGGATAATGAACAGCGCATCGTGTATGAAATCTTAGCTAAATAATAAGCATATTGCTGGAGAACATAATTATCAACAGAAGCAACTCTCTGACTTAAAATCATTTTACTGATAATGCTTTCGTTGGTTAACAAATTTAATTTTAAATATGTAAGTATAAAATGTAGAGGGAGTGAGATAATGATTGGATCATATCCTATATGAGTTCCCGGTAAAATAACAAAAGAGGTCCCTTACATCTTGAGACTGCAACGAAACGTACTCACATTTTGGGAAGGCGTTTAAGATAAATTCAATTCCCCAACTGGGGGCGGGGGCGGGCTGCTATAGGAACCTTGCTTCCCTCTTGAGCCAAGAACGGGAGTTATAGGATGAATGAAAGAAAGTAGTGGTGGAGAATGGAAGAAAGGCCAGGAAAGCTGGAGAAATACTGCCACAGCATTTGTCTCAGAGAAAGTACTCTGTTGACTCAGGAAAACCACCTAAAAACCTGAATCAGAGCAGACGGTCGCAGGAATCGAACCCATAACCTCCCGAATGCTAAGCAAACGTGCTAACCACTAAACTACAGAGCTCGGTAAATTTTTTGCAACACAGATACCCAATATTTAGCTAAAAGACTTGATCGGAGTTGTTGGTAGTCAATTCAGAGAGCTGTACGTTTAAACACCAGCACGGTGTAAGAATCAGTAATATGACTTAAATAATAAAACTGTTGACAACCGAAGAAAAAATCCATGATATTTTTGTGTATGACAAATGCCGTAGAAATGTAAATGCAGCGTCATACACGGTATAGAGGAGCACTGTCTGAGAACTCGTTCTGTCAGTGCTACGAAATCAGTGGCGTAACAAGACGGTTTGGCGCCGGTGTGCAAGAATAAATGATAGCCGCTGTAGACAAGAAGTTTCCGAAAAAAGAGGGAGGGGGAAGGGTAATTTTTGGTCATGCAACACTTTAAATTTAAAAGAAAATTAATAAACTCTTTTCTTATCATGAAAGGTTACTTACTGCAAAATAAAACACATTTAGATGTTTCAGTCTTTTATTAAATATAACATAATAATAATAATAATAATCCCATTATTCCCTATTGGAACATAGGGTATTCGTATATTCTCTCCAGTTGTCATTATCCTTTGCTATTTGGCTCAGTTGTGCTATAGTCTTTCCTGTCTTTTGTTTTACAGTTCTTCTCCACGTTTTTCGCGGGCGTCCTCTGTTTCTGAAACTCTAAGGGTTCCAATCAAAACTTTTCTGCAAATTTCAGTTTCATTTTTTCGCAACGTATGCCCTAACCATCCTATTTCCTTCTCTTAATTTCTATATTAATGTCCACCTGATTTGTTCGGTACGAAAGATAATGACTGGCCACCAAACACCTATTGAGAAACACCTGCAATTTCTACTTTACCAGTTCTGTAACCGTCCACGATTCCGACCCATAAAGTAGAACAGGTTTTACCGTTAAATCAACACTCGCAAAATATAACATGAAACATTAAAATACATATGAAAATACAAAAACAAAAACCACGTAAAAGGAATAGAAACTTAAATAATTCACAAGAAAAATAAAATATATACCAGGTGAGTTATTTAAAGTGTTACAAGGCGATATCTACGGTTTACAATATTTTCATGAAATTTTTTTGTGTTTTGAGGGGTGGGGGGTAACTCTCTTTCGGTTACAGAATTATGGTGACTAAATTTTTATAGAAATTACAAAATAAATACATTTTACCAATAAATCAAGTTTACTTATTTCAAAATTAGAATTCGTTTTCATAGAAATGCGTTAGTTCTACTTAAGTAAGTTGAGAATTTTGACCTTTGAACGAAAATTTCACATTTTTTGAATTTTATAACCTAATAAATCCTAATTCCGTAAACAAAAGCGAATCAAAAAATATTTTGTAAACATGCGTACGTAGTCTGTTACGTAAATTCGAATTTTATAAACAAAAGTACATCATCCTATTTAAAATTCCAAAGTTACCCCCCACCCCTCAAAACACAGATAGGAGGTAAATGTCAAAAATATGTTTAAATATGTCCCACCATCTCCCTATTACCTTACAAAAGTTTCATGAAAATATTGTAAACGGTTTTCGAGATATCGCCTTGTAACACTTTAAAAACTCACCCGGTAGATATATAAATATGTAGGTATAGAACTTTAATTAAACTCTCTTTTGCGAGACTTTGCTAAAGCTAACATATCTATCAGGGAATTAAAACCAAGAGTACTGGCTCTTACTTTCTCGATACTCAGTAATGCAAAACTCTTTAGGCGTATTTGGCTCATCTTACTTAGCAAGAAGTTTTTAATAATTTTGAATTTAGAAAAAGATCTCTCAGTGGAGGCTGTAGTGACGGGATGTAAACAATAGGATATAAGCTGTATACAAATCTGGAAAGCTGGCCAGTGATGTGTGATTAGACAGACATTTTTCTCCCACTTCCTTCACTGATAAGCAAGATTTAATACTAGTTGCGTACGAAGATCGAAATTGTACAATTTGCTTTAGTAGCCGTTATCGAGATCAGTTTCATACGTAGTTTGAAGTAATTTGGCACTCTCTATGACCTCTGTATCTGAGGCAATCGTCAGAAATTTGCGGTTTAAAACTTTGAATTTATAGTATATTACTATGCACTATGAAATCTAAGAATCACAAACACACACTAGAGCTGGAACTTCTAATCTACTCAAAAGGAGAAAAGACTGCGCACTCAAAAGAGCCCAGTGGCGCTCACGTATCATAGTCTGTTGCCGCTTTGAACCACTATTCTAGGATATTTTTATTTTCACTAAAAACTCCGCTACCGCGGCGCCTATATAGATTCGGCGCCGAGGTTCTTTGCACCCCCTGCACATATGATAGTTACGCCACTGTACGAAATGAGTACTAAAGTTTCAGTAATATTTAATATTATACACATATGAAGAACGTTCAAGGTATATTGTAAGTAGGGTATTGAAACAACTAACGGCAATTACATGTATTTATTATTATTCTCATATAGTCCTATTTCAATGCAGTGCATTTGCCCCATTTCTCTTTCAACGAAGCAACCCCGCAAAAAAATCATCTTAAACTGCAAACTACGCTGCTGTTTCAACTTTAAAAGGCGTTTATCGTTCTTGATATTTCAGAATAAGGAAGTCTCTAGTAGCCAGGCGCCGGCTATAGCGGTGACGATTAAATTGGTGGCACCCGCATTCTTTCAGCGCATACTGTGCAGCTCTGGTCTTGTGGAGTGAGGTCTTGAAGTGGGAGAATCTCCTTGGACAGTTTCCACGTCTCTTTTCTTTCTTGTATTGCACATTTCTACTTCCCTCATTTAAAAGACGAAGGAAGTATTTTAATCGTGAAAAAATCACCTTCCGAGAGTTGTTCAGCTCTGCACGTTTCAGGGTCCCTAGATGACGAAAAAGATGTTTTCTCAATTCTACACGTCTGTGTTCGTCTGTTCATCTGTCTGTTAACGGTATAACTCAAAAACTATTTATTGGAGGAAGATGATATTTTGCAGGCGAATTATATATACAAGTTGAGCATCATAAAAAAAATAAAATGTCTATTTTTGGTTTAACTCAGGAAAAGGTCAAAGTAATAATTTTCACATGACTCAGGTTTTACTCTTGATAAAAATGGAACTCAATAGATACAGGGTGAACATCGTAAATGGGATAGAAATCTATAACATCTTTATAACGCAGCCATACGCATATACAGTACACACGCAGTCGTGGAGCAGCGGTTCAAGCACGGAAGAGTCTGACTCGCGTCTGCAAGCTCGAGTTCGGATCACACCGCATTATTTTTTTTTTATTTGAAAATTGATATAATGGGCATTACTCAGTGTTTTCTTTCACTTTTTCAGTATTATTAACGACGTATTGTATCTATTTTGTACATAATTTTGAACGCTATTGTTTTCCTTTTATATTTGCGGAATTTGTAATTTCTAAACTTCTACTAGCGAGGAAAGTTTCTACTAAAGTAACTCTCCAATCTTTTTCAAATGTTGTGCCTAATGTATTGCATTAATTGTATATTGCCTGGCACATAATCTATCTGGAGTAGCCCTTACCAATTCCAAAAAACTTGTAATATCCCTCGCAAGTGGAAGTTATAACACTAAACATTTTGGAAAATCAGAGGAAACTAGTGGTAAAAATATCGTAACGTTTCTAATGATACTGAAACAATTAAGTGAAACACTTGGTAATAAAAAGTACGCCTCGCATTTGTGCTCGCGGCTGCATTATATACGACGCCCTAAAAGTTGCTCATTTGTGTCTCTTTTAAAACATTTACTATGTATCTGTTGGGTGCCATTTTCGTAAAGGGTAAAGCCTAAGCTATGTGCAAATAATCACTTTTATCTATTTCTCAGTTAACGCAAAAATAGACATTTTAGTTTTTAAGGTGTTGACTCTGTGTATATTTGATCGGCATTATATTTGATTTCGAACTCGGTAAGCATATATACCGCATGAAAGATATTGACTTCTTTCAACAAATAGTTTCTGAGCTATACCCCCAACAGAGTGACAGACAAGGACCCAGGGATTCTGAAACGTGAAGATCTGAAGAAATATCGGAAGGTGATTTTTCACGATTACAATAGATCTGTCGTCTCTTAGATTAGAGAAGTAAAAAATTGACCGTTGACCGTCTCAGTTACGCTTATGGCTTACAATTTTGCTGAGATGAGTATTACGCATGCCTCTATTGCATGACTTTTGATTAATTTCGGGGTACTATTGATGGATCCACATTTCACCTCCAATCACATGTCGAGTTATAAAGTACTCCATGTTTTTCTATCTTCACATGCATCCCTCCAGTTTCTGATGCTCATTGTCACTATGGCTGCCATTACCGCATCCCACCATCTAATTCGAGATCTGCCTCTTCTTCTATTTCCTATGGGTTTCCATTCCGTAATTTGTACTATAGGGTCGTCAGGGCTGCTCCTCATGATGTAACCTAGTCATTTTAATCGTTGTGCTTTTACGAACCGTACTATGTCTTCCCCTTTATTTTTTTCTATTTCGTAGTTCATCCTTAGTCTTGATTCATTATCTTGCATATTAACTGGGCCTAGTATTATTCGCAAGATTTTTTTTTCAAAACATTTTAATTTTTCTTATCCTTTCTTTGTTAGTGTAACTGTTTCAGCTGCATAAGTTACAATTGGTCTCATCAGTGTCTTGTAAATCTTAATTTTAATGACCTTACTGAAGTTTTTACTTTTTAGAAGTGGTTTATTGGTGAAGTAAGCTTCGTTTCCCTTTTGAATGCGGTCTTTCACTTTTCATTTTTCACGTATGGTGATCATTCTGCCTAGATAGTTAAATGTGTATGTGTCTTCAAAACTGTAACTTCCTACTTGTAGTGCATTTCCTATATTTTCCTTATTTCCTTTTAGCTGCATGTACTTGGTTTTGTTTTCGTTCATGTTTAGGCCAAACTTTTTTGCCTACTTATCTATACTGTCGATGTTTTCCCTTAGTTTATTTCTGGACCAGGCAATTATCGTTAAATCGTCTGCATATCCTATTGTCTGTACTTCGCGACTAATTATTGTACCGTGTAGGTCTGTTCTTCTGACTATACATTCAAGCACTAGATTAATTAATGTGGTTGATACTATATCTCCTTGCTTTACCCCCATATTTATCTCGAATTTATCTGTGTATGCTCCTTCTACTTGTACAACTGCTTCTGTGTTTTTCAGTGTCATTCTGACCAAATTTACTAGGGATTACCAAGGTCTTCCAGCACTTCTTGCATTCCTTGTCTATCTACAGAATCAAAAGCGGTCTTAAAGTCGATAAATACGAAGTATATCTTTATGTCGAATTACTTTGCTTTCTCCAAAATTTGCTGCATTATGTAGATAATATTGTTGGTTTATCGACCTGGTCTGAATCCTTGTTGGTAGTTACCTGTGATTGGTTTTGCATATTACTTTAGTCTGTTGTTCAAAATTCTTGAGAATATTTTATATGTCGTTATCAATAAGGTTACACATCTTTAGTCTGGGGAGTTCCCTTTATCACCTTTTTTGTACAGAGGGATTATTACTCCGTTATTCCATTCTTTCGGCATCTCTTCTTATTTCCATAGTTCTAATATCAGGGAGTGGATCTATTTGTGTAGTTCTTTGCCTCCATGTTTTAGTAGTTCAGCGACAATGTCGCAGTTCTTCTAGAATTGGTTAATTATAATTTCTTCTTCGTAATCCTGTTTTTTTTTCGAGTTTATTTTCGCTTTTTTTGTTGGTTATGTGTACTTAATAGACTGTGCTGGTATTTTTTCCATGTTCTATTCACTTCGCTTTCTTCATACACCATTTTCCCTTCTGTATTTTTCATCCCTCTTGATTTCATTTCACAGTTTGTATTTTGTTCTTTTTATTAAGTCTGATGTTATGTTTTTGTTTGTATCTTTCTATCTCTTCTGATTTTCTGTTTATTCAATCCAAAAAACATAATGTACTCCTCGGCGCTGAAATTGCTTTTTATCCCTCATTTATCCCTACGGGCCTCCGCAACTAAATCCACATTCGTGATAAAAAGCTAAACTTGAGTGCTTTGATATACAAACTATTATTATTGCCTTTTTTATTTAACTCTTTAGAAATGATTTACAATCTGTCCTATGGGGACAATAAGTGAATGGATTGACAAACAAACTTGACATAATGGGCAAAACTATTACAGTTACCTACAGTAGTGCAACAGACTAATTATAATAAAATCACAATAAAAACTGAAAATTTCTATATTAAGTTTTCAGAATCAGTCTAACCAATAGAGGGGTTTAAACCTTTTAAGTTTTCTGGCTTACATGCTGTTGTCAAGTAGGTTCACTGCATTCGCATTCGGATGCACTTCCAGTGCCGGTTTTACATGGGTGCTATTGGGTGCTGTAGAACCGGGCGGTAAATTTTTCTTGGGCGGCACGCAGAGCGCGCTAGTGTAATAACTCTAGCGGTCACATACGATAGTTCTATTACATACTCAGACTCGCACTTAATAAAGTTGGCACGAGGACGAAGTAAGCATATTATCATGTCCGGCTCATCTGCCGACGACGTCTGGTAGACCTAAGCAGGCCGCATAATAGTATATTACTAGCTGTAGCCCACGGCGTCTGCCGCATTTAAAATTTAGGACGAATTTAATAACTGCTTGAAGACGAAGCACCACAAAACCAAACACGAGACAGGTCCCACACAAAAAGTTCACAGTTGTCAAATACAAGTGTGATGTCAACCGAAGCATCAAAGCCTCGATTTGTAAGGGTGTGTTTAAACGGAGTCTGTGGGCGACTGTGGGTCCCATTCAGCAAGGCAGTAATAAACCCCCATTATTAAATGAAATGTACTTGTGTTTTAAAAAACACAATCAATAGGCATAATAAGTAATTGTGTTGTTAGATAATGTTCCTATTAGAAGCAATGGGAAGTTTTTTTAGAAAAATCCTAAAATAGTAAACAGTTAGCCTTGCACTTTTGCCGGTTTAACACGGCATGTATTGTTTCATTATTTAAGAGGTAAAAGTGATACTTTGTGACCGGACCGGACCGGACTGCGAGACTGGACGCGTTTGACTGACGAGCGTAACCGAGTCAGGCAAATCCGGGCGAGGCACATAAAGTAACACAGGTTTGATGAACACGAAAACCCTCTGAGAACTTCAACAATCTGAGAATATATACCTCGCGATCTTTAACTACTAAAAGAATTTATAAGAAACTTGAAAAAGGAATTAACTCTGTAAATGAATATTGGGTTAACGTATTAAAAACGATTGTTAGCGTTATAAATTGGCTCAGTACTTTCAATATCGACGAAACGAGTTTGGTCAATATGAAGCCAAACGAATAGCTTTAACAAGCAACGAAAACTGCGTGGAACGACGGAGCACTAAAAGAAATAGGCAACCAAACACAGAAGTTATTTTAAGAGTAAGACCTAGAGAGAAAATGGGAACATCTTCCAATTCTTGATAATCCAGATAATCTTCAGTTTGAAATTAATCCTAGATCCGAAGTGTACAAAAGATGTTTAATCTCCCAAAGATTTAGTGAAATTGTTACATGAAAATAAATTAATATATTCATGTGTGCCTTCGTATTTTTTTTCTATAATGGTTGGGAATGCTAGTGGGTAGCGTTCATTTTCCACGCTGAAGCGGGTTAAAACCTATCTTCGAAATTCAATTGCGCAAGAAAAATTTAATTCTTTAGCCATATTATCAGTAAATTTAGACATTTTAAAAACCGTACTCACTAACTATCTAATACAAACCAGGGTTCGCCACAGTGGGCCCAGCCCGAAAAAACCCGACGGGTTTTTTCGGGCTGGGCCCACGTGAAAAAACCCGCTCGAAAAACCCACTGAGTTTTTCGGTCCTGGATTCAGTCCAAGGGACTAGTAAACTCACAACTTAGGTTAAACAATTTGAACAAAAAACCTCAACCTTTAGAATTTTATTACAAATTAGTAAAACACAATTAATTACCTTTAAGAATAATAGTACATTAGAAATATATTAATGATTGTAAAACAGAATATTAGAGCAAGAACAATTAATTATTACCAGTCAATAGGGTGTGTATCAGTTGAGCGCAAATATCTGTACACTTGCACTAGTTTTGTGGCTTTTTCCACGCCCAGGCGATTTCAAAGTTTACTCCAAACAAGTCCGAATGTAGAAAAGTATCGTACAATGGAAACTGAAGATGCCGGCTCCGAAGATAGACCTAAGAAAAAATCGCAAAAACCATGTGGCAAGGTTGACATTTTTTCGGTTCTTTTTGCAACAAGTTTCCACCAGGGCCGTAGCTACAGGCTTGGGGGCCCTGGGGCAACAAATAATTATGGGGCCCCCCTGTTATCTTCCCCTTTACCTCTACATCACTTTCATTTAGTAAGACTTTTTTAATAGGGTTACTATTTGGTGTTTTTTTGTTAAGATAGAAGAATGGGTATTTAAAACAGTAAAACACATATTTACTTCACATTGAGTTTAATATAAAACTGTATTTAACGTTTAAACAGGCTAAGTTTAGTTCAAAACTTTTTAAAGACAATTTCGTAAAAAAACATCCTCCGTCTTCGGGGGCCCCTATGTTCGGGGGCCCAGGGGCGCTGCCCCGGTTGCCCCGGTGGTAGCTACGACCCTGGTTTCCACCATTGAGGGGATGAAAACTGATTGATGACGGCATCCGTCATCAATGATGATGGAAAAAATGCTTCGTCTTTTATTCGAAGGGCCATTATCCCGGGAAGACGGGAAAAACTCGAAAGAGCCCGAAAAACCTGAAAAAGCCCGAAAAAAACCGAAAAAGCCCGAAAAAACCCGAAAAAACCCCATGGGCCCAGTGGGTTGGGTTTTTCTGAAAAAACCCGGGTTTTTTTAAACCCTGATACAAACTTTTTCAAATTTAAAAGCAAGAAAGCGACTCTTGTAAAACTGAGTGAAACTTCTCTTTTGTATTTTATTACGAATGTAATTGTACTTACATGTGATCATCTTAATTTCCAAAATTCCTTCCTAATATAGTTCCTAGTATATTAGTAATCAGACATGTCAATGTATTGAAATATTGGGCATTGGCTTTGTTGTTGTTTTGTGTTGCCTATTTATTAATTTTTGACTTTTTAGTTGATTTTAAAAACCAAAGTTAGTTTGTGTTTTTTATTGGTTTTAAACGTAAATTATTTATTTTTATGTTTTATTTATATTTAATTTTTACGCACTTTCTAGTATATTAGTGATATTAAGATATTGTAGAAAACACAAATAGAAAGCCAATGTTTAAGAATGTTATTTTGTTTTTATTTCTTTTTTCTTACCTTATTGTTGTAAATAAAAACCAAATATTAGCTTTTTATTTTTTGGGTGTATTTTTTTATTTATTCTGGTTTTTGTTGTTTTTGATTATTTTATTTTTCACTGATGTATACTGTAAAGATATTTATAATAAAGAATTTCGGATTTTGGAACCTTCCTTTTTTAACATAATATAAACATATAATTTCAGATAGTTTAAATTACTAATTTATAAAAATATAGGTAGGGGCCGCGGTTACGATTAGCACCGGGCGCTAAAGTACCTTAAACCGGCACTGTGCACTTCCAGACATTTCTGATAGGATGCACTAAACTGGCTGATTTCTTCGCGCACATAACTAAATTTTAAGTCCCTATGAATCACTTCGTTGCTAATATAACTATTATGGAGCGTTGACAATAAATTATTCTCAGCGTTTTTTCCTGGAACCGTTGAAGGATTTCAATATTTGACGTACTCGTACTTCCCTACAGCTGGATACCGTAAGTCCAAACTGGTTTAAGTATAGTTTTATACAATAAGATTTTATTCTCAAGTGGCATTTGGAACTTTCATCCAATCGGGCAATATAGCTTACTCAGTTTCAATCCAATTTATTTGCTCTTCCTAAAAATGTGATTTCTCAATGTTAATCGAGGAACCATGACCTTGCTTTATAATATACAATATTTAAGGTTATTGATATGCCCCCTTCTATCACTCCCGCCAGAGATGACCACATCCTAAACTAACTTAGTTCTCGGGACTTTGTGGTCATAGGTAAGGACTAGGATGCGACTCCTAAGTTTATTCATTAAAAACAAAAACAAAGTGATCGCCAGTTGCCAACAAAAAAAGGTCTAACTAGCGGTAAATGCACTCACTTTCTGTAAGTAACCCAGAAAAAACTCAGAAATAAATGTCAATAACATAGGTTTAAAGGCGTTCTTGAATTTGTTCCTTGCTGTTGGGTGGCGGTAATCCCTGCAAACGGTAACTTCTTCGCAGTGGCTCAAGGGTTGACGTCATGCGCACGTACCGGCACTTAGTTGCTACAATGACGGACCCAAGCGCGCCAAAACATAGCTTCCGATATTCATAATTTCACCGTCGGTCTCATATCAAATGTAGAAATTTGCGATACTGAGAAAGGGGTGCGTTGGAAAAGCGCGATCTCCTTTAGCCGCAAATTAGTGCTTACAATACCGGGTCAAAATTTTAATACCGGTATTCGGTATTCAACCACATCCTAAACAAAACCCAGAAGCCTCTCAAAAGAGCTACCAGCCTGCGGATATCCCTTCGCATTCCAAGTCAAAATTTCTTATGCTTGCTGACAGTCATGGACGTAAGTGCATAAATTTTTTAAAATATATATTGCCAAGTAATTTTGAATCACAATATATATTTAAACCCAACGCATATTTCGAAAATGTGGTTAGTGATTTAGCATCTTTAACGCTAGACTTTACAAAAACAGACTTCGTAGCTATAATGGCGGGATCGAACAATTCTCTAAAGAGCAAAAACATTAACAGTGATTTTTTAAATAACGTCGTGAGTTCTCTTAGCAATACAAATGTTATAGTTGTTACTGTGCCGTATTGGAAAAATCGCTCTATTTTGAATAGTTTAAGTTATCATCTTAATCTTGCTTTATTTAATGCGATAAAAAATAAAGCCCATATAAAGTTTATTGATGTTAACTCTTTTACTAAAGACTCAGATTTTACTGAACATAGTCTTCACTTAAATATTCGCGGTAAATATAAATTAAGCAAAATGTTAGCAGACAGTGTTACTAATCAAATGGATTTTTTAAATTAAATATAGGTGTGATTATTTTGTAAGAAGTAACTTAACATTTATCATTCCAACCGATGACTGTATAATGAATGGGAACTGTAACGGACGGAGTAGCATAACTACTTCACCAATAAATCAAAGTGTATGTGATGATAGTACCATTACCTCAAAATATTTTATTAAAAACATTTCGGGGAATTTGTATCCTGATTTAACCAGTGCACCGGAGGCTGAAGAAGTTTCCTCAAATTTGTGCAGTAGTTTTTTATAGGTCCTAATCCAACGAATAAATTTAATTTTCGGGAAAAACACAACAGGCAACAAATTGTAAATAACAAAAACATTATCCGCTTAAATACTGCTAGTAGTCTATCAAGTTCGAACGAATTTACATTTACAGTTATTCATCAAAATATGTAGAGTATTAAGAATAAATTTGAACAAGTTGAAATGATGTTATTAACTCAGGATGTAGATGTGATGTGTGTTTCGGAAAGTTTTTTTAAAAGATGATGAAACTCGGTTCTCTGCTATACCTGGATACAGTCTTACTAGCTATTTTTGTAGAACAAATTATAAATGTGGCGGAATTTTCATTTATGCTAAATCCAAGTACTCTGCTAATAAGTACAGTAAATTTTATAATATGAGAGAAGAAAAAGTTTTTTAATTTGCCTCTATTAAAATTAAACTAGCAGTCCAGTGAGACAAATATCTCATTTAAAAAAACAAAAAAGACCGTTTTTCAAATAGAACGCGTATTAAATAAAAACTGTACCCACATCTGGAAGGTGTCAAAGTGGTTGCCTAGCCGATCGAGGTTTGAAGGCGCAGAGGGCATCGGAACATTCTGGAAGCTGTCAAAGTGGTTGCCTAACCGATCGACGTTTTAAGGCGCAGAGGGTCGCAGCTCCGTTTGGCTGCTGAAACATGTTTATTTAATACGCGTTCTATTTGAAAAACGGTCTTTTTGTGATTTTTCGAAAACCGGAAGTGTCACGTGACTGAAATTCGGTTCCTGAGCTGACATGACCATTCCAAACATATAACTTTCATAACTTTTTTTCTCTATCTCTTACGGTTTGGCTGCTGAAACAGCGTCTCAGACAGACAAAACGGCGTCCCAGACAGACAAAACTGCGTCCCAGACAGACAAAACGGCGTCCCGGACAGACACTTCTATTAGATAAAGGATTCTTCAAAGTAAACCTACTTATTGTGTGTGTATATAAATCTCCTGACAGCGATACTATTACCTTTCTTAGGAAATTAGAAGAATATTTAAACTCTATCTGCAAACATAAAAAGGATAAAATTGTCATATGTGGTGATTTCAACATTAATAATTTATTAATTTCAAAAAATCGAAGTTCATTATTAGATGTAATGAATTATTTTGGATTAAGATCGGTTTTCCAGGAAGAAACTCGAATAACTAGAAACAGCAGATCGGGAATAGATTACATTTTCATAAATTTTAATAATCTTCCCGAAAAAAGAGTAATTTTTAATGGACTTTCCGACCACTCTACTCAGAAAATTTGTTTTCCGATAGAACGTTGTACAGCAAATTCCGTTATTTGTCAGGGTGTTTTTATTTCGCAAAGAAACACAGAAAATTTTCTTATGCTTCTTGAAAAAGAAGATTGGCAACAATTGTACGATTTAAGGGATATTAATTCCAAATTTTCACACTTCTTAAACATTATTACTTATAACTTTAATATATCTTTTACGACCTCTTTAAAAATAAATAAAACACCTACTAAACCATGGGTTACAAAAGGGTTGAAAATTTCTGCTGCAAATTTTAAAAAAAGAATTAAACTTAAAAACATTAGTTTAATTACCACAGAATTTTATAACAATTATAAAAAACTTACGGAAGGGTTTTAAGCTTTGCGAAAAAGAAACACTTTGCTGAAAAAATAAAAAAATCCTCTGACAAAACTAAAACGACTTGGAAAATTATAAATGAAAATTTAGGTCGTAACATCGGCCAAAAATCTGAAATTAGCATTAAGGTAAATAATCTTGATATTAGGGAACCGTTCCATATAGCCGAGGAGTTTAATAAATATTTTACTAGTATACCGGTGAAGCTGAAATCAGAATTAGATCTAAACAGCGATCCAAAATCTTTTGTAGCAAATAAATCGTACTTAAACAAAACGCTGTTTTTGCACGACGTAGATAAGAGTGAACTAATCTCAACTATTACATCACTAAATTCAAAAGCAACTTGTGGTATTGATGGTATTTCTACAGCTCTCATTAAGAAATGTACAATGCTTATAAAAACTCCTTTATGCCATTTAGTTAATGAATGTTTTAAGCAAGATTGTTTTCCAGATGTACTAAAAACTGCAAATGTCATTCCACTTATAAGAAGGGAGATCCGGGTGATTTGTCCAATTATCGACCGATAGCATTGTTATCTTCGTTCTCTAAAATAATTGAAAAAATAATAGCATCTCGTATATTACATTTTTTGAAAACATCGTGTACTTTCCTAAAATCAACATGGCTTTAGAGAAGAGCACTCTACTAAGACTGCCCTTATTAGTTTATTAGAAAACATCTCTATGATAATCTAGACAGTAGCAGGCGGGTAATGACAGTTTTTGTGGATCTCTCTAAAGCGTTTGATTGCGTAAATCATGATATCCTTTTACATAAGATAAAAAAATTTGGCCTGCGTGGTAAAATAAATAATTTATTAAAATCTTATTTGTCGAATAGGGAACAATTAGTTAGTTTTTCTGGGGTAAAATCTGGAAAACTTGCACTTAAAGTAGGGGTTCCGCAAGGAAACGGTCTCGGTCCACTACTATTTCTTCTATATATTAATGACATCGATTCCGCCTTAACCTGTAAATGTACCTGTTTTGCTGAAAATTCTGATGAAAATCTTGTAGATAGAGCTGACTTTGAACTTAGAAATTTATTAAACTTCCTAAAAATTAATGAGCTAACGGTCAATCTAGATAAAACTATGATGATGCAATTTTTCACAAAAAATTTCAAATCTAATCATGATCTTTCATTAGAAGTATCAACTAAAACGATTACAAATGTTAAAATTTTTAAATTATTGGGCATTAATCTGGATTTCTCTTTAAAATGAAATGATTATATAAATGCTTGATACGATTCACCTACGCTAATTTCTCCGAAGGCGGGGATAAAACCACCATCATAGAAATATTAGCGTAGAAAGTGCGTCCCCAACGACGCTTAATTTAATTAAAATAAAGCAAATCGCGACAAACCCGTGAATTCATAACCAAACGCCGAAAATCCAAAAGTTCTAAAAATAAAGTCGTAAATAGCTCGTCGAGGCCGGCCTGTAATAAACATAAAGCGACCCTGGGCCAAGAACCCGCATGTGCGTTCTGGCCCAAAAATTCCTAAGAAACAGCAAATCGGCAAAATTAAGGAAGATCCCCAAACGATTAATGACGCGGCTAATTAAGTCAAAAGGATCACCGGCTTTTAAGTATTATCTGCTGCTAACGAACTAATGCCAGGAGCTGTGAATGTAATACACGAAGCTGGAATTTCACGAGCTTTGAAATATTACAATTTAAAGCCGGAGAAATAAACAGACCGCCCGTCGTTCGGATTAGCCAAGCAAGGGCAGCGCCAAAAACTCTCCTTTTTCACAAAGAAATCAAATTCAGGAAACCAGGCCCTCGTCGACCAAGATTATTTAGAAGGAGTCCGATAGGAACAACAAATTATTAAACAAATTAGGCAAAGACCTTCCACAAGGCCGGCCGCGTGTCGGAAACTTCCTACAAAGACCGCATAACAAAGGAGTTCACCCGAGCGGTCATTAAAGCCGGGTAAGAGGATTAAAAATGCATCTCCAACGCGAGCCCCGAGCTCATCTGCAGCCCGGATAAAGCGCACCAACAAAACACGAAAATTAATTAATCGCATATATCGCGATCGGATTAAAAGCACCGGCGAAATAAAGGTAAGGTAGTCGAGTGGGGTATCAAAAAACTCGCCTTGGCATCAGGAATCCAGTGAGCTACATGAAAGAAAAATCCGGACAACAATAAAAGCGCAAAAATCTAAATAAAGAAAATTGTAACAAACAGCCCCGGAAGCGAAGCAGTTCATCCCACCCCCAAACAAACGGACATCCGAAAGGAAGCAGTGGGAGTACGGACCCCTATAAAAGGAGCTTCCCTGACCTAAACGGGCATCTTATCGAGCTCTGCTCTAGGATCAAAAACATCTTATCGAGCTCTGCTCTAAGACCAAAAAACTCTCTCAGCTTGGGCCCTCCGGCCACTAGAGAACTCCACAAACGGCCCAAAACCTTCTGTTCGAGCTTTGCTCACAGAAGTCAGCCCAGTGACTCCTGGGGATAACTCGAGCCCTGCTCGTTATTTCTAAAGGGTGTCCGGGTTGCCGCTATCTGCGCCTGCCATCCTCGCTGTCACCGCCTGGAGGAGCGTCCAGCCCCGCGTCAGCTAGAGCCCGACAAAGCCGCTTGCGTCACCGTCCGATCACCGGCCTGTACGTCGCCGTGCTCCAGGTCCTGCCGCACCCGACGATATCGCCGATAGCCGCCTCCGCCGCCTCGCCTTCCCCACGTCACTTAATTTGCACAAGCCAGGATGCCGTCAAAGTAAGCCGTGGACGATCATTCCAGACACTACGTTAGCCGGAACGCCGACTACGGCGTCGTCACCTTCTCAGGTACGAGATAGCCTTCCGCCCCCATCCTCATTTATTTAAATTACAGCCATCAAGAGCTGCTGGACCGCCTATTCGGCCCATCGCCACCGAGTTCTCCACAGGATCCTCTCCTCCAGGAAGCTCGGCTGCGCCTCCAATCTCCGGGTGCCCAAGTCGCCGCCCCCGCCGAGACGCCGCCCCTCAGCAGCCCCAGGACCCCACAGTCTGGAGACACCCCCACCGGACGCGCCGCCTACGACGCCGTCACTCCTGAAGCACGCCCGCCGCTTCGCGTAGCCCAGCTTCGAGTCACCTGCCGCCCCCAGCTACTAGGAGTCGCCTTCTTCCTCAGCCCGACGGAGAAGGCCGAGTTCGAGAGCTTGTGGGAGGAGCTCAGGTTGGAGGACGACCATCGCCGTCCGCTGCGCGAAGTGCAGCTCGACTCCCGCCGCCCCCGAGACGCCACCGCCCGCTCCACCCACGGACAGGATCCCCGGAGGAACGCCCGCCTACGTCTCCGCTCGCCGTTGCCCCTGGTGCAGGCACCCCGGCGCATACCCCGACGTCGACGCCACCTACGTCATCGCCGCCCCCAGGAACACGGACGGGCTACGTAGACTTCCCCTCCCCCACCACCATTTGTGTACCAGGAGTCAGTGCGGTGTCGTGGACAAGAACTACGCGCGTCGCGAGTGCCAAGTGTACTTCCCCCCCCCCCCGAACTGTCGCTTTAAGCCAGAAACAGTTTTGTTTTGTTTTTCTCTTGTGTTTTTATGTGTATTTAGAGTTAAGCCTTATTAGTTTTTTTTGTTGCCTGAATGATTGTTGAATGTATGTGTGATTGCGTATTGTATTGTTGCGTCAGTGCGTATGGACTTGTCGTTTTTCTTGGTTTAAATATGTGTTATTATTAATATATGTCTTGGGCCCCGCCCGACAGAATAAAATAAATAAAACTTGTACTCCGACTCATCCATTATTTTTCTCGGCCAATAGGCAAGCGCTTTCTCCAGCCTCTTCAATCATTGGTCTACCCACTCATCCACTGAGCTAGACGGGAACGTGTGGCCAACAAGCCACCATCTTAACCCTTGCCACGCCCTCAAGAGCGAGGAGTGTAGCGAGGCGTGTTATGCTATCTGTAAAAAACTATCAAGCACTTGCTTTGCTCTTAATAGAATTACTCATTTTGGTGATATCGAGACTTGCAGAACTTTTTATTATTCAAACTTTGAATCAGTTCTTAGATAGGGTATCATTTTTTGGGGTAATGCGATATATTTAATTTACAGAGACAGGAGTCATGCAAAACCAGTTTCATCAATCAGAGTATTTTAACTCTTATTAGTATCTACATACTAGAAATTTTACTGTATGTTAAGTCTAATATTAGTAAATTCAAATTTTTAAACGAGCACCATCAATATAGCACTCGTTACGGTCGTCTTAACTTAGAGCATCATAATCATCGCCTTCAATTATATAAAACCAGTCCTTGGTATATGGGTACGGTACTCTATAATATACTACCTGTTAGTCTTAAAACATGTAGTAGCAAGACATTTAAAAAAGATTTAACTTTAATTCTCAAAACCAACGCCTTTTATACGCTAGATGAGTTTTTAACATTTAAATTTTAAACTACGTTGAAGTGCAATAAAGATAATGTAGTTTTCGTAGTTAGCCTGTGATAAATTTAGATAGTTGTACACTGTTTTAATTTTAATTGTAAGCATTTTATATATACGTTTTATTTAATTTGTTAACTTATGTAATTCTACGTTGTTTTAACTATTACATGTATACATTTCTTAATTTTTGTAATTTTAAGTAAGTTTTTTTGTGACTTGTCCTATATCATTGTATGATCTAGAGGACCAATAAATTTATTATTATTATTATTATCAACATTTTCAGTACCGGGATGCCGATATTAATACCTGTATTACTATTAGAAAATTTAATTGTTAGATTTTTACCTAGTTATTAGTTTCTCCCCGGTTGAGGAGCGTCAGGCCTACAATCTTTGGCGTGTTCACCGTGTTTACAGTTACAGTGGTTCACGCTCGCATTGGGTACGCTCATTGACAATGCTCACTCGGTCGTTTAAAAAAAATAATACAGCAGGTTGGGTCCAGAACTGACTGTATTCCTACAAATCGCCAGCGACTAGTTTTCTTCAGACGTGCCGACAGGGAATGCGGTAACTTGTATATTATTCTGTAAACTTTTGGCATAGGCGTATATCTACGCCGCGCGAGCGCCGTCGCACCACGCCGGGCGTGAAAACTGTCTGAACTCTGGTATAGTGCCGTGCATTCCGGGATCTGTTTACGTTTTCACTGATATAGACTTGTCCTACACTTATTATTTGTGTTATGTGTTATATTGATTAACTTCTTTCAGAACCTTTTTACCTTACCTTACTTACTGCGATGTCTTTGTGTAATTTTTGATTTATGGGTCACATTATAAGATATATTTCATTTCTAACTGTGTTAAGTATTTTTATAAAATGCTATTTTTATAGGAATATGTTAATACCGAAATACCGGTATTCTTTACATCAATACCGATTTTCAATACCTGATAAAAATCGTCCGGGATCCCGATATTCGGGGCTATGTTTGTGATAATTTTGGTCAGCAACCAATACGGGTGGGACAGTAGACTAATGGGGCGATCGTTTTCTATTTCCAATTTATCACCTTTTTTATATATTTAAATTACCGGAGCATTTTCCCGTATTGCAGAGATGCTTTCTGACAGGCATTTATTTAGTAGTACTTTCGTGGATGTTAATGTTAAGGTGGCCAAAATGTTTTATTGACAATTGAATGAACTGTGCGATTCACGGTTCATCAAAATGGTGGAACAAACTTTTCATCAGTGTAAAGTTTTAAATTTCACAAATTAGTTGTTGAGGGGATTCAGCACAATATTCTAATTCAAACTATGGTTGCACGATAAAGTTATAATGCAATGTATACGACGTTATCTGCCCCTGAACACAAGACTAAAACAGTATAATTTTCCGCCATGTCACCAACCACAACTCTTCACAGCTCCAACTCAAAACTATGGTCCACAAGTAGCAAAGGGACTATCGACGACGAAAACATCGTAGACCTGAGCCCCATTTCATAAAATATCTTTGAAACTTTTCACATTACACTTTTCCATTTTCAATAAATTTCTGCTGCATAAAAATATGTTTGAAATGTTTAAAATTAAAATTTTATTATGATTATGCAAAGTGCAAGTGACAAGTTGAAACTAGCAAAGGTTATATTTCATGAAATGCATTTTTTTTCATATTTTAGAATTTAAAAACTGTTAAGAGCAAAGTGAAAAGTTACGAAGTTGTTTTATGAAACAGGTCGAATTCATGATCAACAAGGAACGACCAGCAAAAAGCTCGATGAAACTGATTAATCACAAATTAAAGTGACATGGTCCTTACAATTGTTTTAATAAAGAAAAAAACAAAATCTACTTAAAAGCAGCCTCCTGCAGAGATTAGTGCCATCACATACAAAAAGTCTCTAGATAGTGTAAGCTACGTTTTAAATCTTATCGCAAAATAAGAGAATATGCATAATTTCAAATCAAAACCGTTACACTAAAATATAACTTAAGTATTACATTAATAAATTGTCGACAACGAAAAGTAAAAGAGGCTAAAATTATTATTTACGTATGTACACTAATAAAATTAAAAGGTTGGAAAGCTTTAAAAATATTTTTTGAACTCGAAAAAAGGAATCGAAGATGGGGTCCATCTTTCCATGCATTCTATAGTTACCGAGATTCCCTATAAAAACATCGAAATTTGACCACCCTGTACAATATTTTTCTCTAAAGCATGACATCATTTAAAAAACAAGTGGTCACTATCTATAGAAAGTCTGTGTTAGAATACATAAGTAAATGCTTACTATTATAATTTTGATTGTTGAGGAATTATTCACAACAACAATGTTATTCCAATACTTTAACCCCTCACAGTTTGAAGTAAACTGTCAGAAAATACCACTTAAAGTCGCCTGCGCCTTTGCAGGATAATTATATGACCAAACCTAAGTGAATATCTTATCTCTTTATGTCCACTGTAAAGGTGCAAAGGCAACTAACAGTGCTGTGTTATTACAGGACCCATCGCGTGTCAGCAATTTTCGTACTTTACATAGTCCCTTAATAGCAAGCTATTACGTTAATTTTAGATGTGGACGTAATTGTTCTAACAAAATGTGAGTGTTATTATAATCCTCTTGAATACTGCCTAATATTTGAAGTTATATTAGGATACAATTACAATTATCTTTATCAATTTATAACCTATGTACTTCTACATGCTCATACCCTAAGCACATAAGAAGCATCCTTTCTCATTTGATTTATGTGAAAATGTTTAGATTTTTAATATTTAATAGTAGCCTCCTCGACCTTTACTGATACTATTGCGCTCAGAAAAGATAAAGTTCATATTTACTGATAGTTACAAATTTTACTAAAACTTTTAAAAGTATTGTAGTTGTTTCTTAAGTTACTGCCGACAAAAATAGAGTTTCCCCATCACTTAATGAAATATATTGTAACAACATTAACAGCAATACTACCCCCAATTTTAATTTATGAAGATTTATTAGTTATTCTCAAAATGCTGTATATCAATTTTCTTAAAATGTTGGTAATGTACAGGGCCGTTCCTACCGGTAGGGTGTTGCGTGTCCATCACGCAGGCGGCCGATTGCAAGGGGCGGCCGCTTGAAACCGATTTTATACAAATTTAAATTTAAAAAAATAAGTAATTTGAGAATAAAACATCTCTGAAAAATCCAAACCACGAACAAAAAACAAACACCACTTTATTGTTAGTCGAAATCTCAATTTTTGTTTTTTTTTGCGTTTATTACAGATATTTTAACACAAAATCAATAATAAATTTGAAACTATTACCAATAATTTGTGTTTTCATTTTTCCCTTTCAAATAATTAGCACCCTCTATCAACCAATGTCCAAAATACGACAAAAAACTAAGATAGGAATCTGTAAAATCATATCAAATCTTTCTTGTGAAGTCCCGAATTGGTTCGTACTAATTCAAGTAAATCCTCGCGTAACGTATTTTACCGATAGTATAAATATCACCCGACGAAAAAATGCGTTCATTTGTGAATGGTGGAAGCAATATGTAGGTGTAAAATACTGAGACCCATTGTTATTTTTGTGCTCTTATATGGAAATAAAATATTGTGGTACTGATTAAAGATCTATATTACTCAGTTACTTCTATCATACTTCATCGTAATAAAACGTGTGTTGTAGAGCCTGGTTATTAAAGGTAAGCTATTGATATACGTTTTTTTAATTTATATGATTTTCACGTAATAACTGCTTTGATAGTCTATTAAGACTGTAATCTAGAAGTAAATTAAAACAAAACTTTTTTAAATTTATTCAGATGTCAATCTCGGAACGACGACGAACTAAAAGACTCTCTGGAGCCGCTTACAGAAAAAGACAACTGTCTAAAGAAACTGAAAAAGAGAAGTTGCGGGGCTCTATAGAACAATTTTTGAAAACTCCTGGAGCAGAGGAAGAAAGTGGAAGCACGGCTGGAGATCTTTTTGTTTCAACGCCTGACAGTCAGCAAGTCGTCCCCATAGAGCCACAGATTCCATCGACTTCGGCAGAGTCTTGTACTCCAGAAGAACCAGAGGACATTGAAAGTGGGAGTTTAGAAGATCCAGCTTCATGGCCTAAATCACTTGATAATTCAACAATTAAAGTATTGGTAAAAATGGGACCTACACAAGTAAAAAATTTTTCATTTCCTTTAACAGAACAAGAGCGCTTTTCGGTTCATTATTATACACAAACATTAGCAAATGGTGAAAAAATACCTCGTATGTGGCTAATTTATTCCATTAAGTTAAATTGCGTTTTTTGCTTTTGTTGCAAACTTTTTGGGACCAAAAAATATTCAGTTAACAGATGCTGGTTTTTCAGATTGGAAACATCTTTCTAATAATTTATTCAGACACAAACGATCAACTGATCATATTCAAAATTATAAATTATGGACTGAATTAGAAAAAAGATTGAGTACTTACACAACAATCGATCACCAAGAACAACGTATTTTTAATTTGAAACAACAATATTGGTGTAATGTTTTAGAACGTATTGTTGCAATTATATTATTATTGGCAGGACAGTGTTTAGCATTTCGTGGGTCATCCAATAAATTATTCGAGTCAAACAATGGAAACTTTTTGAAGACGGTTGAAACATTTGCAAAATTTGATGCAGTTCTTTCGGAACATCTAAAAAATAGTCAAATCAGTAAAATTTCACATAAACGTATGCCTCATTATTTAGGAAATAGATTACAAAATGAATTGATCTCACTTACAGCAAATAAAATCAGAGAACAAATTAGGGAGTTATTGTCAAAAGCAAAATATTATTCAATTATTCTAGATTCAACCCCAGACTCAAGTCATACCGAACAAATTTCATTCGTTGTTCGATTTGTTATAATAGATGATAATAAACAAATTAAAATTTGTGAACATTTTCTCGGATTTTTTCTATTATTGATGTGACTGGTGAGGGTTTATATGATTTTGTAATAAAACTTTTGAAAGATTTTAATATGGATATCTACAATATGCCTGGACAGGGTTATGATAATGGTGCAAATATGCGCGGAAAACATGTAGGATTGCAACGCCGAATTTTAAATATCAATGTTTGTACCTTGTGCTGCTCATACCCTAAATCTAGTGGTTAATGATTCTGCCAATGTTACCTTGCAAACATCGAGTTCTTTAATCTTATACAAGAATTATATACATATTTTCTTCTTCGCCATATAGATGGAATGTACTTAAAACTAATGTACCAAATTTCACATTAAAAGCTGTTAGCTCAACTAGGTGGGAAAGTAGAATTAAAGCTATTACACCTCTGCGATATCAATTAGGGAAAATTTATGATAGTCTAGAAGAACTTGTAAATGACAAATCACGCGACATTAACACCAAACAACAAGCCCAAGCATTGGCCTTAAAAATTAATAGTTTTAAATTCGTTTGTTCTGTAATTGTTTGGCATGATGTTCTGTCTAAAATTAATTCCGTCAGTAAGATGCTTCAAGGTGTGAATACAAATGTAAAAGATTGTTCAAATGCGTTAAAAAATTAGTAGATTATTTGGAACAGAAAAGAAATGACCACAGTTTTGAAGCGTTTATGGAAGAGGCGAAAATACTTGCTACAGAAGAACTTGATATAGCAACGGAATTTCCCCCAACTAATATAATTCGTCCACGTCAAAAAAAAGACAATTTAATTATGAAACCCCTGATGAGCCTATACTTGACCCAAAGTTGAATTGTAAGATTAATTTTTATTTTACTATTTTGGATACCGCCAAAGTATCTATACAGGAACGTTTTGAACAATTACAACGTTACAGTGACAATTTCAAAGTGATTTATGAATTTCCTATTATGAACGATAATTCAATGAAAAACACTGTACAGATTTATCCTTAAAATTAGAAGACACTGTCAGAAAAGATGCTGATGTAAACACCGTAGAATTAGTGATGAATTAAAAAATTTAAAATTACATTTCCAATCTGTTGAAACACCATCTAAAATTTTCAACTACATTGTTACAAATAATTTACTTGCGACTTTCCAAATACAGCAATTGCCTTAAGACTTCTACTGACTTTACCTGTCTCAGTTGTGTCAGCAGAAAGGTCTTTTTCAAAATTAAAAATAATTAAAAACTTTTTACACTCGGCCATGAAGCAAGAAAGATTGTCAGATCTTTCTATTATATCTATAGAGAGAGACTTGGCAGAAGCAATTGATGTCAAGAACCTTGTGACCACTTTTGCGTCTGTCAAAGCTAGAAAAGCTAAATTCTAAGATATTAAACTTTGTATTTGTTTTGTTTTTTTTTGTATTTGTACAATTTTATTTTATAGGAGTATTTCTTTTTATTTTATTTTATAAAATTGTTATTAATAATTTTTTTAACGTAAATATATTTTTTAATTGCTTGGAGGGGGGGGGCGGCTATTTTATTTTTCACGCAGGCGGCCAAGAAGCTAGGAACGGCCCTGGTAATGTATTTTTAATTGGTTCAATATAATATTTATATATTTTTAGACAAATCGAAAATAACATCCAATCGACACTTTGCTGCATTTACAGGATGAACTATAAGAACGTACTAAAAATTAAGAATTCGATTTCCCGGATTATTTCCTGATGAAAAATTTATTTGAACTTTAGTCCTAAGTGGCTTAGTTTTTGAAAGCTAAAAACAGCTTGTTAAGGACAAAAGCTTTATGGATGCCATTGATTTATTATTTCTTATGATTTGTATTTCCAAGAGAACGGTCAGATTAGATCACGGCCTGCTGAATTAGATTAACTATAAATATTTATGTACGACAATGTGTAAATTTGCATTTAAGTTGGCAGCTGTAAAACGACTATTTAATAACATGTTTTCAATAGTTTACGTCGCCAGTGGTAACGTGTTTAAAGATTTCATTAGGCACGTCGTCAGTAGCAACGTATTTTAAAATTTTTAACCACGCAAAATTACGACCGGTTGATAGTAATCCACGATACACATGCGTAATAGTTATTTATGTATTAAGCACGTAATCAATAGATTATAGCACGAGAAATGTTTAAAGCGCGACGCGAAACGGAGAGTTTTAAATTTCCCGAGAGCTATAATCGTGATAAGTCAGGTGGTACATACAACGTTTTATTTTATTTTGGTCCTCAAAACTGACAAAATTCAAAAATTCTGTATTTTGACTACAGACTACTGCGTCATCTTTGTACTGGCTGTGTAAATTTTTGGTGTGCTATGGTGGTTTCTGTGCAGATTGTTGGTGTTACTATACTACATTGTTGACGCTTGTTATACTGCTTAGCAACTTTATAGGCCATAGGGCCATAAAAGCCACTTTACGCCCGCTATCAAGAGCCAATAAACAAACTTATGGTTTCAAAATAAAATAATGCTCTCTCACTCGCGTTTTAACTCTGCCCCACACGTGACTAAAGACTATCTTTACGCACTTGTATCCTAAATTACTATTCTAAGTCACTATTCATTCATAATACTTGTTCCTTTAATTTTGTTATTATTTAATTTAACTGTTATTCAAGTTGTGATTTTTCGTAACTAGCTTTGCGTATTTTTATGCTATGTTGAGATCCTTACCAAAATATCGGAATGTAAACGTATTGGAAGTTGGCCAAACCAACACAGAGATGTACTAATATTTCAATGGGAATGGATTGTTTATCGTTTGTTTACATCTTTACATATCTTCAACGTTTGTTTACACTTCTGTATACTACAATTAGCACCCCTATTTGGGTCAGCCTAACGTTACGATCTACAAGTGTAATAAAAATGGATGCCAAAAAAGCCTATAAAAATACGGAAAGGAATAAGACAAGGCGATAGAATCTCCCCAAAGTTATTTACATTAGCACTCAAAAATATTTTTAAAAGACTAAACTGGGATGGATGCGGTGTTAATATAATTGACAGTTATATTAACAATCTAAAATTTTCGGATGACGTGCTAATAATATCGAGTAGTTACCAATAGTTAATTGGCATGATGAAGAAACTAAAAGAAAGGTCTGAAGTTATTGGTTGGTTTAAGTATGAACATGAACAAGACGAAAATAATGCGAAACGAAAATGAAAATAAAACCTGGGAAGAAGAAGAACAAACAATAATTAATGGAGAGGTAGTACAGAAAGTAAATGAGTACATATCTCTGAGACAAACAATAAAAATATCGAAAGACATGCAAACAGCAGGCGTAAACCACAGAATTAAACTGGCTTGAACAGCGTTTGGAAAATTGAACTAGGTATATATTCAGGAATAAACACATCAATACAACAATGAAAGTCCAAGTTCTAGAACAATGTGTTCTACCAGTATTACTATACTGAGTCAAAACATGGACTTTCACTGATAAAAATATAAATAAATTCAGAGTTACACAAAGACATATAGAGAGAGCAATATTCGGCATTACATTACATGGCCGAAAAACATTACTAAGAACGAGTACAAAAGTGAAAGACGGCAAGCATGAAATGGCGATGGGCTGGTCATGTTGGTCGAATAACTAAAGAAAGATGGACCAGAAAAAACAAAGACTGCAGACCATGGACAGGAAAAAAGAGCGTTAGATGGCCTATAATCAGATGGTACGATAATATTAGAAAAACTGCGGGGAAATTGGATGAAGAAAGCCACAAACAGAGAGGAGAGAGGATTGTAAAAACATGAAGGATGCACATATCCAAAGATGAATAAGAAATGCTGCATACAGAAGAAGAAGCACTTCACGACCGCAAAAGCCAAAATGACAATTTGACTATTTCTTAGTGAAAGTTGTTTGTTTACGTTTGTTTATCTAGTTTCAGCGTTTCAGCGGAACTCGACTGCGGTGCCACGGTGCGGGGTTCACTTCACACATCTGGCAACTGGACCACCCAATCGCTTTAAAAATTTGATACCGAAACCATTGTTGTGGAGGTAGGTAAATTAAAACAGTTGTCGAAGGCGTGATAATAACATCACCCAGTACGCCGTTAATTCCGGTGTTCCAGATGACTGGGTTTCGGAAAGAGATATTTCGACGACCCTGCCTCACCGCGTATCAGGCTATATTCTCACATGTGGAATGAAGAGTCCTGAACTCTATAGTAAAAACAAGTCGTAGTAACAACCGTAGTGCATTAACTCTTTTGTGGAACGAAGCTATAGGAAAACAATATACTAAAAGTACTAGCTTGGCATCTTTAAAAACAATTGGTTTTATTACTTCCCTCGTCTGAAAGACGATGGAAGTATTGTAATTACGAAAAAATCACCTTCCCAGATTTCATCAGATCTTCACATTTCAGGGTCCCTAGATGACGAAAAACAGGTTTTCTCAATTCCGTCTGTCTGTCTGTCTGTTGGCGGTATAACTCAAAACTATTTCTTTTAGGAAGACAATATTTTGCATACATATTATGTATCTACATAGCATCAAACCGTGAAAATTTCAGACAAATATATGCAGGGTGAGCACCTCAAAAAAATAAAATTTTGTTAATTTTTACTTGAATTGAAAAATGCATGAAAGTAGTAATTTGTGCATAATGCAGGTTTTATCTTGAGAAAACTAGGGCCCAACAGATACAAGATAACTGTTGTATGAGAAAAAAAGGAGCAAAGAATAACTGCGTTATGGTGACATTTTTAGACCGGGGGCCGCATAATGCGCAAATATTTTCGCGGGGCTGTGATGCTGAAAATAGAGGAATTTTAAGCATACATCGCATTTACAAGCTTAGTTTTGAATATTTCTCGATGATTCTTAAACTAGTGGAAAGCTTATTCTTTCTACATTCAGATGATATCAAATTACTCTCAAAATTACTTTTAACTGCTACAGAAATTGTTTAAATAAAGCGTACGGGAAATGTGCAGGACAAACTTTAACATCGACGTATTTTGGAAACGATTACAGATAAGTGTATACATCCAGCGTATGAAGAGTGTAAGAAAGAATCAAGAAATTTTTAGTGAAAGAATTATCTGCATTGGTTTATTGATGTAAAAATATAATTAATTTTCCATTACCTGATTTAGTTGAAACGCACCTCGTCTTGACACGAAACTTAAGACATGCCCGGCGTGAAGGTTAAGCCAGCTGAAACGCAAAAATATGAACAGGACTCCATAGCGTTGCCAGAAATTGGTCAACGCGATTTGTTCGCAGTCGCAAGCGCCGCGGTTCAAATCCCTCCGGTCACGGATTTTTTTTATTTGAAAATCGTGCGACACTCATTAATGACCAATAGAAAAATTAGTTCGCTAGCAGTAACCAAGACAACAACAAAATTTCTCGGAAATTTTTTGTAGGTAGACCAACCTAACTGTGAGGGTTTGTGTCGTTACGATTTTCTTATCGAATCTGCATTCGAGCATTAACTCATATCCGGAAATGATTTTTCGTGCATCCAACAACGTTCTAATTTACCCTCGCGTCCCGCTCGAGCAAATTAATACGACGTTGTTGGAAGGCACTCAAAAAAAATTCCGGAAAGAGTTAATGCTCTTATAAGATTATATGTGAAAATGTATTTAATTTATTAGAAACGTCAAGATAAATTTACTGCTAACTTAATTTCATTTTTTAAATTATTTAGTGTCACACTGTCGACGAGAAAAATTCTGGGTAAAGCCTTTTACAGATGTTTTATAAGGTTTTCAAATACATATGGTTTCAATTTGTTGAGAAACATTTTTTACCCTTAGGGCCTCTACTAACAAAGAAATAAAAGAAAAATCATCCCGTTTGGGTTAAATGTCACAGAAACTGTACGAAAAACCATTAGACCAAGGTAATTTACAGCAATGAAGCTAGATTTGAGCTTTGCGTTAAAGAGTCCCGAAGAAAATTTGAAGCGTATCAATCCGACTGTCTGAAAAAAGTGAAGCATCTTACTTCTATAATGGTATGACGCTGCATGTCTGTGGCAGGTGCTGGTAGGTAATTTAAAGATGGGCGCGTGAATAAGTATTCGCTCACGTCACGCACGTTTCACGCTTGCTTTAAACACTCACGTTCACGACGTAACCCTCCACTTACGACGTGACCCGCAGCTTTTATTTGAAACTTCAAATTCAGATAGAACGAAATGTTCAAATTTAAAACCAATAAAGGACCAACAATAACACTAAAAACGCTAAAATAAATAGTGTTAAGTAATATGTTGCAATCAGAATAGTTGGCACCAAAAGAAATATATAAAAATTGACTGCAATAGCTTACAACAAGGGATAAATACTGATTTCTCGCAATAACATTCCCTACAACCGCCTTCAAAAACAAAAGCACTTTTACGTCCGAGGAACTAAAAGTAAGTTCTAGACGCAGACACGCGATTGACTGTAGACACACCATTCACAACACAATACAGGTGCGAAGCTCCGTCGCTGCAGGCTGCCACACAGAAGTACAATGACCTCCTGCTCCAGCTCTAGATCTTCCACATGGATGGACAGCGGGGGAGCGGAGCACCCTGCAGTGCTTTATTCGTTACTAAATATTTAACGCAAAATTAACGTGAAACGTGAATCACGCTTTGGAAAATTTCGCTCACGTTCACTCACATGCACAGCGCGATTTTTAAATATTACTCACGTTCACGACGGGACCCGCCTTGATCCAGCGTGGCCCGACTGTTTTCACGTCAGGCGCCCATAGTAGGTATGCTTTACTTTACACAAGGCATAATCTAAAAAATGTACACTTACGATCATTGAAAATGAACAGGGTTATGCATGTCAAATTGACTTAACCGACGTTTTGCAATTGCGTGCAACGTTATTTTATTATTACGATGAGGAGAGAGTTAGGACAACACGATTCTGCTTTAGAGACCAGGGAAATTTAGAAAACGTATATCAACTACTGTAATGTTTGTTGCATAGCCCTGTTCATTTTCAATTATTCTTTGTGTATATACTATATATTTTTAAACCAGCATCTTTTGCCTACTATTGGCTACAGTCAAATGGTAGTTAATATATATTTCAGCAAGATGTCGTTCATGCCATACTGCTAAACTGGCGAATTCTTAGACAGAAAAAAATAAAACGAGACTACTAGATTTGACTTCTAGTAGTCCTGATTTACCCCCGATCAAAACAGTATGGAACAAAATAGAAAAACAACTCCAAAGTCGCCCTGCTCGAAACATATTAAAATTAATAAATAAGCTATTGGAAATATGAAATTCCTTCACACCACAAGACTGCCAAAACCGTGTAGATGCCATTACAAAACGTATACAGGGTGTAAATCAATTGTGGAGCAAACTACACGTGGCGATGTTAGTCACAAAATTCTGAATCAAAAATCTTAATACTAAAATCACAGTATAAACATCAATTGATGTTTATACTGTTCTAAAATGTGGAATTGGTCTTCATGCGCCCCCACGAGCGGTAAATAAAAAACATGATTTTTTCAGGTAAAGTGAAAGTATCGTCAAGCAAAGTTGTTCAAAGTGTAAAATTATGGTCGCATGCCAAATCTAAGAAATAGGCTTTTCTAACGGGTGTTCATAAACAGTCGTCATCCCAGTAGGTTTTGACTTCAGAAACGTATGTCTATTAAAATTGAGAAAAAATGCGCTATGACAGTACTCAATGACGTTTCATTGTGTTGCACGAATTAATCAAAGACATAACATTTTGTTTTTCAAAGCAACTGGGATGACGACTGTTTATGAACACCCGTTATGAAACCGTGTGTACTATTATAGATAAAGTACTTTTGTGGTAACACGGTTTCATAAAATCTAGCCAATATTTTTGAAATTTTGCATGGGGCCATAATTTTATATTTTGAACAACTTTCCTTAAAAATACTTTCACATATTTGAAACCTTTGAATATAAAACTTCAGGAAAGAGCGTCGCCAATTTGTAGCATATGATTCGTATATTTAATACTACTACATTGCTAGCGGCTATGAGTAGGGAAGTCACAGCGTACGTGAGACAGACAACCAACTCTTTTAGGTACTTGTTGAGCTGTGCGCAAGCGCCGTCCAGCGAGGTGGGAAGTGAACCTCACAGTCAAGTTTAAAATTCGCTTCTAAAGGCGGAGTTCGAATTCTCAGACATGCGCACGAGACATGTAGTACTCAGAGTGAGACTATGACGGCGCAGTAATGTTTTCGCGCGTTCCCAAGACCTACTAGCAATATACTACTTTAAATATATGATATGATTGAATTACGACGGAAGTCGCCATTTGTAAAACCCATTGATGACTCATTATTGTGAGTTTCGCGTGGTTGCACCGGTTTAGCTGTAAACAAACTTGTGGTGAAAAATGGTTAGTTGTGCTTTTTGTGGGTGATCTCAAACACCTACAACTACAAGTAAAGGAATAAAGTTACATCAGTAAGTAATAATTACATCCAATCAGTACAAAGTAAACAATATACATAACCTAACAAACTTTCACCAGTGGCGTGATAAGTACCTATGTTTGAAAAAGGGTGAACTTCTCTACTTAAACTTAACAGTTTTGCTACCTCTTTGTTTCGTGACGCCACTGGTCAATGTTAAGTGGAAACATCTATCCGCCATATTGAAAACCCAACTTGTTCCCTATTTTTATACGAAACGCACTTTCCTGAGGTTTTATATTCAAAGTTTGAAATAGAAAAGGTACTTTTTCTACGACCACCACTAAAAGTAGGCTTTTTAGCACTAGCGTGTTTAAAGAGATCAGCTGTTTACTTTTAGCGCATGTGTGGTATAAAGTGAAGTGAGGTTATAAACCACAATTTCGAACTGGAAGTGAAGTTGTAAAGTTATTCTAGTTACGAGACATAATTTTCATGTCTCGTGCATAAACCTTAACTTTTAGCACTTGTTGCATAAATAGCTACTATCTACGACCACTACTAAAAGTAGGCCTTTTAGCGTTAGCTTGTTTCACTAAATGTCACGTTTTATAGTTTACCGTGGTTAAAGAAATCAGCTGTTTACTTTTAGCACATGGGCTAAAAGTGAAGTGAGTTTATAAAACTACAATTTCGAACTGGAAGTGAAGTTGTAAAGTTATTCTAGTTGCTTCTTGCGTTACAGGTAAAGTGTTTTTGAAATAATTAATTAAAGCATTATGTAATGAATACAGACAGTCAGATGTGGAGTATCAATAATTACATTTCGTAACTCACCGTGACAGCACTGGCGTGGCAAACAATCGCCCGCGCAGCGTGGCCAACAATCGCCCGCGCAGCGTGGCCAACAATCGCCCGCGCAGCGTGGCTTACTGTTTATTATGACATAAATTAAAAGTGTCGCAGATGCAAACTTTTGTTAAATCGATATTTATGGATTAATAACGGTAAAATTAAGGTCGTAGATAAAATATCGTATGCAACGCGTGCTAAAAGTCGTTTATGCACGAGACATGTTATGAAACTCAGCCTTCGGCTTCGTTTCATAATTTTCATGTCTCGTGCATAAACGTCGACTTTTAGCACTTGTTGCATAAATAGCTATTGTATTGCTGTTGTTATTTTAGTTACATTACTGAATGTAAAGAAATGCAAATGGCCGAACTCATGATTTTGATTTAATTAAAATCACCATTGCCTTGAAACAATGTACATTTATAACAATAACTAAAAATCTCTTCATATCATCTTACTTTTTTCAACATGACTCAGAGCAGACTGTGACTTCTAATATTTTTACTTCCTTTTACAATAAACGAAGTATATTGGATTCACCCCAGAAATTCGAAATTGAGTTTTCAACCGATCTTCACGTTTTCGAGTCCCCTGAACCCAAAAAACATGTTTTCGTTTATTGGTCTCTCTGTCAGTCTGTGTGTCTGTGTGTGTGTGTGTAAACGAAATAACTCAAAAATGAAAAGAGATATGACGTTGAAACTTTATACAGAATGCGGCAGGCTACTAGTACCATTGCAAAAGCAAGGAGAATATGCATGTGGCCGTGGTGGTGCTTAATAAACGAAAAATCAATGTACGATAGCGGTAGGTCGTTAGGATCATTATAAATACAAGATATATATAAGATTTTTAAATTTGTTAAATACAATTACGACCACATGTAAAGTCCCCTTGCTTCTGCTATGGTCCTAGTAGTCTGCCGCAATCTGTATACCGGGTGGTTGGTCATACCTCTGAACATAGACAATTTACATGGCTTATCACGGTTATGCATATTCCTCCTTACCATTACTAAATTAAAGAGAATAATTTTCCGCGTTCTTTAGTATTAAAAACTTACTGGATAATGTTAATTGTGCATAAAAATATTAATTTTAAAATTTAGATATTTCCAAATACAAGTGAGGGGAATACCTGCAGAAACAGTCACCTGTGCCGTCAAGGCCATCTCTTTACTATGACATATTTTTTTTTTATAATCACATACATAACTATTTACAATCTGCTGCAAAGCAATAAGTAAATTTAAGGCCGTAGAAATTATATTGTGTGCAAACCCGTGTTAAAAGTGTTTATGGACGAGACATGTTATGAAACTCAGCCTTCGCCTTCGTTTCATAATTTTCATGTCTCTTGCATAAACGTCCACTTTTAGCACTTTGTTAGAACAATTCCATTAAAGCAGTTACTTTTGGTACTTTAGCCTCAAATCCTAGTATTTTCACGGGTCCCGCAGGCAAAATTCGTAATTCAATGGTAATGTTATCAAAATTCATTTCTATAAACCTTATTTCCGCACAGTTCAGTTCAAATATTATCGCTTCGCACCTAGTTGGTGCAAGTAAGTGTAAGCTGATGCCGTTTAAGGTAGGTTTGATCCAGCTGTGATGTCGCTACCTCAGGTTGTGCCAAGGAAGAAGTAGCAGGGTGAAGTTGCCCACTTCCATTTTCAAGCAATCTCACCTGTGTTGTTATTGTTGTTTCCCGATGTAGTCAAGAAAATGGTGGCGTTCCGTTATTTAACATCTTTAACCCCGTTGTGCTAGAGCACATCCCTAACTGTTAGATGGTAAAGAACCTCGACCTTTCTTCACTGAGCATCCAATAGCCGGCGCGCATCGTTGCAGCACATCTCGTAACGAAAGTTAGGGCTGAGCTTTTGGCGATATTCCCGATTATGTCATAGTCATTTTGTAGGTAACAGGTTTGGCACTCAAGCGTATGAGTTATGCTTTGCACGCTTGAGGGGCTGCTTGTTAATGTCGTAATAACGTTTTCATCGTGTGACAAAATTAGCGATCCCGTCGTAGTAACATTTTCGTGTTGTAACAACTTTTTGCACAAATAGCTATTTTGGCTAATTATAAGATCACTGTAAAAGGAAGTTGTGTGCATGTATCATACCAGATTTTTTACAATGTACTAACCCAACCTTAAAAATATCACTGCAGCTGTTTGAATACTGCACCATGAACCATGGCCAGCTTCATTCACGATATTCACCCCCGCCGATGCGCGGTTAGCGGAAACTTATGAAGCTGGCTATAACTGTACAAAATTTTGTAAAATATACCTTCAAAATAACAAAAAAGTTAACAGAAAATGCTAAGCAAGCGATTCATTGTTGCTTTCGTAACTTTAATGTCATTTTTTTTTAATAAGATGTAATTTTAGTTCTGGGTTATCTTGCTATCTTCATTTGTAAAGAACATAAAAACCAGGTTTTTCTTTTTCTTTTTAATTAAATTTCAATCGACATTTCAAACAATGAAAGGGTCGATACGTTGGCAGTTTAGAGTTTACTTTTTTACCAAAAAAATTCAAGAGAAGTTCTAAGATTGTATGCACAACGTTACCCAAATAGAAATCTAAGTGCATGGCGTTTTGGCGTTAAAACATTTTCGCGGCTGGAAAAAGCATTGCGGTCTAACGGTTGTTACATTAGTAATTGCCGATAGTAAATCGGAACATGCACTCGCACTAGCTCAGAGGAAGGGTGTGGATGTAACAATACCACATAGACAATGAAAACCAACAGTTCGATAAATCGTCAATGTTTCAAATAGATAAAGGATCATTAACAGGGGGCATAAACTTGATTTGTAATCACTGACATTAAACGTACAATCACAAGGCTATCACAATAATAAATATATCACATAGGTAAATATCACAATTAATCAATCACAATTTGAATAGGGTGCATTCGAAAACGCAGCTTAAGCTGAGGACGTGTACAGCTAATTTCCAAATTGATTCATTTTAAACGGTAAGTGGGCCAAAACATGTACTTTAGTAAGCAACCAGAGTACTGAGTAAACGACACAGCTGTACTGCGTTCCACCTATAATTTATTAAATTAATATCTCGCGTGTACTCACACTCATACAGATATCTGCATGTCGTCGTGGTATATTAAATAATCTGTGGGTTGCTGCTCCAGCGAACTTAATTACTAAACGATAGTGATGGAACAAACGTACCTCGATTTACCATTCGCTCAGCTAATTTACTAGCATGTAGAGCTACGTTAATGATAAGTGAACTAACTCAGCTTAAAACTAACGCATCGTTTAACACACCTAGTTTACAAGTAATTATAACAGCGGTGAAGCCGCTAACTTTAAAGTTTAAGCCGTATATGAATTACCCAACTAAATAACGAACGGCAAGGCCGTTAAGAATTCGATAGCATTAATAAATCACAAAACAAAATAGGCGTTAGGTTAAAACCAAATTCAGCACAACGGTGAATGTGATGTAGCTCCCAGCGGATTACTGCAAATACAGGGGGCTTCCTTGGGGCGGCTCGAACGATACCGGGGCTAAGGAAAACCACATGCTGGAATGCACGTCACTCGACGATGCTGTAAGTCTCTGCATTATTCGGGGCAGTTTTAGCTTGAAGGCTAAGTATATATCACAAATTAGAAATTTTAGCAAGAAAGGATAAATAGCTTACCAGAAAATAATCTGCCTAACGTACACGAAAAATGTGCTAACACAACAACTTACTTTCCCATGGATGTGGGTGGAAAAAGTGGCCAAATCGCCTATGCTACATACGCCATGTCCACAGGGCCCTGATGATTCGGGATTTCGTTCCGGCCAAACGAACAGTTATTAACACTTCCCTGACATTTTTCGCAACCCGGAAAGGACGACATAAATAAAATAAAACATGTTTTATCTACGACCACCACTAAAAGTAGCCCTTTTAGCGCTAGCTTTTTTCACTAAAAGTGACGTTTTATAACTTAGCGTGTTTAAAGAAATCAGCTGTTTACTTGTAGCCCATGTGCTAAAACTGAAGTGAGGTTATAAAACTACAATTTCGAACTGGAAGTGAAGTTCTCAAGTTATTCTAGTTACTTCTTGCGTTAGAGGTAAAGTGTTTTTGAAATAATTAATGCGTTACTGTTCATATTAGTAATGGATGAAATATCTCGAAAAGTCCAAATCAGAGTAAAAGGATGCAGAGTGGCCACTAGGCATTTGTTACCTATAATAGTTAGATAGTTTCTATATGCCGATGACTTAATGGTAGTGGCGCATAGCGTAAAAGAATTACAAGAAGCTGTAAACATTTGGAAAGCAGTATTTGATGAGTATGGTATGAAAATAAATACACAGGAAACTGAAATAATGGTAATTACGAGAGGTGATCCAGACGTAAAAATTAACATCGATGGGCATGATTTAAAACCAGCGGAGAGCATGAAGTATCTTGGGTCACTTATAGACTCCAAGGAAAACACGGAAGTGAGTCGTGGGTTTTAAATAAAAGACTAAAGACTAAAATAACGGCCGCCGAAATGAAAATATTAAGGAAAATTGAAGGTGTTACAAGACTAGATAAACTGGAAAATAAAGTGATAAGAAATAGACTCGAAGTGAAACTCATTATGGACAAGATAACTGAAAGGCATCTGGGGTGGTTCGGCCATTTGGTTAGAATGGGAAGTGATAACTTAGTGAAAGAAATATGGGAGGCAGGATCGGACAAAAATAACAGGAGAGGACGACCAAAAAAAACTTGGAACCAAGAAATCGGAGATATATTAAGGGCAAGGGAATGTTCATGAAAGGAAGCAAAAAAACTGGCCAAGTCAAGGAAAGAGTGGAAAAGGTTTTGCTGTGGCAAAACAAACCCCCACAACTAACGGTACTTAAGGGGAAGCGGATAAGTAAGTAAGTAAGTAATGCGTTATGTAATGAATACACTGAGATGTGTAGTATTAATAATTAGGTACCTTTGATAACTGACTTTGAAAGTACTGGCTTCGCAAACAATCGCCCGCGCTCCAAGGGCTACTGTTTATTATGACATAAATTAGAAGTGTCGTAGATGCAAACCTCTGTTATACCTGAATTTTTGAGCCCGTGCGTGCACGTCATAACATATTGATGACATCATCTCCTAGTATGTTTATATGATCCTTATACAGTCACTAAAAGTACGTTGTTTGACACAGACTGATGCAAAATATAACCTGCAAATTTCGAATAAATCGATATTTATGGATTAATAGCAGTAAAATTAAGATCGTAGATAAAATATTGTATGCAACGCGTGCTAAGAGTCGTTTATGCACGAGACAATTTTAAACGTCGACTTTTAGCACTTGCATAAATAGCTATTATTTTATCTATGAACGACGACAAACTATATCGCCACCTAGAGACAATTAATGCCCTCGGCGGAAAGAATTGCAGATTGCATAGGAAATTGTATTTAAGCAGAACACTGTAGGCCACTGGAAGCTTAAATTTGACATACTCGTAGCATCAGTTGCCTAACCGCTAGGCGTTCCTTTCTCAGTGAAAATACTGAATTTTACTAAATCGACAATAAATTGGTCTCACGGTATGTTATTTCCAATAAGACGGTGCAGCTGCCTACAATGCTGATTTGGCACAACCTTCTATAGAAGGTTGTGTGATTTGGTGAAGCAATACGGGAACAATTTGTTTGGTAATAATGGATAGAAACTCACGGCCCTATACTATGCTTATTTAAATTAGGTATTCCTATTTTAATTTTTACCTCCTTTTACAATAAAGGAAGTATTGGATTCACCCAAAAAATTCGAAATTGAGTTTTCAACAGATCTTCACGTTTCAGAGTCCCCTGAACCCAAAAAACATATTTTGTTTCATTGGTCTGTCTTGCTGCGTGTCTGTGTGTCTGTGTGTGTGTGAACAGAATATATCAAAAACGAAAAGAGGTATGGGGTTGAAACTTCATATATAAGTTTTGTGTACTATGTAGATGCGACAGTAAGCTTTTGAAGAAAATCGCATAACCGGAAGTAGGTGTTTACTCTTGTAATTTTTCAGTTTTTTTCGATTTTTTCAAAAACGGCTCAAACGATTTTTTCAAACTTCTCATATTTATTAAATTTTTAATGCATATTGATGTGAGATATGTGATTTTCCAGTTGAATACTTCTAAAATGGGTTTCTTTTGTTTTTTTTTTCTATTTTTTGTATTAACTCCTATTTTAAATAACGGGTGTTCATAAACAGTCGTCATCCCAGTAGGTTTTGACTTCAGAAACGTATGTCTATTAAAATTGAGAAAAAATGCGCTATGACAGTACTCAATGACGTTTCATTGTGTTGTACGAATTAATCAAAGACATAACATTTTGTTTTTTAAGGCAACTGGGATGACGACTGTTTATGAACACCCGTTAGAACACCCGGTATATTATTACATTTTTGAATTTAGCTTAAAATTATAGAGAAAATTTGTCTCTTTACCTAACGCTCTATTTTACACCGTTTTTGTAGAATCTGTAATTTTTTTAAATTTTTGACAAATGCTGTAAAATTTAAAATCAAATTTTTGGCCAATTATAAGATCACTGTAAAAGGAAGTTGTGTGCGTGTATCACACCAGATTTTTAAATACTGTCTAGGAGTTCGTCTGGCAGTGCTAGGCTTAACATTGTCAACTGGTTTATTTTGGAGCTTACCTGTCCCCATAAAAGTGTGTGTCACCCCTATAGCATTCGTGCCAGCCATTGGGAACCACTGGTCTATGTTACTCTTATTCAGTGTTGCCAGATGCTTAGTTATAAATTATGGTAGGAGCAGCCACATTTTTATGGTATTTTGAAACAAATTATGGTATAATCAAGCTTTTTTTTCAGGGAGTTTTTGTAGTATTAGAAACATTATACAGTGCCTTCATAAAGTAATGGATAAATTCGTTAAAAATTCAAGGAATACCTAACTAAAAAAAAAACGCTGGGACCCGTCGATTTTTATTTTTATTTGCGCATTTTTTCAAATAACATCTATATATACAGTGTAAACCGCAGTAGTGTACCTAGGGGTGTTCTGGGACACTTCCGGTGGTTTGAAACTTGGCTAAGTGTCACGTGGCGGCCTCTGGTTTGAAACTTGGCTAAGTCTAGCCGAAGGTCACGGGTCTAGCCGGGGTCAAGGTCACGGTCATTGGCCTCTGGTGTGAAACTTGGCTAAGTCTAGTCGAAGGTCACGGGCGAGGTCACGGGCCTCACCTAGGTCACGTGCCACTTCCGGGAATTTTTTTGACTAAAAGTGTAGTTTTTGAAATTTTCCCACGCTCGAGCGTCTGGGATGCAGAAATGTCTATTCTTGCAGGATGTTATCAGTAAATCAGAAGCTATTGTTACGCTTATCAAAATTTTCTCAGGCTCGACCGGATGTGAGTCATCGTCTGACAGACATGTCTATTCTTGCAGGATGTTATCAGTAGAACAATGGCGTCCATTGTTTTAAAGTCGACACGAAATTCGAGAACAATGAAGCCATTGTTGTCTGGAGATTAAAATGTGCAAAGCTGGTAAAAAATAAACCGAATTAATTGTAGTCTAATAGTATATATCGAATTATTTCCACATAAAAAAAGATGCAATATAAAAATCCAAACCATTTTAAATATCTTGTTAGGTTTTTGTTTTATTACGCGTTCGACGAGATGTATGTCTGGATATTTAACTTGAATAGGCCGATTGGAAGCATCTTTTAGTAGATAGGTAATGTGTTCGATCCCACTGGAGGACTGTTTAAGCGGTAGACGACAGTATATAACATAATACAAAAGTGTTGGGGTGTTAGAGACATTGTTTGTAAGCAAAGTAAATATTACGTGTTTTTTCCTGTACTTTATTAAATACACAGTCTCGAGCCGATAGTTATTTATTTCGCTTGGATTTATGTACAGCATCCCTCACTTTAGCAGGAAGCAAGTTCCTAAAGAAATATTATTATGCTGTAGAGATTTACAGGTTACAGTTCGGAGTTAAAAATTTTGGATATTAGCAACAGTACCATTTAATTGCATATTGTTTTCTTTTACCAAATTTTAGATTCGATAGGTTCGAAAGCACTGCTAACAGACAGACAGAAAACTTGTAATGCAGCTGGCAAACCGAGCCTTGTCAAATATCGAACAGCAATATATATTAGTAAAAAATACCCTTCAGTTAGCAGGTTTGATGTAGTTTTAGCCAATCTTATACACATTCCAGCACTAAAAAAATGGTAGGAAGCTAACACACACATAAGTACGGTGGGTCTTAGACAGCTGAATTTTATAATACAAAACAGGAGCGATGAAAGAACCGTGTTTACCACTCAGCATTTTTCAGTTTATCCGATTCGGCAACTTCCCATATCGCAAAACAGACACCTTCTTTGTTCCTGTGTTGGCATCTTGGCTTTAAGAATGTTATGGTTTATTTACATCTTGTGTTAGCGCCCTTGGTTTTAAGAACGTTATGTAAATGAATATTTTATAGAATTTGGAAAACTAAAGAATATATTAGCAAATAATACAACTTATTTTAAAAACGCGAGGTTTATAAATACAATACAGCAAACCATAAAAGTTGGTTTTTGTTGTATAAGCAAGCCAATCCGGTAGAGAGATATTTAAGAGGGGTGATAAAATACTTAAAGAAAATATTAGCAGATAATACATTTGAAAAATCTGCACGACTAATACTCAAGATTATTACAATTAGAGACTGCAGACAAAAGGTAAGATATCAAAATTTTAAAATAAAGCCCTGAAAATAAGAACTAAATAAAACCAAATAAAAGCTATTAGGCCACAACAATACTCTAATTAATAAGGATGCTATACACGATATCCAACGGCGAGGGACAGTTCATTTTTATCGCATAAAAAACTTATTGCTTAGAAATCAGGTCCAGATACCTGTTTAATGGAAAACATTTTCTTGAATTTTCTTTAAGTCGTTAGGTTGACTGTGCCAAGTTTCCACGAAAAAACTAAAGCTCCTACAGGCCAGATTCTTGAATCAAGTAAATAATACAGCAAGGCATAAAAGTTGGTTTTTGCAATATAAGACATCCGCAAGCCAATCCTAAACTGGTAGTTTTAAATAGCAGAATTTTATAATACAAAACGAAGCGATGAAATAGTCGTCTGTTGATCATATTTTTGTAGCCACCCAGCATCTTTCAGTTTTTATAAGTTATCCTATCATCTCCTTGGTTGCAGGTGTTAATAGAGACTATATTTGCGTGTCGCCAGATGTCAGACCTGTCAAGACTTGTGTACAGTGACTATATACAAGACAGTGTGGCCATACGATTGTTGGCCGCCATTAACAGGCAAATTTGAGCGTAGAGATATACAGTGTATTTAGAAATAATCGAACGTTTTTGAGTGGTCATTATTTTGGCGCTAGTTATTTTAACTAGTTGATGTTAGTTACACGTGCAGTGTTATTTTTGGACATTGACATTTCTCATTGGCGTTCGTTCGTAGTGCTTTTAAGGTGTTACATGAAGTTTACAACCGGTTTCAGTTATGCTAGTTTACAATACAGCTAAATGCCGTCTTCCTGTTCCCTGTCTCCAAACCTCCCTGTTCTGTGCTTGGTCTTCTTCCAGGTTCCTCCATGGCTCTCCGAATACCCTCATTCCACGGTTTGCGTGGTCTACCTCTTTTTTTCTTAACTGGCGGCGACCATTTAAAGATCTTCATAAGCCACGTCGTCTCCTCTATTCTCCAATTCTGTCCACAACTGATTCTGGTGCCTCCATTCTGCGTCTTATTTCCTCGTTCGTCACTCTATCTCGTCTCGATACCTTTCCGCTTTTTCGTCCATTTGAACTGTGTTTAGTCTTCGTTTCATTTTCGCTGTTACAGTCCATACCTCACTGCCATAACATAGCACCGACTCTACCATTACTTTACCTATTGTTTTTTTTGTTTTTGTTAGAGATAGTATTGTCCCATCAAATTGATTTTAAGTACTTTGTACTATTGGAGTTCAGATCTCTTCTGTTCCCAAACCTTTTTCATCGATTGTATTGTAGCACCGAGGTATTTAAACCTGTCTTACTGCGACATCTTCATTTATTAAGACTTCATATTCTGCTTTCGAGTTGACTACTAAATACTCCGTTTCCTCTAAACTTATGCTAAGGCCTCATTTATCGTAGCACCGATGTAATCTCTTTATCATATATTCCAAGTCGAACGCATCTTGTGCTATTACAACAATAGCATAATTATAAATTGTCACATTTAAATACTGTGCAGAATATTAGTTTTTCAGGGCAATAGATGATAACATTTGACCCGCTTGCGACGCTAATGAATTATTTGACACTGACAATTTCCAATTGTCAGATTTGAAAGGTTTTATTTTCTTCCATAACCAAATGAACAGGTTCTACCAACCTCTTTGAGAACAACTTAAAAGTAACTAAATATTTTGCCTGTTAATGGCGGATATTCGCGTCGACCAATAGCGGCGAAGACATCCCTATGGCCACACTGTCTTGTATATAGCCACTGTAGACTTGTGGTTGTGAGCGTCTGAGAATGTGCAAGGTTGCTAAAAATGAACCGGATGTCTGGGGTTTCTGAGCAGGTCTGCGCGGGGGTCTGCGCGAGGGTTTGGCGGTAAATTCAAATTCTGCACAGGTTTCGCGGGAAATTCAAATTCTGCGTAGGTTTTGGCGGTAAATTCAAATTCTGTCTAGGTTTTGGCGGGAAATTCAAATTATAATCAGTGTTTTTGATGGGAAAATCTGGGAGTGTACAAGGTTGCTAAAATGTATGGGGTCTTTGTCATTATCAGTGTCTATACATTTGGTAGACAGACAGACAGGCAGACCGACAGGCAGGCAGACAGACAGACAGACAAACAGACAGACAGGCAGACAGGCAGGTGGACAGACAGACAGACAGACAGACAGACAGACAGACAGACAGACAGACAGACAGACAGACAGACAGACAGACAGACAGACAGACAGACAGACAGACAGACAGACAGACAGACAGACAGACAGACAGACAGACAGACAGACAGACAGACAGACAGACAGACAGACAGACAGACAGACAGACAGACAGACAGACAGACAGACAGACAGACAGACAGACAGACAGACAGACAGACAGACAGACAGACAGACAGACAGACAGACAGACAGACAGACAGACAGACAGACAGACAGACAGACAGACAGACAGACAGACAGACAGACAGACAGACAGACAGACAGACAGACAGCTAGACAGGTAGACAGCTGTTCCTGTAACGGTTTTATGGGCACGACGGTGTAATAAAACGACAATTGTAAATATAATTGTATTTTATTTGTCTAATGTACATGCATAAAATTATTACAAATATATGTTATACACTAGTTAATTATTGTGGTAGAGGTGTTGTTGTCATCTCTGTCTGGAGGATCTCTTCGTGCTGTTTCCGAACTGGATTTATTCAATTATTCCTGCCTCTTTTAACTCTTCTATTATACTAACAATTTCATTTATATGATTTGTATGGCCAGATGCTTGAGAGGCATACAGTAACTTTAATCGATCAACTAATTCGTTCGGATCATCCCAGTAAACATAATCCAACGGTTTATTGCTAACTTGTTTATACATTTGCTGCATACCTTTACCAGTAAGCTTTGTAGTCCTTAACGATATCGATGATGGCGTGAGTGATGATGACAGGTTAGATTTTATAAATTTCTTGTATTTCGCTTGGTTGAAACCTACCTTCTGATCATTTTTATCAAAATTTCTATGCGCTGCATTTGTTCTGTTTATGATATCATTATAATTTGCTCTATCTGTCAGCGTTGGAGTTATTTGAGGATCGTTTTTAAATAGTAATTCGTACAAACCAGGCGTACCTTCATAGTGCACATTTTTAACAATTATATCTGATTCCTTTATATCTAACTCATCTCCACCAAAATAAAATTGGTTTTTATCAAAATCATATCTAATTCCATACCTCCCTAGATTTGGTCTTTCTATAAGATAAGTGCTTACATATTTCCTAGGAAGTTCGTCATACTGTTCTAAGAAAGAACGTATAGCTTGCGGCTGAAATTTGTTTGCTATAGTTGTATTAGGTTCATCTTCGGAGGATTCACACAATACTTCATCAGCCGGGTTTGGTGTAAATAATTCTAGTTTTGGAGGATTTGATATATTGATATATTCATCATCGTCATCATCCGCGTCATAATCGTATTTAATTGGAGGATTTGATATATTGATATATTCATCATCGTCATCATCCGCGTCATAATCGTATTTAGTTGGAGGATTTGATATATTGATATATTCAGCATCGTCATCATCCGCGTCATAATCGTATTTAGTTTTTCTTTTAAGATTATATTTATCATCATCATAATTGTATTTAACTTTCTCTTTCTTTTTCAATTTGAAAGGCTTAAATTGTGATGGAGGATTCTCTTTTGTATTGATTTCTTCTGCAACACTTTGTATTTGTTCGGTAACAGGTTTAAAAAATTTACCAAGGAGCTGTTGTTGCACCAACTTACCCTCCTTAAGAGCTCGAACTTTCTGTCTTATAATATTTTTAGTTTTAATAAGTTGCTTTGCTACTTTCGTTTTCATTATTGTCACAAGTATGTAAGCGGTAGACAGCCAGACAGGTAGACTGGTAGACTGGTAGACAGGTAGACAGCTAGACAGGTAGACAGCTAGACAGGTAAACAGCTAGACAGGTAAACAGCTAGACAGGTAAACAGCTAGACAGGTAAACAGCTAGACAGTTAGAGAGACTGACAGATTCAAACTAGTTCACACGTCAACAGTTTCTTATCAAATGATAGATATCAGAACTGTTAGATGTATATATAAGAATCAAATTCATGACGATAGCGTCCACCAATCTGAGTTCAGTTATTCGCTAGAATTGTCTGAAATATGATTGAGGATAATGTTTACCACCACTGTTTTCTTTCATATGTTCGTGCAATGTGCAAGCAATACATTTTCGTCCTTCTTGATCGGTTTCCCCTTTACATTTTGGACACTTATACTTAACTGGTACAGGCATCTCTCTCACTCCTATTTCTATTACTGCTCACAATCTGTACAATAAATGGTGTTAAGAATGTCTGCCTGTCTGTCGGCCTACCTATCTGCCTGTCTGTATGTCTATCTACCAAATTTATAGACACTAATAATGGAGGTCATTAACTACCACACGTCAACAGTTTCTTATCAAATAATAGATATCAGAATTGTTAGATGTATATATAAGAATCAAATTCATGACGATAGCGCCCACCAAGCTGAGTTCAGTTATTCGCTAGAATTGTCTGAAATATGATTGAGGATAATGTTTACCACCACTGTTTTTTTTCATATGTTCGTGCAATGTGCAAGAAATACATTTTCGTCCTTCTTGATCGGTTTCCCCTTTACATTTTGGACACTTATACTTAACTGGCACAGGCATCTCTCTCATACCTATTTCTATTACTGCTCACAATCTGTACAATAAATGGTGTTAAGAATGCCTGCCTGTCCGTCTGCCTGTCTGTCTGTCTGTCTGTCTGTCTGTTTGCCTGCTTACCTGCCTGCCTGCCTGCCTGCCTGCCTGCCTGCCTGCCTGCCTGCCTGCCTGCCTGCCTGCCTGCCTGCCTACCTGCCTGCCTGCTTGCCTGTCCGCCTACCTATCTGTCTGCCTGTCTGCCTGTCTGCCTGTCTGCCTGTCTGCCTGCCTGCCTGCCTGTCTGCCTGCCCGCCTGCCTGCCTGTCTGCCTGTCTGTCTGCCTGTCTGTCTGTCTGTCTGTCTGTCTGTCTGTCTGCCTGCCTGTCTGTCTGTCTGCCTGTCTGTCTGTCTGTCTGTCTGTCTATCTGTCTGTCTGCCTGTCGGTCTGCCTGTCTGTCTGTCTGTCTGTCTGCCTGCCTGCCTGCCTGCCTGCCTGCCTGCCTGCTTGCCCGCCTGTCTGCCTGCTTGCCCGCCTGTCTGCCTGCCTGCCTGCCTGTCTGTCTGTCTGTCTGTCTGTCTGTCTGTCTGCCTACCTGTCTGTCTGTCTGTCTGTCTGTCTGCCTACCTGTCTGTCTGTCTGTCTGTCTGTCTGTCTGTCTGTCTGCCTGTCTGTCTGTCTGTCTGCCTGCCTGTTGGTCTGCCTGTCTGTCTGCCTACTAAATTTATAGACACTGATAATGGAGGTCATTAACTTTTATGCCTTGCTGTATTATTTACTTGATTCAAGAATCTGGCCTGTAGGAGCTTTAGTGTTTTCGTGGAAACTTGGCACAGTCAACCTAACGACTTAAAGAAAATTCAAGAAAATGTTTTCCATTAAACTGGTATCTGGACCTGATTTCTAAGCAATAAGTTTTTTATGCGATAAAAATGAACTGTCCCTCGCCGTTGGATATCGTGTATAGCATCCTTATTAATTAGAGTATTGTTGTGGCCTAATAGCTTTTATTTGGTTTTATTTAGTTCTTATTTTCAGGGCTTTTTTTTTTAATTTTGATATCTTACCTTTTGTCTGCAGTCTCTAATTGTAATAATCTTGAGTATTAGTCGTGCAGATTTTTCAAATGTATTATCTGCTAATATTTTCTTTAAGTATTTTATCACCCCTCTTAAATATCTCTCTACCGGATTGGCTTGCTTATACAACAAAAACCAACTTTTATGGTTTGCTGTATTGTATGTATAAACCTCGCGTTTTTAAAATAAGTTGTATTATCTGCTAATATATTCTTTAGTTTTCCAAATTCTATAAAATATTCATTTACATAACGTTCTTAAAACCAAGGGCGCTAACACAAGATGTAAATAAACCATAACATTCTTAAAGCCAAGATGCCAACACAGGAACAAAGAAGGTGTCTGTTTTGCGATATGCGGAAGTTGCCGAATCGGATAAACTGAAAAATGCTGAGTGGTAAACACGGTTCTTTTATCGCTCCTGTTTTGTATTATAAAATTCAGCTGTCTAAGACCCACCGTACTTATGTGTGTGTTAGCTTCCTACCATTTTTTTAGTGCTGGAATGTGTATAAGATTGGCTAAAACTACATCAAACCTGCTAACTGAAGGGTATTTTTTACTAATATATATTGCTGTTCGATATTTGACTATACTCGGGCCGCCGAACAGATAGAATGGAGCAGGCAACCCAAATAACATATTACAAAGGTCACTTGATAATATTTTAATTATAATTACCAAAAAGGATCGGAGATGCCGACCCTTACAATTAGAACTAATTTCAATAATTGTCATTAAACAACTTTTTGAGGTTATGATGCAAATAGAAATGTCGACCAACTTAAAAGTCAAGCCTGACATTTGTGCACTTGTAATTGAAAATGTTTAGGCCTGTGGCATGGCTCTTCCTAAATCTCATTATTGGCTGCGGCGTCGAAACCAAAACACGTTGCCCGTGATATGGTTAAGTTTGTAGCGTTTTTTCTTTGGAGTTCCTTTATTCAACCATTTACAAGTATTTCAGTAGTACCCCTCTATAATGGGTAAATTATTATTTAAACATTATTTGGAGCAATAAAACTTTGATAGTGATTTATTTACGTCCCAGTGTGTACATAATAAATAAATTAACAGTCCGTTAGCTGACATGCAGCCGCAAATCATAATCCCCTTTGGAAACTTCGCAGTTCCTTTAATGCCGTTTTTATGAAAAGCTTCTGATTTACTCTTTCTAATTCATCTAATATGGTCTCCAATGAAGTAATAAAAAAAGTTAGAACTGCTAAAATACAACTAAACACCATATAAAGGTTAATTCATATGTATGGTCATTAAATTAAATAAGTGTATAATAACATCAGTAATAGCTTAACTAAAATTAATCACATATAGAAAAAATTGCATTCATGTCTAGACAAAACTTTTGAGAACCAAAACCTTCATTAGGTAAATCAGATAAGAGTACATTTACATTTTCTTAAAAAATCAACACGTTTTGTCAGAGTTTCTCTCTTTTCTATTAGAACGTGCCTATTGTCTTGACATTTTCTCTATTGAAAACCCATTTTATGTACCACTCGCCCAAAGGAATGTAATTTCTCAGTGAAATTAACACCCCCCTTCATTTTGTTCGACTTCGAATACAGCTTTCATTGTAGGTCTCTTTTTATGGCAAAGTCACACTTGGGATTACTTCTTCTTTATATTGATCGACAGATGACCTGGGGTAAGTTTAGTAATTTGTTTTTTTGGAGAAGTAAATTTTCTTCCGCCACTTTGTTGGGCTCCTCTAATAGTATTTAGGCCAACATCGGTTGCTTTAGTCACTCGTTCTTGCAAAACGACTGAGAAAAATTGCAATAGTCGCTTTAGATTCTTTCACGTCCTTGACTACGAATTAGTTTCTTACGGTTACCCATAATGCAGGCAGCTCTATGAATAATTAAAATTTCCTTAAGAGACTACTTTAGAAGTCAATATTTTATACTTGCATGTAACTTTGAAAACAGCAGTAGAGATGCACAATTTAGTCCTTGTAAATGGTTGAATAAAGGAACTCCAAAGAAAAAACGCTACAAACTTAACCATATCACGGGCAACGTGTTTTGGTTTCGACGCCGCAGGCAATAATGAGATTTAGAAAGAGCCATGCCACAGGCCTAAACATTTTCAATTACAAGTGCACAAATGTCAGGCTTGACTTTTAAGTTGGTCGACATTTCTATTTGCATCATAACCTCAAAAAGTTGTTTAATGACAATTATTGAAATTAGTTCTAATTGTAAGGGTCGGCATCTCCGATCCTTTTTGGTAATTATAATTAAAATATTATCAAGTGACCTTTGTAATATGTTATTTGGGTTGCCTGCTCCATTCTATCTGTTCGGCGGCCCGAGTATAGAATCAGCTTTTGCTCCCAACGAATTATCTGAAAGACGATTCGAAAACAACGCAGATGGAGATGATAGGGACAACAATATTTCATTGGAACAATTAATAGATGAGGATTAAGAGGCGGCCGACGAGGATACTGCGAAAGCAAATACCTCAACGTCTTCGTTCAGTGATTTGCTACCAACACCAGAAGCAAAGGAAAAACTGAACAAAACTAACTTCCGCTTAGCGCTCAACTATAAAGCCCAAAAAGTTACCAAGGATATATTTGCAACAAATATGTCTAATAAATCAGGTACCACTTCTAAACGAAAAATACAGCCGAATAAAGAAAACGCTTGGTACTATTCGTTCTACGACTTGGACGAAGTTGTTAATATAAGAATGTGTGTAGAATATCATGCCTGGGTGCATAAACAATGTATTGGTTTTACCGAAATTTGCCAAAATTGTGAAAACTAATTGTTGTTGCAACATTGACATGTGGTTTTTCTAGCCTAATTTTTTTGCCTTATCAAAAGCGCATGTTTATATTAATGCCAAATGCTGACTTTTTTTATTCGTTTTCAAATTGTAACGTTTAGTTTAGGTACTTCATATACGATATTAGCATTTTGTCAATAGAATATTGTAATTCAGTACTGCTATAATTGTTTTGGTAGACATATGCTATTTCCTGAAATACAGATTGAAACAATAATGTTGGGCCCTGTTCGGGTCAAGTACCTCCCTAGGTAATGTTAATTACATCAATTTGCTAATTAAAAAAATGCAGTTGACTAGATGCGAATTTAGGACGATTTGAATGCCTGAGAGTGCCATTTTAGAGTCTGGGAGTTCTCCGGGCGAACCCGATCGCTGGTCGCGTTCGGCCACGAAGGCGAGTCGGACCCTGAAACGTGAAGATCTGAAGAAATATCTGAAGAAAAATTTTTCATGATTCAAATGCTTCTTTCGCCTTTTAGACGAGAGAAGCAAAATTAATGAATGTCTTTGACATTTACGTATTGTTTAAAACATTCTCATACCCCTAAATTACAGTTGCATTAACATTATGCTCCCATCGCTTCGTTAGTCTCACAAAAGTGTTTCTACTTCAATACGCTCTTATTGGTATTTCTTTGATTATAATCTCGACAATTCTTCCTTTACCGGAATCATTTAAATAAAGGTGTATCTTTTCGAATAACTCATTCTGGACTTTGATGCCAGCTAAAAATGGGACAGTTAATTTAAATGCAGAAATTACTGAGGTAAATACTATTCCACAAGTCGAGTTTCCATTGAGCAAAAATAGGTGTACCCGATTTTTCTGGCGACAATCGTATATTTATGAAAAAGCATGCTATAAACGAAAATACTACCTGTAAGAGATAAAACTTCGTCAGTAATTTAAGCCGAACATATTAAAATTATAATGCCCAAATATTTTTACAATAGGCGCTTACTCGCAAAGCAATAATAGTATTTAACATTACTAGCTTGGTAAGAGGGTTTTTTACTGGCGAATAGTAGTCACCTTTTTGTGCCAGTAAAACGTGATACATTGCGTGTATTCTTGAATGTTTTATTTGTTCCTCACTTGTAAATAACTAGAAATTTACCATTTATTCAAAATGTCAAACTGAAAAACAACTAAATTCATCAATATGACACATACTAAGGAAGACAGCTCTGGCTTTGGACGCTATCAATTATCTATGGGCACGCTTTAGTCCAGTCATTATAATATTTTAGGTTACAAAAGGTCATGAAGTTTTGAAACTTGGCAGGAATGTCGACCCATATGCCCTAACTATGGCTCTTAATTTGCGACCTCAGGAGGTCGCCGCTCGCGCCGCCATCTTAGAAAAATGGCGCCCAAAAACAGTTTTTGGCGTTTAAACTCCGTTCCTGTTAATCCTATACAAAAAAGTTCTTATGATAAATTAAAGAGAATAAAATTTGCTGCTAAACAATATTAATAATATTTTTTTGTCAGATTGTTAGCTTTCGAGTTAAAGGGCTTAGAAATAAAACGAACATTTTGAATTCGCAAAAAATCTGTATTTTCAACAGTTTTTTCACATTAACCACAAATTAACTTATCTGTACAGAAACATTATTAAAACCAATACATATTCCAACTCGTTTCTACACCACTCATGAGGTAGAGGTGCATTGGCGCGTTTTTTTACGTGGTTTCCCCAGTAGGCCTAATCCGCAATCCAATTGATTACCTACTTGCTTTTCCGCAGCTTTGCACGTTGCGATAGTTTTGGCGCAAATGATTTTCAGAGTCACCAGCCTCTTCTTCTTCTCTTTCATTCTCCTCGTACATTTGTAAGGAGTCAAGAATATCTGCAGCCTCATTATCGTCCTCTTCGTCAGAATCTTCCACAATGTCAGGAATGTTTCCACAAGCATTGCAATAGAAAAAGAGTGCCGAACATTTTAACCCGATCTTCCGACACCCGCATGCCGTCCCACAGCCTTTTTTACATCTGCAAGAAATTGACTGGAGAAGTATATCGGGGGGTGGCTGTTGTGTTGTGCGAACAACATTAAGCCCTGTTCTTGTTTTCTGCTAACCGTATTCCTCCGTGTTTTTCGTAATGCCATTCCACATCTGAACTTGATGATATGTCCGTAGACAATGCTGACGTGCAGAATCTTCTGTGGGAGGCAGGGAGGTAAGGTTAAATTTGTTTTTGGAAACAGCCTTCACAAAACATTCGTATTGGAGGGAATCCAATGAGTCGTTTTCATGCGATGCACTGCAGCTGTAGCGAGAGCATTAACGTCTGCTTCTGGATGTTGAAAGATTTTAATAGTATTAGCCAACTTGTCGTTTTTTTTAAGGAGGTTGAAAAATTTGATTTTCCCCTGGTTGAACAGAGCACAATTGGTATCGCAACCACTGAATGCATGGAAAAACTGAAAATTCTTCGCTACGGTATCCTTGTAGTTGAGGCTTTGCCCAGAAAATATCTGTTCCGCAATCTTTCCTCTGGCTGGTTTCCGCAAAAAAACATTGGCATGATCTCGTGCCCTTGCGGTTAACGGAACCAATAGATTCTATGTCTTCCCCTACAACATAAACAAACGGATATGAAGAGAACATATCGAGCGCTGTTTGGACGATGAGCAAATCCGCATCCTCCACGGATTGCTTTACTGTATAACCATGCTCTTCAAACTTCTTCATTAACATAGGAATTAAACGCCTTTTGTTCGAATCGGTGGACAGAAACTTTTCTTGCGAAACAATGGAAATCATTGCTTCGTCGAAAACGCTATCAGAGCAGGTTTGCGACCTGAAACATCGATGTCTTTCCGCGCTTTTCGTGCTCATGCTATCGAAGTTATCCGGATAACCGCCAAAAACTATACATGCGTTTGATTCTTAGTGCCGCTTAACGTATTCCACATAAAGTATACAATTGTTCCGAACGAATCGTTGCGATGCCATACCACTCGGTGCAACAAAAATCCACCATCCAGAACATGAAAGCTTCGGCTCTGTTGTTCAGGTGGATCAATGGGCATGAATGCTTTGAACAAAGAAGATTGGTTGGTACTCAGTATGGCCTCTCTTTATCTCGAGCAGATTTGAAAACGTACATGCGGTAGCGGTTTACATGCGTTCCAACGTCGAAATTAATATTCTTCGGCGGATACAAACAACTGGCATTGTGCATGTGTGTAAACGTAACCCAACGTTGTAAACATGACAGCAGGTGTTGGGGTCCCACGTGTCATTGTATGTAATGGATATACTAGTAATTTTGTTAGGTAAAAATAGATATAGTGAAAAAATTCGTGTGAAAACGCAGTTTTTTCGCTAATTCGAAATTTTCGCTCTACTTCCCATCCCGCTAACTCGAAAACTATTAATCTGACGAGAAAAATGTTATAAGTGTTGTTTTGTAGAAAATATTATCCTCTTTAATTTATAATCAGAACTTTTTTGCATAGGATTAACAGGAACGGAGTTATACCTCAAAAACTGTTTTTGGGCGCCATTTTTCTAAGATGGCGGCGCGAGCGGGCAACCTCCCGAGGTCGCAAATTAAGAGCCATCGTTAGGGCATATGGGTCGACATTCCTGCCAAGTTTCAAAACTTCATGACCTTTTGTAAGCAAAATCCGTTTTATTTCCTTTTAATGACTGTACTACTTGTAAAATTTTACTGGCTAGCCAGTAAAAAACTTGCTGGCCTGCCAGTTAAGAAACATTTTCAAGGTGAATACAGTGACTTGATAAATTGATGTTTACAAGTGAGGAACAAATAAAAACAGTTTTTAAAGTGCACTCAAAACTATTCATTGTACAACATTATAACTAGTATATTTTTCATTTGTTTGAGTTTGCTGGTTTAACAAGTCTTAACAATAGGGGTACATATGGCAAGCCAGCCCATTTTCCGTGATAGATCCATTATTCTTAATATAGTTACAAATGAAAACTGCTACCTGTAAGAAGTAAAAAGTGTGTTGTTCTCGGCTCTTCAGCATACATACTGAAATTTTAATGTTGAGGAGCTCCCGTTGTTCAGAATCCCTTAAATTTAAACCCCTCCTTTAGCTCGTTCTAATCTGATTTAAGAAATAAAAACTCAATCTGAGTTGTACACAGCATCCCATCCCCTTTAAGCCAGTCGAACGTTTTTTCCGTCGTCTATGATCTCCAAACAAAGAAAGTTTTTCTTTTGCTCTAGTGGTGTTATGCTCGCTTGGTTTTGTAATCTGACGTGGAATGGCTCAATCTGTGCAGTCTTATCTGTACTTTCGGAGAAGCGAAAAAGAGAAACAATATTTTATCAAATTCATGCCAGTGTTGCTGTGCGCAGACGACGTGCATGGATGAAAAAATAACGAGTGTTTAATTAAACCTGGAATAAGGTCGTCTTTGTTTTTCAGTGTCGCTTCGTTATCCCGCCAGATACGGCAATTATAGCAGACAATATAAGACATCAAAAGTTTTGCTTTGCTTTGAATTCCGGCTCTAATTATTCCATCAGGTAACCTAATTATGTTTGTTTTCCGGCGTAACAACTCGGATTTCGGCGGCGGAATTTAAAATGGATGAGGAAATTTAGAGAAATCAGCCGGGATTACTCCGAAATGTTTAAGTAATTTACCCTGTTCAACTCTTGGAGCTAAATAAACAATTAATGCTGGCTCCGAAGAACTTCGCCGCGAAAACTTATGCAGAGGTATTGGATTCGTTGGTGTGGAACTATTTCCTCCCGGTTTGGTTTAAATTAACATTGCTTGCGATTGTAATGGTGTAACCGCGCAGTGTCTGCTTTATAATGGTTTCTATGAATATTCATATATCGAATCTGGCCTGGATATTTAAAAGTAGTTTCCTAAATAATTATATTCTACATCTACGATCAGTGTAATATTGTTGACCTGCTCGCATATCATAATGATAACGCTATGGCCGTCAGTTTGATTGCCATACTGACTTACTTCATCAGACTCTAAATACTCTAATGACTTCATTATAATACAAATTCATTACTAATGCTACTAACGAAATTGCTAACAGAGCATATTCGCTGTATTCGTTTTAAAATCTTTTGTTCATTTTTATCTTCAGTTATTTTATTAATTTTTGCGAGCAGATACAGTTTTGCATGCGATTCGGATATTAACTAGTCATTATTAGGGTCCAGATTTAATGATAAGACAATAAATCCACAAAACTGTAATGGTTCTCTAAACCAAACTTTGAAGTAAAGAGTATAAACAATATGTATATTCCTAGATGTAACTGCAGAATTTGCGGAGACATTTGCAGTAGTGCAGTCGACAGTGATGTAAAATTACCGTAATATATTTTTTTGGTAATTTACCAAGGTAATTTACCGTTTTTTTTTACCGGAATAGATTCTCTGGTAATATATATTTTTTGTAAATTACTTGGTAATTTATGTACTTTGTAAATTACTAGGTAATTTACACTTTTTAGTAAATTACCTAGTAATTTATACTTAGAACATTAATAGAAAATTAAGAAATTATTATACCGTTATTACTTAAGAAGGACAATACATACTATTTCATCGTGATTGTATTTAAAATAAAACAATACATATTAAACAATAATTATTTTTATACGTTTACATTATGTAGAATGTAAGCACAACCGCACAATACAAGACAAGGTAAATGCTAAAACTAAATTAAACACATACACTATACTTTCATAATAAAAAACAAATACATAATTGTTAATGCTCTTCTGCTTCTGGTTCTGGTTCTAGTATGTTCACATCCGAATCCGAATAATCTGATGATTCTTCTGATGAAGTGAAAACTTCAGACTCTCTCTCTCTCTTTAGAATTTTATTTTCGAAAAGGTTTAAATTGTTCTGTATATAAACCAATTTCCCAGCCCTATCATTAGTCAATCTGTTACGTTTTTTTTATGTGTGTAGTCCCGAATGTAGAAAATGATCGTTCCGTGGCTGCTGAAGTGGGGGGACAGTTTAAAATTTCCGAAGCTACTTTACTTAACTTTGTTGTTGAACATTGTAATTTCCACCATATTACAGCAGGCAATTTTCCTTCATCTAGACTTCTCCATACAAATTCTTTAGCAAAAATAGTGCAATTTCACTCATAATAGTCCCCAAATGATTATCCTGCAACATAAATGATGATACTTTGGCTTCAATATATTCATCATTGCTCAAGTTTTTTCCAATAAAATAGGGATCCAGCAAGTTAGCTGCCAAATGAACAGGTCTTAATTATGCAGGTAATACTTACATTTTAATAAAAATAAAACCGGGTTCAGCAATCTACTGCTACCAACACGAACAGAACACAATCATGTTAGTACACACACACCCTTGAGACTTGAATGACTGGAACCCATAGATAAATGGAACCTGAACGTGCGTAATTAATAAACCCAAATCTCGTACAATTTAAAAATAAAATAAGATATGATTGCAATTTTTGCACTGCAGATTTGCCAAGGGCAAGATTGCTTTGTTTAATCTAAAATATAAGCGCCATCGCCGCGAACGCAGCAAGCGATTTTGTTTCAAATTTCAAGGAAAGTTGAATATGATGTTCGTAATTATTTACCTATCCGTAATTTCTCGGTAATTTACCGGTAATTTATGACGTAATTTTCGGTAATCAAAAAATGGTAAATTACTATAAATTACGGTAAACAATTTCAGAAGTTACAGGGTAAATTACAATTTTACATCACTGGCAGTCGACTAGGTGGGCGCGTGACTCTTCATTGTATAGTATTTGAGCAACTAAACGGTCGGTCTTATAAATGCCACTGATATGACGTTAACTTTAATTCGCTGTTAAAATAAACAAAAACGCATCAAAACGTTGGCGATTATGACATTTTCTTCGTTAGTAAAAAAATTTTGATGCGTTTTTGTTTATTTTAACAGCGAATTAAAGTTAACGTCAGATTAGTGGCCTTTATAAGACTAGCTGTAAGACTTTTTAAACTAAGATAATAATTAGGAGGCGTGTCAGTGGGGTTTTATTACCCGTAAACGTCTCTCAAACATAAATATAAATTGCAGTACAGTGAGAGAAGAGTAATTATTTAATTAGCTGTGCACTATTAACTATTACACACAATCAGCTTGGAGTTATTTTAATAAATATTATGAAAAAAAATCACCGGAAATATTGTTGCTATAAAGCAATAGGGCATTCGTATTTTAGCAATTTATTACTCTACACTTTAAAAATCAAAGAACAGTTGATGGTAGTGATGATAACTTTTATTACATTTTGACCTGCTCAAAAATATTCAGCGTACCTCACTGAGTACTTGCACATTGTGTTACTATCTTCACAACGAGCACCATAATCATGATTTTGGAAACTCTGTTTTCAAAATCAGATATGGTTCTGGATTTTTACGTGAGAGAGCACATGCTACGATTTTGGCAAACGAAGCAGAACATCTCAACGGTAGGTTTCCTTGTTGGATTATTTGTTTAGATTCTATGCGCTTCTGTTTTAGCTACTTCTAGTTATGGAGCAATACATTTTGTCGTGCGAGCCCAGGGCCCTTCTTTTCGTTTTACTAATTTGTTGTATGAGGATTCCATTTCTGCAAGAGGTTCATGTCACATTCCTCTTGAGGGCCGCATCGTCGAGAACTTTACCTTATCCGCGCTGGAAGATTGCAGCTCAGAACCGCTGTTTACACCTGGCGTAATTATCTAACCTCTTTGACGCTTATCGACAGGGCTTTTGATACGTCTGCTTGTTACCTGGGGGGTTAGCTACAGAAGGTATATTTAAATCTACTCTATTTTTCCTGCGTCAAAATTTTGAACTGCGACCTAACCTGTAATATGGGATTCCTTTTAATGTGTTCAATGTTTCGTGATAGTTTTTGCAGTATTCATCAAATATCATATCCTCTTTACGTTTAAATAATTATCAGCATCACGTAGCGCTTACCTGTGTAGAGCTAATTACGTTGAATTATTTTGAAGCATTCAGACCACGGTTTACAAGCTGTCACTGCCATATCAATTTTGGAATGTATTTCACATACCATCCGAGTTGCTATTATTTTGGTTTTTGATCTTGTAAAGCAATTCTGCATGTTGCTCCTTTGTAATGTAAAGTTTTGGATTTTGACATCATGCTAGTGACCGAACATCACGGTTGAGTTAAACTTAGCTAATCTCCTACTTACAAGACATAACCTTAATTTATTTTCTTTACCCGACATAATGAAACTAATGATGATTATTAATTAATTACTAAGCAATTTTCGGGTTATATAACGCCCTACTATGAACCAAGAACTTGGAGTCATTAGATCTTTTTTGTTAATTATTAATTAGATGAGACTGTTCTTGTATCTGTCGATTTAGTATCAAATTCAATCCGAACCATAAATTTACACTTTAATATGCTATCACGGCTTTGCGCTTTTACCGAATAATCTGTTAGTAAAGAAAATTGCTAATTTTACAGTCAATTTCTGGTCTCTTTTTCATACTACGTATTTGTACTAAATATTCATAAATGTATTATATACTTTGATGACTTTTAGAGTGACCCTTTTACGAGTGTGATATTTTCCCGCTATTGGGATAATTATTGTCCTGCATTGTCGTGCTTTGTGTATGTACTACCGAGTACTCTTTGACTGATGCTATTGTACTACCATGATATTTATGCCTGCGAATTTTATTTGAGCCCTTGCCATTCTCTCGTTTTTAGGGATTGGTTAGTAGCGCTTTTTGATGTATACATTTGTACAAAGTTGCATTATTTGTTACTAGACTTCCATATTTTTTTCTTACAGTTTAAGATCAGAGTCTTTTGTTTAACCCATGACTAGCTTCGACTGAGAAGTTTGCTTCTCTCCTACTTACTGTCAGAGTGAGCTTTCAGCTTTCACGGTCATTGTCACACCAACGCGATACTCGTCATAAAATCCTATTGGATGCATCTTTCATTAGCTGCAAATCCCCATTCTTCTTTAGCAGCAAAATTCGCCAAGCCATTGAGAGACTTTCCCCTTTCTTCTCTGTGGAAAGTGCTATTCTTTAAGCCCCGCTCACCGTCACTCAACCGCGACGGCACTTGCGTATAAATTCTCGCCTTCCTCCTTACGATCGTTAGAAGGGTTTCGCCTGTGCTGTTGTTGAGTTACCGTGCTTTCATATCCCTTCCCTTGCAAGAGAGTTTCGCCTCTGGCGTAGTTTACACGTTGAGTTACCGTGCTCTTTTGTTTTCCTCATAATGAAGCCCCTTAGTGGGCGAAACGTTGAGTTCTTCGACCTAAATAATGACACAGTTCAATCCGGGAAGCCGTTTGTTACCATAATGATATCCATTACGATTCTTATAACACAAATAACTATTATGAGCACTCTTATCAGCCTAATTATAATTATCTAAAGTAAAATACACCAATTTTCCATTGTTTGCATTTCTGAACGAATTCTCTAGAAGGTTTTCTTGCCGAGATTCATATTGTTAACTATATGTTTGAATAATAGTGATGGTATTTTTATAGAGAGCGTGTGGCCAACTGGGAAAATGTTTGCGCCTGAAGTCGGCAGTTAGTGGGTTCGAGCCCCACATCCGCACATTGGTAACATCAAATGCTCTGTGGCCATCACACTAATACCTTTGGTGGTCGTGACCCTTGGAAAAGGCATTCTTTCTACTAACTCAATGGGATAAGCTAGCCACCTTTCTGGGTCACGGCCGAAGAAGGCTTATAAAACCGCGGCATTAACAAACTATCAAGTTATATTACGAGGAAGAGGATGGAATTTTTATAAATTTTTCCTATAAATTCTTAAACTTGAATATTGTATTTGGTTGCTAGCAAACGTGTTTTGTAAACAACGCATTTTTCGTATTATTTAATGATGATGTTCCACTATGTAAAAGTATGTGCCAGTCCCTCATTACTATATTTATTAGATATACATCAATAGGACGCTTTCTCATTTTTGAAAACGATGTGTTGGTAGAATAAATTTTTGTTTCATAAAACCACGTTATTTGCATCTATCAAAATGCATTGTTGAATCCAGTACCACTATGAAATGCACATGGAATAAAGAATTTTGCTTCTTTTTATATTCTTCTATTTTTATACACTGATGCTTCTTAAATCTTATATTATAAAAGCCGATGCCGCCGGCCGTCCAGACCGTAAGCACAAGTGGCGCCGGCACACGCAGCATGAAGGGCCTGCATACAACTACCACAAGCGCGCTTGCTATATAGGTTTCTATAAGCGCAGGTTTCTGTAAGCGCACATGCCGACCGTAAGCACGTGGCGCCGCCACACGCAGCCAGACGTAGGCTGGCTACGCGCGTTCTAGTTATTCTATAGACGAGCACATCGAGCACCCATACCAATACTTCTTTGCATTTTCTTATATAAGTTATTTCTTATCAAAATAATTTTTTATCTAAGCTTGTATATCGTTTCCTTTAAATGTCAGATAGTTGTGGTATTACACTTTGTCATATTAATCATTTATCTGGTATATCATTTAAGTTCTGTTAACTAAACCTGATTACAGCTTATTTAATGACATTTTTAAACATAAAACCCTTTAGTCAAGTTGGGACATGCATCTTTCATTATTCTTAATTAAGTATTATTTTTTATGGGCAAACTGTATATAAGTTATGTACGTTGACAAATATTGATAGATTTTAATTTAATACGTCCTATTAACGTTATTTCACAGATTATTTCAGAACTTATTGATCAAGCATTAAATCGTTTACCTTATTTATAATAAATCCTTTTTTTTTCAGATAAGTTTCGCTACAATCTTTGAAAAACGACACTATTCTAATCTTATTTACAAATTTTATGGTACTTCCTCACAGTAATTAGATCGCTGCTACAGCCAATTGTAAACTCTAACCAGGTCATAGCAACGTCCTCATAAGATTTACATTCTATGACGCTGACATTCCATTACTTTATAAAGTATAACCAAAAATTATTGTCGTATGGCTATGAAATAGTTCCTAATTTATGAATGCAACTACATTTATACTTAAATGTCAAACGTGACATTTGCTTTTTATGTGAGTTATAGTTGCATTCATAAATTAGGAAGTATTCCATGGCCATACTAGATGAAAATAATTTTTGATCATACTATATGTACAGTCGTGTGCAAATAAATCTGGGACAGTGTTTTCTTCACATGCATATTGAATTAACAATTGAAGAATATCTCCATGAATTTCCTCTTATCAGAAAGAGTTACAGATTTCATTACCTGTTAAAGTTTAATGTAACTCTTTCTGATAGCAGGAAATGCAAGAAGTTATTCTTCAATTCTTAACTGAACCTACATATGAAAAAAACATTGTCCCAGATTTATTTGAACACGACTGTACATGTGAATATATAGCATTGTACATGTCAATATACAGGGTGCCCGTTTTTGGAGCTCCACCATGGGGATCTCGGTAACCATAAGAGATACGAGGTCGGTTAAATTGGGGCAAAGTTGCGCAATTTGGAGCTCAATAATATGCCGGTTTAAAATTTCAAAAATTCCGATTACCTCCGGAGATATCCGAAAAAAACCGGAATTTTGGAAATACGTTTTTATTTTTTCCTCGGCTTATTTGGTGACCTAATTCAAAATGAGTGACACTTCGTCATTGCAACTTTTCCTCCTCTACAACCTGCCGATGTCATATTTGAAATCAGACGTTTCGATTTTCGACAATCATCATCAACTTTGGTTTTTCTTATGGGCACTATCTTGGATTTTCACATTTTTGAATTCAGCTTTGTTTTCTGATTACGGTGATGTATCACATGTTAAGGTTCAGTGTTGCAGTTTGGGTGAAATATCAAAAATTATGTTTTGCAAAGACTGCCTTGGATATAACATCCATACTTTTGTTTAACAAAGGCATTGTTGACAGTTCGATTTAAGTTGGCTTAACGTCACCTACAGTTACAAAATTAGTATAAATTTATTAACAAAATGCTCTTTTCAACTGAAGAAAAACGAGATATGCTAGAAGTTTATTTATTTGACAGTAGGATATAAAAAAGGAGAAAATTATGTTTTAAATTTACAACATAGGATAAAACTAAATTTTGAGAAACAAGTAAATAAAGAAAATTATAAGAGGTGCTCGAAGGGTTCACCCTCCACTTCCAAGCACAGCTCTATGCGTCTTCTTAAATTCTGCATTGATCTTAAAACGTCCCTTCTTCTTATTTTGGTCCTTAAAGTTGTGATGATCTTCCTTCGCAGCTCATTAATATCGGCGGGTACAGATTTATAAATGAGATCTTTCATAGTTCCCCATAAATAGTAGTCTAATGGGGAAAGATCTGGTGAACGTGCCGGCCAACGTATGTCTCCACTGTTTGAAATGACTCTACCCGGAAATATTTCAGACAAATAATCAGCCACTCTCCTAGCATTATGTGGCGGAGCACCATCTTGCTGGAACCAAAGGTTATTCAAGCGGTTGAGGCAAATGTTGTCATCGATGTAATCCGTAAGGTAGGTCCTTAAAAAGTGCAAATACCCATCTGCGGTCAAATTGTCTTCGTAAATGTATGGGCCAATGATCGTACCGCCAAATAAACCAACCCATACATTTAGCCCGAAACGTGCTTGTGGTCGACGTCCTTGGTGTTCGTGTGGATTTTCAGTGGACCAGACATGTTCATTGTGACGATTGAACATGCCTGAGTTGGTAAATTTGCACTCGTCCGTGAATATCACGTTGGAAAGAAAATGGGGATTTTGTTCCAACCGTGCCATGATATTCCTACAAAACGCTGCCCTCCGTTCAGTATCTCCTGGATGCAAGACTTGGGTGATATGAATTTTAAACGGGCGATATTTATGTTTTTTCAAGACTCTCCACACTGCTTGATGTGATACGTTAATTTCGTCTGCTATAGCCCTTGTTGAAGTTGAAGGATTATCTTGAATCTAATGAAGAATTCAATTCATTGCCGTTTATTATTTTTGAGAAAGTTTTAACAATTTACTCACCGCCTGTAAAATTTCCACTTCATTCGCATTTGGTCTATGAACACGTCTTCGAGGCTTAGAAAATGCACCAAACTCGGCTAAATTTCTATGAAGGAATAACAAATAATTTTGAGCTGGTTGTTGTCTTTCTGGATACCGCTGTAAATATCTTTCCGAAGTAACTTGCGCATTTCGATGCGAAGCGTAATAAATTTCTAGCATATCTCGTTTTTCTTCATTTGAAAAGGGCATTTTGTTAATAAATTTATACTAATTTTGTAACTGTAGGTGACGTTAAGCCAACTTAAATCGAACTGTCAACAATGCCTTTGTTAAACAAAAGTATGGATGTTATATCCAAGGCAGTCTTTGCAAAACAGAATTTTTGATATTTCACCCAAACTGCAACACTGAACCTTAACATGTGATACATCACCGTAATCAGAAAACAAAGCTGAATTCAAAAATGTGAAAATCCAAGATAGTGCCCATAAGAAAAACCAAAGTTGATGATGATTGTCGAAAATCGAAACGTCTGATTTCAAATATGACATCGGCAGGTTGTAGAGGAGGAAAAGTTGCAACGACGAAGTGTCACTCATTTTGAATTAGGTCACCAAATAAGCCGAGGAAAAAATAAAAACGTATTTCCAAAATTCCGGTTTTTTTCGGATATCTCCGGAGGTAATCGGAATTTTTGAAATTTTAAACCGGCATATTATTGAGCTCCAAATTGCGCAACTTTGCCCCAATTTAACCGACTTCGTATCTCTTATGGTTACCGAGATCCCCATGGTGGAGCTCCAAAAACGGGCACCCTGTATAGCATACCTTTTTACTGAAAATTACACTATAACTAGAAATTATTCAATCTTCTTTGAATGCAATACATTGTTTATTATTTTACTTGAAAACGTCAAGAGAGTAAAACCTTCAAGGTTATTTTGAGTCTAGAAAGTTAACCATTACACGACTAGTACTGTAATATTGTTACGGCCTTATAGCCTAGTACAATATGCTCTTTCTTTCAGTAAAATATAAATTTCATGACTTGATATGAAATAACTGTTTAATAGCGTAGCAATAAATTCTCGTAGCACCCAGTCTAGTTACAAAATTTTATATTTACTGTTACAAATTTTACTTATTAATTAAATTTAACAGTATTATATTTATTAATAGCTATTTTTCTACTCACTGTATAGAAAGTCGGCTTTTGCGCCCTAGTTTTAGGAAACAAAACTGTCAATTTTCAACCAGCTAATTTAATGCCCGACGCGTTAGCGAAATAAAATGCATACATACAGGGTGTCCCGTGTATAATGTATGGCGTTATCGATGTTTTTTTTTAAAATAGAAACCCCCTTTTTTTATTACGGAATCTGAAAGAACGCATCTTTTTACTTACGGTAAGGTAATTTTTGGGTATAGGTCACATTACCAAAAATTAGGAAAAACACTTTAAATTTGCAAAATACTAAATTTTATTTTAAGAAGTGTGATTTTAGGCTTTTATCAATGACAGCAATTAACAAAAAACATATCGGTCGTCTTAGTTACTGTCAGGCAGACAACGGTGCACAATTTGTACATTTAATTTAGTTGTTTTAGGAATTACTAAACTTAGTATTTTGGAATTTTTAAATTTTTTCTTAATTTTTGATCATCTGATCTATACTCAAAAATCAGCTTACCGTAAGTAAAAAGATGCGTTCTTTCAGATTCCGTAATAAAAAAAGGGGGTTTCCATTTAAAAAAAAACATCGATAACGCCATACCTCATACACGGAACACCCTGTATGTATACATTTTATTTCAAAAAATGCTCAAATAAAAATAAAAATCGACGGGTCCGAGAGTTTTAGCTGGAAACGTACATGTTAGAAAATACTGAATTTATTCCAAACTTTACGACCTCACAGTATATATATATACTTATATATAAAGATAGTCCTTCTCACAGCTTGTGTGGTTACATACACAGTAAAATGTTTGACTGGGATAGGGTTTGGAAAAACTCCAATCTCAGTGCTACGCACAGGTACCAAGCTTTAATGGTTAGATTGAATTAAAACCACTTGTATGTTTCGCCTGACGTTTCGTTTTTATTCAAAACTTTATCAAAAGCTATGGACAAAAATTTACAATAAGTAACGTTGTTATAAAAGTTATTGAAAGTGACAGTCTTACCTAACACCTTGTGGACCAAAACACATGTTTTATTAAAAGCATGTGTAGATATTCAAATTTGAACAAATTCATAAACAGGGGCAGTAGGCCACCAAGATTACAGACCTGGGCTGCACATGATATAAATACACTTAGTCATACATCTAGTCAATTACACATTAAAAATTACTAGCACATTTAAAATTTGATTTACAATAATTTTATTAGCTATTTGGCCAACATGGCCGTCAAATTTGGATAAATTCGTGGTATTATTTCTAATCAAACAGCGACAGGTGTCAGAACAAATTGTTAGAACCGCGCATGCGCGGAGCGCAAGGCGTCCAAATATTACGAGGGACGTTCAAAATGGAATTGACCAATTAGCTTGTACAACGCAATCTACATAAGACTAGTCAAAAAACGACGACAAGGGCTATGTCTGAAGGTTCTAAAAGGTGAAAACTACAAAAAGAGTCCTAATTGAGCACCCAAAGTTGTAATTCCACCACGGGAAAAAAGACAAATGAGAAAAATGGAGGAGAAAAGACCCTAATTAGATCTAAATATAACTAAATTTATTGTGGGACCGTATTGAGTTTATTAAAAAATTTTTATTATTAAAGAATTAGTAATAGAAATGGGGTAGTAAAAAGAAAATATTATAAGATAAAAGTAACTACCCATTGGGCTTTCTCGGTTGGAGAAAATCTAAGGAGAAATCATTGTTGGACATGGCTAACAAAAGGTGGTATGAGACACTAAGATGATCAATGTCAGTATTTGAATTTAAGGTATTATTTGTACCAAAAATGTGGCACATTTCGATGAAAGTGCGGTGACTAGAATTTGGTTCAATAGTAATAATTTTTGTATTTTCAAAATCCATACAATGACCAGTGCTGTTGACATGTCCAGCAAGAGCGCAGGCTTTGGGTTTAAGACGAGAGTCGCTTTTATGCTGAATAATTCTTGATTTCAACCTCTGAGAAGTTTGACCAATATACGTAGAAGGACAACCACTACAGTTTATCTGATAGACGGCATTAGGGGTTAGGAGAGCTGGAGTTTTATCCTTTAATTTTGAGAAACAATCTTTTATGATATGATGGTGTTTGTCCGCGATGATAATATGATCGAACTTACGAAAAACCTGTTTAATTATATGAGAAAGTCCTTGGACGTAAATAAGACTTTTGTAAAGTGGAGGTTTATCATTTATATTATTATCAGAATTTTCTGGTGGAATGATCCTGCCCTTGGGGGTGGAGTATAAGATAGAATTTAATAAAGAAATAGGATAATTATTTAATTTGAGAGTATTAACTAATTTATTGAGATTAACTGCGTGAAAATCCGGATGCGAGATCGTTAAGATTCTGTGCTTGAGCCCTTTCACTACATTCAACTTATGTCGAATGTTGTGTATAGAATACACAACATTCGACATAAGTTGAATGTAGTGAAAGGGCTCAAGCACAGAATCTTAACGATCTCGCATCCGGATTTTCACGCAGTTAATCTCAATAAATTAGTTAATACTCTCAAATTAAATAATTATCCTATTTCTTTATTAAATTCTATCTTATACTCCACCCCCAAGGGCAGGATCATTCCACCAGAAAATTCTGATAATAATATAAATGATAAACCTCCACTTTACAAAAGTCTTATTTACGTCCAAGGACTTTCTCATATAATTAAACAGGTTTTTCGTAAGTTCGATCATATTATCATCGCGGACAAACACCATCATATCATAAAAGATTGTTTCTCAAAATTAAAGGATAAAACTCCAGCTCTCCTAACCCCTAATGCCGTCTATCAGATAAACTGTAGTGGTTGTCCTTCTACGTATATTGGTCAAACTTCTCAGAGGTTGAAATCAAGAATTATTCAGCATAAAAGCGACTCTCGTCTTAAACCCAAAGCCTGCGCTCTTGCTGGACATGTCAACAGCACTGGTCATTGTATGGATTTTGAAAATACAAAAATTATTACTATTGAACCAAATTCTAGTCACCGCACTTTCATCGAAATGTGCCACATTTTTGGTACAAATAATACCTTAAATTCAAATACTGACATTGATCATCTTAGTGTCTCATACCACCTTTTGTTAGCCATGTCCAACAATGATTTCTCCTTAGATTTTCTCCAACCGAGAAAGCCCAATGGGTAGTTACTTTTATCTTATAATATTTTCTTTTTACTACCCCATTTCTATTACTAATTCTTTAATAATAAAAAATTTTTTAATAAACTCAATACGGTCCCACAATAAATTTAGTTATATTTAGATCTAATTAGGGTCTTTTCTCCTCCATTTTTCTCATTTGTCTTTTTTCCCGTGGTGGAATTACAACTTTGGGTGCTCAATTAGGACTCTTTTTGTAGTTTTCACCTTTTAGAACCTTCAGACATAGCCCTTGTCGTCGTTTTTTGACTAGTCTTATGTTAGATTGCGTTGTACAAGCTAATTGGTCAATTCCATTTTGAACGTCCCTCGTAATATTTGGACGCCTTGCGCTCCGCGCATGCGCGGTTCTAACAATTTGTTCTGACACCTGTCGCTGTTTGATTAGAAATAATACCACGAATTTATCCAAATTTGAGGGCCATGTTGGCCAAATAGCTAATAAAATTATTGTAAATCAAATTTTAAATGTGCTAGTAATTTTTAATGTGTAATTGACTAGATGTATGACTAAGTGTATTTATATCATGTGCAGCCCAGGTCTGTAATCTTGGTGGCCTACTGCCCCTGTTTATGAATTTGTTCAAATTTGAATATCTACACATGCTTTTAATAAAACATGTGTTTTGGTCCACAAGGTGTTAGGTAAGACTGTCACTTTCAATAACTTTTATAACAACGTTACTTATTGTAAATTTTTGTCCATAGCTTTTGATAAAGTTTTGAATAAAAACGAAACGTCAGGCGAAACATACAAGTGGTTTTAATTCAATCTAACCATTAAAGCTTGGTACCTGTGCGTAGCACTGAGATTGGAGTTTTTCCAAACCCTATCCCAGTCAAACATTTTACTGTGTATATACTTATATATATATGTATATATGTATTTGCCACATAAAGGGTACTTTATCTTACAGAAAAATATATTTTTTGAAAATTTCCAAGATATACTTGATTTTTCAAAACTGAAATGATGTTAGAAATTTGCCTTTAACCAAACAGGGCTTCGAGAATTTTTTACCTTTCACCTATCCGGGGACACACTGTATATATATATATATGGTTTTTTCTTCGAACGCATGTTCTATAGCGCGAAATTTAAAAAAAATTGCTTTTGGGAAATCTGTTCTGACTCTAGATTTCTGTAGTGACATTTTGCCTAATTTCCAAATCAACATAACGTTGTAAAGCTTTGGTGTGATATCAATGGTGACATAAACACAATAGCGGGAGCAAAAAAATATTGGCTCACGCCGGGTGTTAATAAAAATTGGTTTCTGCTGGTTGGAAATTGACAGTTTTGTTTTCTAAAACTAGGGCGCAAAAGCCGACTTTCTGTACAGTGAGTAGAAAACAACTATTTCTTTAATATCAAAATACAAATTCATATTTTATCACCATCTTTGCCCATCCAAAATTTGGTTCAAAAACCACAAAACCTCAGCCTCGTCAAAGTGCTTCTCTTAGGAAGGCACAACCGTGTTCTAGAGCTCTCTCCACTTCACAAAGCAAAATGCATACTCACTTTGTGGAACAGTTTTTAGTCGCTTTGTCGCATTTTTGTTTTGCTCTGCTCCACATTTTCAACTCTATTTTTCTTCTTGTGTGATTTCAGTTTTGTTAATAGTGATAAATCTCAGAGAGCCATGTCAGATTTTTACGGTCGTTAAAAGACGCATATAGTTAGATATTTCTTCAAAAATGTTTTACTAAGATGAAATGAGTGGGTCTTGGGGAAGTTCTCAGTCACGGCTTTCCCAGAGATGAGACCTCTTTTCACTTACTGTACCTCTCAATTTTTCAAAACTTCCAGTTAGTATTTCTTGTTCGCCGTCTGATCTTGTGCTTGTGGTTAACAACACCTTCCTGGTATAAGAAAACGGTGAGTATTATCGCGATTTTGTTGTAACTTTGATGCGCTTTCTTCGGCCTTTCTGCTTCTAGCGTGTTCTACCAAGAAGACTAGTTTTTTGTCTTGAAGTCATAGCAGTAGATCTATGATTCATCGCCTGCACGCAAATATTGGACATTGAATGGAGGAATATCGGATGTTGAAATTCTTCGAACAATTGTGACCGTTACTGCGCCATTGTTGAACCAATGCTGAATCGTTACCGTCCGTTGTCACAGGTTATTCTTCTTTACGCTGCTTATTCTTTAGGCCAGTGCCTCATAGTCAAAGACACTAAACTTTTTAGATTTGAAATATCCTCTGCAATTTTATGCTTTATCTAATAGACTTGTTTGTCCGTCCGTCCGGGACGCTGTAGACTTGTCTGTCCGTCCGTCTGGGACGCTGTTTCAGCAGCCAAACCGTAAGAGAGAGAGAAAAAAGTTATGAAAGTTATATTTTTGGAATGGTCATTTCAGGTCAGGAACCGAATTTCAGTCACGTGACACTTCCGGTTTTCGAGAAATCACAAAAAAGACCGTTTTTCAAATAGAACGCGTATTAAATAAAAATGTTTCAGCAGCCAAACGGAGCTGCGACCCTCTGCGCCTTAAAACGTCGATCGGTTAGGCAACCACTTTGACACCTTCCAGGTCTAGGTACAGTTTTTATTTAATACGCGTTCTATTTGAAAAACGGTCTTTTTTGTTTTTTTAAATGAGACATTTGTCTCACTGGATTGCTTGTTTAAATTATATTTAAATAAATATGAAGGAAAGACAAGATCGTTAAGAACATTAGCGTTTAGGTGATAGCGATTAAATACATCAGCAATTTTATGAAGATGGTGTCAAGGAGATATCAGAAAGTACGAAAAGAAACTATATAATTCCGTTCCCGAAAACGCAGGGGCTTCCAAAAATATAAGTTCCAGTAATCATATGTTAAACATTAAGCCTCTGAAAGACTTGCTCCATGTTATAGGCTATCCTCTTGTATATTTAGCGAATACATCTTTAAAGACCGTGTCAGTAAAAAAGAAGTGTTATAGTTTCTATACCAAACGTACACCTAGTGATTTTCACACGATTAATTTGTTGGCTATAATTGACAAAATACAGAATGCGAGCGACCAACGGTTATTAATAAGAAACGGTATAATTCTGTGATTTTTTATATTTTTGTTTGAAACTTTCATAAAATGTTAAAATATTTTTATTTTAAGAAACAAAATTCTTTGTTCAATACAATCACTCTTGAATTTGATTATGGTGTTGAGTCTGCTGATAAAGTATCGTACGCTGCACGAATGTGGGACTGCGGGGTTCACTGCCATTTTCGACGAAGACATGCTTTCAGCGCGTCCAAACTTTCGTGTATTTTAGAGGACACCCATTTCTACAAAATAATCCAAATGGGTAAATTAATATATGGTGAATATGTGGGCAAATGTTCCGCCAAAATGGACACCGAAACGTCCTCACCAAGGAATTGTCTATGGAATCTCGACGATTTTTTTTATTTTTTTTTTTATTTTAGTCGCACTCAGCCAACAGCCGTCAGGCCAATTATAGGCGTCGCTGTGCAGTTATTTGGCTTCAAGTTTTTTACGCTTCCGTATCAATACTTCTTTTCAGACGTTTTCACAGTATACAGTCTTGTCCTTAACGTCGCGGTCGAAGAGAATGAGAGAAGAACGACCTTCAACGGCCAAAAATCCCAAACCATGATAGTAGTTAAGAGTTTTTCTCGAACTGCAACTCTTTGCTCCAGATTATCGTTGACTTCCCCGCCGACCAAATACTGTCGTTTTGTGTTTTTTAACGGTGCTGAAAACTTTTCCAACTGAAAAGACAATGTTTAGCAAAGCCTCATTCGCGTGAAAGTGTTTCAGTACCTGTAATATTTCTAGTAGCACTTTTTTCTGTACCCGTCGTACTGCTGCGTTTAAACTCCAAGTTCAATATCTTTTTGTTTTCAACTTCTAACGAAATGCTTCACATGACTTATAAACACCACCTTGAAGTGACATTTAAGCAACAGAGCGTTATCCTCGTGCGATTCAGAGTTGTGTATAGAATGTGTAAAATTGAACCTATAGTGTGTAAACAGTATCACGAAAATGTTGAAATAAACGGATTATTATACAGTGGACGGTGATGATTTAAGACTAAGCACTTGTATGAACCTATGTTACAATATGCATATGCAGCCTGGAGTCAAACCAAGCAAAATTATCTTGAATGTCTTTGTTGATTTAAAAAATTCATTTGAAACAATTGATAGGGATATATTTATACAAAAGTTAATGTTTTATGACGTATAAGATAATGTGTCATCAACCAAGAGTAAAAAATAAACTGTCGGCTATTAGAGACAGCATTTGGGGTGTACCGCAAAGGAGTGTCTTGGAGTCTGGTCTAGTCCACGATATTTAATAATGAATTAATACTTTTATATGCGTGGCTACGTCAAAGCAATTAGAGTTACAGAATTTAAAAATAAAATGCATGGTTATTGGTTCAAGGGTCACTTGATAGAAATTTAAAATTGCTGGTTTCTTTTTAAATATAAATGATGACATAATTGACCTTGTTTCCTAGATCAAATTCTTAGGAATAATTTTAGACCCACAATTAAATTTGGAATTGAAGTAAATTATATCAGGAAAGTTGGTAAAATAATTTTGTTTTTATCTGGTACTTTAAGGTGTTTATTATACTGGGCTAAGTTATTAGTCTATATTATTTCCGCATTTTTTTGTGCATGTTTTTTATCAATATCTTGTATCAAAGAAGAAACTCATAGACTTGAAATACAACAAAATAAAGCTGTGCCAATTTTGTTAAATGTTACACCAATTAAATTGGTTAAACGTTTAACAGTATATTAAAACGGCAAATATAATCTTACTATTGAGACTTGAGCATAATCCAAATTACTTAAAGTAGTTTTTGGAAAATAGGCTTATATCTGGCAATTATAATATCAGTTCTAACAAACGTTCTAATATTCCTCTAGTAAAAATAACCACTTCACAGAAAAGTCTTTTTTCTTATGTCATTTCATCATTTCAATGAAATACCGTCAACAATTCTCATTGTTTAATAGTATAGAGTAAAAAACTTTCTATTCATCTTAAAAAATTATTGTAACCTTTGGTATGATGTAACTAGCCAAGTCTTAAATAAATAAACTTATTATTATTTATTATATCAAAATTATGACCAATCTTTATCAGCGGGCTGAGAATTAGACTTACTAGTTGGAAAAACTGACTAATGCTTTTGGAAGTATACAGAGGCCCTTTATTTGCCATTGCCCGCGCGCTCACGATGGCATAATACAAAAGCATACAGATTTAAATAATTCTGTTTCGCTAAATGATGTACAGCCAAAAGTTGCGAATTAGTCGAAGTCGAGTTAGCAAAACGCAGCCGATAGAAAACAAACTTCGATTTTACCGGTCGGTTCCGGCGTAGGCAGCCAGCGAATCGGAAACGGAAGTACCTGCGTGTGTATCCGGTTTAATACAGGCGCTTGAATACGCATGAGGCTGCCCAACCACAGAGGAGTCGTAAAGTTTTGAATTTATGCGCTTTAATATGGGCAGCGTCATAATGGGCAGACGGATCAATTTAAATTTTATTGGGATTTATGGCTCTATTTTTACACAGTTCTCCCTTCGTTTTCGAATAAAATTGAAATAAAGCGAAATGTCTTTCTACCGAAAGGAGCACACACGCTTACGCCGCAGTTTACGATCTGTATTTTTCCTGTTTACCAGAATCGTCCCTACTTTCGACAGATAAATCGGTATTGCGTCAACTTTAAACTTTTTCCCACTTCATCCTTTTCTCTTTTGCGGGAAGCCTGGGAATACAAATCTATGATTATTTCACCCAAATTACCACAACAGAGACGAGCAATTCGGGGCATCTAGCATCGCATGCTGAATTCCAATATAATATAATGCGAGGCTATCGTGAGTGTAATGATATTTCGGCTTAGATTTGTCGCATTACCGCAATTCACACATGGTAGCCGCGTTGTGTTCAAACACGGCCCCCTAATAAATGTATTCGAATACCCGTTCGGTCTGGATGTGTTTTACATTTTAGAGCATTTTACACTTTATGAAGCATTTTTATAATGCTTCTAATTCCGCAGAGCTTTGACTGGAGCTTGTACACTGGAATAATCTGTTTATCAACTACACTTGACGATTGAGGTAAACTCAACATTAAACATTGATTTACCGCCCGCTAAAGCCAGCCAGCACTTCCCCCCTGTCGCCTATGGATCTTGGGAAACGCTAAATCTTCTTTTCGACTCGCGTTGTATCGGCGAAATGCTATTTCGAAGGGTGCTAGTTTTTACATGCCATTGTGCACTGATGAAGGGATGTAAGTCGTACCCAGAGCTGGGCAGTAATTAATTACTTTGTAATTAAATTACTAATGAAATTCCTTTTTGATTAATTGCCTTGGAATTGAATTACTTTTCAAAATGCGGTAATTGTAATTGGGAATTGGCATTTTTGTTAAAAAGTACTTAAAAATTACTTTTCGAAAGTAATTAACTATTACATTCAATTACTCAATTACTTTTGTGTAATTAAATTACTCTAAAGTATTTAAATCACTTTACAAGTATTTGAATTACCTGTGGTAATTGAAATTACTCGACGTAATTGAATTACTATGTGGTATTTCAATTACTGAATTACAGTGAAATCTCCCATAAGCGGACGCGCACGGTGCCAACGTTTTTGTCCGGTTATTAGAGGCGTCCGCTTAAGGGAAAAATCTATTTTTATGTTTAAAAACGTTGTATTATGCGAAGGTATACGCGCTAACAATACAGATAAGAGTAATAAAGTAATTGAAACAAAGTTATGTAATAGTTGTTACAAAATCTAAAATACTCGTTTGACGTAAGGGTTTTTTCTGACTGCTTATTATACTTTCCACATGTATTTATAAATATTTTGACAGTTTGAATATTTTAAAGTCATTACGTTCTTTAGCAAAGCATTTAAAAATTTTCACTGTTAATGCATCGTTTTCTAATTCTGCCAACTGCAGCTGATTCACCAGAAATTTCGGTTACATCATCTTTTACTATTATTTCTTTGTCAATGTATATAAATTCGTCAGGGTCGACGTCTTCGATTCCTGGGATATTTCTATACAGGTCAGCCACTACTGATCAGGGTAAATCGTCCTCTGGTTCAAATTGATTACGGTGGCGTAACTTGATACCCGCAGACTCCGCGGCCGGGGGGCCCTGAGCCTAGTTTTCTTATTCTTTCCTTCCTTAAAAGCAAGAAGGAAAAAATGTTCCTATTTTTATTTTTATCTTAATGGGATGCCAACGCAAAAGGCAAAGTAGTTCTGAATTGCAGGCCTCTAAAATCAAGCGACATGGATTTGTTTTCTAATAATATCGCGCATAGGGTAATGAAAGTGTCGAATTTCCTGCAGTCATAACGCTGATTTGGGTTGACTTAATACCGCCCGTGTTGCAAAAGAATTCTATAATTTAACAACATGATCATTAAATGTTGGATTTATGGATTGTTTTGATGCCTCACGACATTCGCTGGGCCTGCAGTTTGAAGTGTCCGTACAAGAGAGATTTACAGTCAAAAATTGTCGAAAAATGGTGTCCGTGTCCGCTTAAGAGAGCGTCCGTTTAATAGAGAAAATTCTATTAGTAAAGTTAATGCAAGCAAGTTGGTTCCCAACAAAATGTCCGTGTAAGAGAGGTGTCCGCTTATTAGAGGTGTCCGGTAAGGGAGATTTCACTGTACTGACCTCGATAGGGTGCTAAATCTCCAGAAAGCAAAAAATAAGATAAGGTCTTATTAAGTTACATATTCAGCAAATCTGAACCGGAACAATATATGCCTAATTTATTTATTATTTTCTCTGAAGAGTCGAATAACAGCAACTTTTGCATTTAGTACGACGCCGATGCGTGCATGAGCTCTGGTGCGTGTATGTAGATGTGATCTGTAGCTTGTAATAGTGACACTAATATTTATTGTGCAAGACGCTAAAACTATATTTGCAGTAAGTACATTACAGATTACAATACCTACGGTAAAAATATAATTTAAAATAGATTCATTAGACGATATTGGTTGATAATAACTATTTATTTATTGCAAATTGCTTGTTTTAAACGATGTACTAGCATAGGGTTATGCTGTCGTGGCAAGTGTAACAGGCGTTAGGTTCAGAAAATTACGTTTTTGAGTGAGAAATTGATCTAAACGGCCAAAATCCAATAACAACATGTAAACAGCATAAAACACATATATAAAATATAGGTACTTAATTGCAAAATTCCATGCCTGGTTGGCTCAAAAATGCAGCATGGGGTATTCTATTGCCCTAAACTTAAAATCAATAGGTATTATTAAAGATGTTGATAATATTTTGAAATTTGAAGTAAAAATATGAAGCAATCTGAGCAATAATTCTCGAGCATTGACAGTGGTTTTATGAAATACGTATTTTTAAACGTTTCTTATATGGTGTGTTCAAAAACAAATTACATCAGGGTTGGCCATGGAATAAAAGTAGTGTCAACAGCAAGCTTTAGAATTCATAAACTGTCGTCACGGTTGTTGCTGTCATAAGTTTATATTATACACTGATATCGTGATTGAAAATTCTAAAAATTTCTGTCTCTAAAGCTTGCTGTCGACATTAGTTTTATTTTCCATGGCTAACCCTTATGTAATTTCTTTTTGAACACATGGTATAAAGGTCTCTTGAATGTAAAAATGACGTCATTGTTACGTGCTTGAGCAAATGTCTTTTGTTTTTGTATCTGATGTAGAAATTCATATTTCAATCTGCCGTTTTTGATGCTATTGGTCGATTTGAAATGTTTTCTCATTACTATTGGCTGAAAAAATAATCAACCGTCAATTACCCGATAAAATGACACAAATCGGAAAATTTTCGGATCCGTTGCCCCAATTACGTTACGATGGGTTGTAACAAAAGTTTATGACTACCACTCAGAAGGAGAAGGGGTGGTTTATTACGACCTTAATTAGGGCAACCACCCGGTAAACGAAATAGAGATGTTAAATGCCAGACGCTACCACTTTACTAAATAAAGGAAAACACACAGGCGACCTCACCGAGAAAGTGAAAGCGATGGCTTAACCTTTCTGATGCAACCTTCGCAGTGCTTGAGCGATGGTCTACGTACAGCTGCGTTAGACTTACCTTACTTGCATTTCCTTACAGCTACCTGTAAGGATTGAAAATGAACTATCTCAACGTCGAAATATGTATTTGAACAATGAACATTAAATTAAATGCTCTATAAAGTTTAATGTTATTAATTGTGCAACGTTTGATCTAAATACATGCGGTAAACTTGACAGAAAATGATCTAAATAACTCAAAAACAATGGTAACAAGTTTAATTACAATAAATCTTAACGGTAAACAATCAAATCTGGCTCATGACGGTAATTACTTTAAACTTACAACGTTAAGCCAAGTACAAACAATAAAACTTGACGATAAATACACAAATTGACTTAAAGACGGCAACAACAATTTAAACGCTTAATTTACAATTGCCAGCGGCGCTGCGTAAAATGGTGACACTTCAAAAATCACTTTTCACTGCACACTGTGCACTTTAAAATTACTACAAAAGACACAGTACCTTGTAGGGGTTTAGCTTGCTCTAATTACGACGTTCAACGGTGCTGCAGCCGTGCCAAAACGACTGCTTCAAAATGCTTGAAGAAACTGCAAGAAACGGTCTAAGGTCTCTTGATTCTAGACAATGTTAAATTCCCATAGAGTCGAACGAAAGATGTAATCAACAGGCAAGGTTGCAGTACCATACACGTAACTTCATTACGAACGATTATCATAAAAGAGGTTTCCATTGATAATTCGCCTCAGAGGCGTTAATTGGAGATTGGCAATTCCACGATAATTAGATTCCGCAACTAATAACTACACAAAATGTCACTTAAATGACCAAAACCTCAACCGATGACACCCACAAATAGTATTACTTTTGACATTGTACGTGTTGTCTTTTCCAAGTTTGGCGGTAGAATCTTGAAGTCAATAGGGACGAGCGCTTGCGCTGCTTATCGTGTTTTCTCTAACTCACACATAAACGTCAGTATTGCGTCAAGTTGTGCATCACATTTTATCATAATTTCGCTCGAAGAAAGTTACACCGGGACTAAACTTAAACGTTAAAGTCGGACAATGGTCCGCCAAACTGGCAATTAATATAAGGTGTCAATTATACGGCAATCAACCACATGTGAATTTGAATAAAACGTTGCCCAAGATATGATTAAATGGGCCGGGTGACGCTAGTATCTGAAATGAATGACATTGAGTTTTGAAACATAGATAAACTATCAATTTAGGTGTAGTTGGAAGCAAGAAATATATTAGCATTTGAAATACAGATGAGGAAAATCGCGAAATCCAAAAATTGTCCTTACAGGTTCTTGACCTCTTTATACCAACATCTTAACTTTCTTGGGAAACTAGGCTCCAGCTATCTTTTCAGCGCTTTAGAGTTTGCTCTGGCGGTATAGATGTTCTCGGTTTCTGGTCTTGTTTCCGTTATCTTTGGCACTGGCGAGACCAGCTTACCACATTTCAGTTGTTAACAGTGATCTTTTTGTAATAACAGTATCTGCTCTTGTTTCTACAGCATATGTCATTGCTGGGCAAACACATGTCTTATATAGTTTTATCTTCGCTTCGCTCATATATCTGGTACTCCACACCATATCCTTTAGGCATCCTGCTATAACTACCGATTTTACCATTTACGGCTACTATACATCGTATAGATTCTTTTGATACCAATGACTTTGTTTTAGGAACTTATATTTCCATATTATAGTGTTATGCAGATATGTGGAAGGCATTAAATAATCTGTCTGAGATATCAACGACATCGTCTACATAACATACATTTTTAAATTCTGTACTGACAATTACGTATATACACTCCAACACTACGGTCTAAGCAATCGCATCTCACAAATCTATATCCATGAATACCAACGGCTTCGTTAAATTCTTTTTTACTTAACCAAGCCTCTGAAACACTAATTGTATAAAAATTATATGTAAGTACAATCTATTATTACATTTTCCAATTTAGTTCGGTTTAGTTTAGGCACAAGCGATTTAATATTGGTATACGTAACTTTAACCATTTCTCTAAGGCTAACTTAGTAAAATAATAACAAAGAAATAGTATATTAGAACGTTAAAATTATTATTGTATAAGGTACCTGCAGCAAATAAGGGCCACTTAAGAAAAAAACTGCTTTAATTCCCGAAAAAGGCAAAAAATAATTAACAAAATCAAGATTATATTAATTCGGTCTATCGTAAACGCAACTAAAGCTAGATTTGCAGTTTTAAATTTGTGTGAAACTTTGAACATGCTTTTAAAAAAAAATACGAATGGGCTTTATTTTCCGAACATTCGGTTAATAAAGCCCACGAGATAAATTGCTGTCGGCTATTAAGGCCCACCTAAAATAAGACTAATACATTAATCTAGGGCAAAAAGTAAAAATATTTGCGTCCTAAAAAGTAAAGTTTACGTTATTTTGCATCACTTTTAATACTAAATAAGCCACAAAATATATTTTTATAAAAATAACATAAATGAAATTCTTGGTAAAATAAACAACTAAAAATTAAGCACAACGTACGCAAATATAGTCTTCTGTATCGTCTTTTGTAAAACCAATACATATTTCGTGGCACCAACTGCCACACAACACGCAGCACCACATATCTAACTGTTTGTTTTTATTACACAGAAAGCAATACCTTTTAATGGGCCGTTTTAGCTGAATATTACTGGGCTTTATTACCCGAAATGCTTCTTAGCTGTAAAAAATTAAAAATCTTAGAGCGTCACTTACCTTTATGTGCATGTATTTATAGCAAAATATAGTCCATACAATGTAGAACACAGGGCACCATATACTGAAATTTATTTTTCTTAACAAACGAGTTTTTTATGGAACTACAGTAAATAAATTGTAGTAGTTGGAGATCCACACCGCACACCGCCCCGATATCAACTGATTGTGCTAACAGTGCTAACACTATTCAGATTTCGCAATATTGCAATGGCTGGTTTCCCTGGATATGGATAGGTAGTCAGAAGGAACTTGATATTCCCAGATTTTAAGAATGTGCATTGTGTTCTTAATTCTAGCTACTGGGCCTTATTAGCCGCAGGGCTTTATTTGCCGCAGGTACCTTATATGTAATATATCGTACGAGAGAAAAAAAAAACAATAAACTGTTGCGTGAAAGAAGCAACCAGTTTACATTCAAAACAGAGTTTATGTAAACAAACAATACAATCACAATTAAAAAACAAAATTTGACCTCTAAGTCTGGAAACCTGATACTAAACGATATTTGATTATCAGACATTAAGATAATCTTTTGATATTATTAAATCTATTACCCACGTTTGTGTCCCAAATTTCTTTCTTTAGTAGTTGGCTCCTATGTTTAGTAAGGTATTCTTTTAAGTAGTGCAGCTCTTGGAGAATTTTAATGATAGAGCCAACCACCGAACGTAAAGTTTATATTTCCTTCTGTGTAAACTGTACACACGGCCGCCTTTATATGCTCCGAGGGATTCGGCGTTTCTTTATCAAGGCTCGACGAAGTGAACGCTATATGTTAAAATTGTCATCAGAACCTTGATATGCGGCCGTTATGGCAGGGGTCAGGTCAAGCTAAGGTAGCTTGAGGCTTTAGCCTTCGCTTTTATGGCTTCCGTTGAATCTTAAAAATATTCTTATTTTTTTACCTACTGATTGCCGCTCTGTACCAGCTGAAGTTTATAGACTCTCGAAAAGCTGAAGATGCGCTTCGACCTGGCACCAATGCGTCGGTAAAAGCAACATGCGCTTATAGTACTATCAGTTTCTATTAATGAAAAGAAAATTACCCGTGCTTTGATTAAGCTTTGAGATGAGGACGATGAAGAATTAGTAGAAAAAATGTTTCCTTCATAATATAAAAAAACTTGAATGACCGGTTATGATACGGTATGGCTCTCTATAACGAGCCGATACTGTTTTTTTGACAATCTGTGTCCCATCAGGAGTTGTCCTTCACAATATATAAGTTTTTAGTATTTTTACTAGGGAATTTTACAGTTGAGGACTAAAGAGATCTTTGTTAGATAGCAGATGGTGTGACGGTGATTAGAGTTAACTAGCAACCAGTGAGACAAATGTCTCATTTAATAAAACAAAAAAGACCGTTTTTCAAATAGAACAGCGTCCCGGACGGACCAGCGTCCCGGACGGAAGGAAATCACGTGATTTCTCGAAAACCGGAAGTGTCACGTGACTGAAATTCGGTTCCTGACCTGACATGACCATTCCAAACATATAACTTTCATAACTTTTTTCTCTATCTCTTACGGTTTGGCTGCTGAAACAGCGTCCCGGACAGACAAGTCTATTGGATAAAGGATGTAGGATGTTGGACTATACACTCCTAAATTAGTTTCACAAAATTCGCTCACATTTTCATCTCCTCTAGCAAACCAAATATGCGGCGACTGTTTAACTATGTACTGCTCCAATTCGTCTTGATATCTAACAGCTTCTTGTTTTCTAGTTGCGATTTCAGCTTCTAGTTGTTCTATCTTGTCCATATATACAATAATTTGAAGTCGAAATTAGGTAGTAATATGTTTTTGGATCACTGATACAAGTTTCACTATAAATCTACACGACTGTAACACTTTTTCAAGTACTTTTTCAGTTAAACGATTTTTAGGAAGTTGGACTTTTAAATACCGATTAATTGAATAACTAGCATAGGGAGACTCACGTCAGAACAACTATACTCTGCTATCGGACATTAGCGATGTACCCGTTTGCGTAATTTATTGTTTTAAGTTGACTTATAGTGTTTCATTAAGTATCAACCGCGCAATCAATTCAATTTATACAAAATTATAAGCTTCTTACATGAAATGCAAAATGAAAGTTAGGGTACACACAATCCTAGTAATAGCATTTTTGAACAAACATCTAATTCACAATTCAAGTTTTTGGTATAATATTTCAAGATTACTATATTAATGTATAATAGATTCCAAAGAATTAAATTGAAGCTGTGCTGCTACCGTTTACACCTCAATTACAATAAGATGCCACAAATTTAATCCTGCAGCACGAAGCATTTACTCAGTACCTTGTTTAATGTTTCCTTCTTCTGTGATAATATGCATCTTTCCATACAGTTTCATTTTTCTTAAGTTGGAAAAATTGCTTGATTTATTCGTAGAACATCGAAGTCCTCTCTGAAAATTATATTTCGGGTCCGCTTTGTTCCTAATATTCTGACCGATGATAATTATAGCGTTCTCTACTTTTTGAAAATTAAGCGGTTAATTGTAAATATTGGTTGTTAAAGATTTTAAATATATCATTTAGTAGGTAAATTTCAAATTTGATATGTTGCAGATACTTTGTTATTTAAAATAAGTGGTTATATTATATTATTTATATTAACATACTAAACCACTTTTTTTCGCATTAAGAAAAGCTGAAGCAGAATTGTTCGACGTTGCTTAACATTCGTTGCTGGTGACAGTTTTGAGCTCATTCTTATCGCTAAGTTTGCATCAGTTCTTCAAAGAGGATGAAGTTGGAGTGGAGCAATTTCATTAAGAATTTGCCCCCTAAAAAGTTCAATACGCCCCTGCGGAAATCGCTTGTAATTGGACAAGTTCAGCCCAGCGGCAGTATGCGAAACAACACCGACAAATCAGGGAAAATTTCTCGCGCACTTTCAAGGTTTCGCCTTTGTAACACAGAAAACAAGACGAAAGTTTTCATTAATGAAATGGCAGACTTCGGCTCCACCGGAGCTTTCAGGAACAAATTGCTCTTTTATGAGCGGCAGTGTGCCTGTCTTGGAGTAGTTTGTTTTTCATGTATCAGTAATGAATGTTGCAGCTCAATTTGCAAGCAACATAAACGTCTTGTACAACTCTCGCGGGCGCTTGGCCTCCGCCATTTCTGGTGATCGGGGAAAACATTTTCACTTACAGTGATTTGGCTCACTTAGGATAATAACATGTTCATCTCAGGTGGCCATATTTCCCCTGAAACGGCGATATCGGTGTGAAAAGCAGCTCGTCACCGCAGAAACCTGAACTCTAATAGAGTCGAAATGGCAGCGTAATCTTATAAATTACTAATCGCAATTTCTCTTTCTGACGGCATCAAGGCTCAGGACCAAACGAATTTGCTGACATAATTAGGGCTTTATGAAGCGGAGAAAATATGATGCCTTTCTCGAGTTTATTGCATTTATTACGCTGTCATCTATTCTTTCCCAATCGATACCGCCGAAGCGCTGTTTGGTTATTTCTCCAGAGACCAAACATTCGACTTCAAGGGCAGCCCTAGTTTGCTGGTTGGGATCTCTAATCGTGTACAGCTATCTTTGCGACGGCGGACTGCAGTGAATAACGTTGAATTTTATATGCAACCAAACTAGGAATCGATAACTAAACTGCAAGTAGTAATTTTCCACTTTATGGGTTGAATTTGATTTCCTAAACCGTAATGATCCACTTCGAGATATTTTCTGCATCTGCTCTTTGCTCATTGGGTGCATGAAGTAATGCATTTAACTTCAATGGCTCTTTTTGAATCTTTGGTGTGCAATTCCAAAGATTTTATAGGATTGTCTTAAAGTATTACGACATGAACCAGATTTAGTTAGCTTCTATGAACCATAATACGATTATCCATCTTTTTAAACCCATTATTTTAATATACAGAGTGTTTCAAAAATGTCTGTACGTTTCTAGCAGGAAATTTTTCTGCATATTTTCTGACAGCTGTATTCGAATTTCCCAAACACTCACCAAAGATTAAAATCATATCAACTTGTTCAGCATACGTACAATTTGCCATTTTTTAACATTAATAAATAACAGAAATAATAACATGACGTTTACAATCCGTCAAACAATCTCAAATTGACATCCGGCTCATTTCTTTAAGTCCTACTCAAAAAAGTATTTGCGAAGGCATTTTGGACAAGCAAGTTCAAAAGCTTGAAAAACACATCAACATTCAACTGCAAATTACACGAAAACGGTCAACTTTAAACCATTTTAACAAAAATGTCTTTTTTATGTCAGATAAATCAAGCTTTGAGATGTTTCATAAATGTATTATATAAAACCACGCACAAAAAAAGGTAGGGTAATTGAACCATTCCAGCTCCCTTGTAAGTTACGACCCTGAATAAAATATGAAGATTCTAACAAATTAGTAATATTTCTCAAAAACAACTACGCCCCTGTGCCAAATTTCATTAGGTTACCTGTAACAGGTTTGAAGAAAATGCCAAAAAACCATTTTTGAGAGTCTTCTTCTAGGGGCTATAGCTACTTGGAAGTGCATTTTCGGAAATAGTTTTATTGAGTAAACTACACTAATTTTTTAATGTACTACACGTCCTAGAAATTTTGGGAGACATTTTTGAAACACCTTGTATATAAAATTTGCTATATGCTGTATAATAAATGTGACAAGAGGATGTCTAGTTGCAACAATAGAAGTAGCATTATAAAACCCATCAGTCGTTATACAACTGTGAAAATTAACCAATTATTGTAATTATACACATTCATCAACTATTTGAATTTAAATAATAATGGTATGCCTGCATTTTGGATGGATACTCGTTTCGTTTGAAATACATTTGAGGTCTAGACCACTACAGTTGTCATTCTTTGTGCCTCTTTTTATACATAATGCGGCACGCTACTAAGACCATTGCAAAAGCCAGGAGATTATGCATGTGGCCGTCGTGGTGTTTAACAAACGAACAATCAGTGTGCGATGGCGGTAGGTCGTTAGGATCATTATAAACACAAGGTATATATTCAATTTTAAATTTTTTTAAATATAATTACGGCCACGTGTAAAGTACTCTTGCTTTTGATATGGTCCTAGTGGACTGCCGCAATCTGTATAGCACACAATGTAATTATTATACTGGTTGACTGCATTGCTCTATACGCGTTACATATGTAAGGATCTACTACGTTTTACTTTTCTTATACTAATTAGGCTTTAATAATTCTCTTTTAAGATAAATTCAAGTAATTCATATGCCCTTTAATATGAATTATTAATATTAAATTATTAAATATTTATGCTCAGTAGAATATAATTACTCTCAAAAACAGGTTGGTTCACGCATTCTAAATATTGTTACTATATCTGAAAAATTCGTTTTGTTTAATGAAAGCTTACTTTAGAACTTGTATCATACTTAATACAATTTTTATCAATGTCACATATGCTATGTGAACAGAATTGCCTGAGAGGCTGCTTCAGGATTCCGTTACTTTGCGCTGATTCTATCCCTAATTTTAAGCGCGTAAATGAGACTGCATTTACGCTTTAAGCCAGCTTAGTCAATGGCACTTAAAGGGACGACAGTAAGACCACTCCTGAGATGCAGCCTCACATCTCGACAGTATTATGGCTTGGTATAGGAGTGGCGACGTAGTGAATGAATCAAACATTAAATGCCGATTGTTTTATTATAACAATAAACCTGTATTTACATACAATGAAAATGCTTAACGAAGTAACAATATCAAAGTTCATAATAGTGAAATAGAACGCGTTTAAAGGTCCGCAAAGACGGCAACTCAGCATGATAAGCTTTTATATTTCCGCATGGGTTTGCAGGCTGAGCGTTGAACTTGGCTTTCTAGGTCGCCGAGTTGCATTTTCACTTAATGTTGGCGAAACAATATTCGTTTAAGATTTCGTAAATGGGAACTGAATTTTGCCTGTTTTAATTCAAGATTAAAACAGATATAAATTACGTATAAACTTGCGAAATTATGAAGTAAAACTGGAGGTTAAAACTGTTTGTTTATGAAATCAGAATTACATTTAGAACTTCTGACTGGCTTCGTAAATTTTGTTATTAAAATTTATGTGTGTTTAAACCAAGTTTAAACATATTGCCAATTTTAGGCTGAAGAAAAAGAAAAGAAAAAAACTATATTGTTTCTTCCACATTAAGGGTTTTTAGAGGATATTCTTCTACGGCTGGCTGGCGTTGTTTGGATTGATGCTTCCTTCGGTTGATCCTTTTCTGAATGTAGTAGAAGGCTCCTATTAGAATAGCCCCTCCCAATAGGCTGCCGGTGACCCCGCTGGATAGATAGAAATGATGTCGGATAGTTTCCCATGTCACGTCTTTTAGACGCTGTTGATTATTCCTCTGGATAGGTAGTGGCGACGTCGGATGGCTCTCCATGCTACTTCCTTCAGATGATGTTGCAGGTCTAACCGAGAGGGTTGTAAATCCTCGAAGTGGTTCGGTTGCTGCAACACTGGCTCCTTTGCTATTTCTGTAAAAGAGCTTTTGTGTTATTGTTTCGTTGACTATGTTACCAATTGGTTTGGAACATCCTGCCAACGTCCATCGGCTGCCTCTTCTTTTGGAGACGAACATTATATGAGTGCATACGATAATTAATATCACTCTTGCCGAGGTTAGCTGTGTTAGAGGATGCCGCATCGGTATTCCACATTGCGAGTCTTCGGTAACTTCTCTCGCAGACTTTAATAAGCCGTCTTCTTGATTCCATCTTCTACGAGGGGCTAAGTGCTTAGCATTGTGTTTATTGTTTTCTGAACTTGTTGCTGTTAGTTCTTGAATCCACCTTCTAGGCGTAGAATATTTGGTTTCGGATTTTTCATTTTCTGAATTTCTGGCTGCTGCCATTTCTAGGTTCCACCCTACACCGGGTGCTAAGTATTTAGCGAACTCGGAGGTTTGCTCGCTTGCTGCATTTCTTGATGCCATTTCTTGATGCCACCCTCCACTAGGTGCTAAATGTTTAGAGAACTCGGAGGGTTGCTCGTGTACTGCAATTCTTGCCACTGTGTCTTGTTGCCACCCTCCACTAGGTGCTAATTGTTTATTGAACTCGAAGTGTTTCTCGATTGCTGCAGTTCCTGCTGCAACTTCTGGGCTGCTTCCACCGCTTGGCGCGAAGTGTTTGGCATTTGATTTTTCGTTTCTTACATCCCCTGCCGACAAGTCCTGGTGCCGCTTTCCACCGGGTGTCAAGTTTTTAATGGAGTCGGAGGGTTTTCCATTTTCTGCAGTTATTGCTGTAACTTCTGGGCTGTATTCATTACCTGGAGCTGCTGTAGGAGTTTCAACGATTTGTTCGTGGCCTGCAATTTCCTTTTCTTTCTGTCCATCCACTTGGTGAATGGAAACTTCGTGAATGGAGACTTTGTGAACGAGGATTTTGGAAACTCCATGCACTTGATGATTTTCTTGTGGATGAGAAGATGCAATTTTTTCACGTTCGGGGATAGCTGAACGTTGAACTTCCGTATTCTTTAGATTGGCAGCTGCGATTGCTCGTTCTTCCGCTGTAGGATCGGTTGTTGATATTTTATTCACCTGCTGGATTGTTTGCTTGTCATTGGTAGGTGAACTTCGGAACTGACCACAGCTTTTGATGTAGTGACCTCCATGACTAAGAGTTTCGGAAGCTTCGATTTTCTGCGGTCTTTCCTGTACTGATTCTGTGAATTTCTTTTCACGTACCTGATATTTTGGGGAAACTGTTCTTTGTGTGGGTACTTCTTCTAGGTCCCAAAATATCTGCAACTGATATTCTTTTCCAATTTTGGCAACCATGGTGTTGACTTTAATGCTGTCGTTATGTTGTCTTCCAATGGTTCCAGATAAAATCCAGCCCAGCTCGGTATTCCGTCCCAAGATGCCATCCTTTGTTTTAGTGATTCCTTCTAGAATTATTTTTGAATATTCTTCGGCGCCTAGAATTATGTCTATGGGGCCAGGTTGGTTGAAGGTTGGATCGGCGATGAAAATATTGCTCCAGGAATTGATATTTATATTTGGAATGGGGGATGAAGGCATGGCTTTGGTAAGTTTAGGAAGTATTAATAAATTGACAGGTAGGGAAAAGTTACTTGAAAATCTAGGTGTGATCAAACCTGGGATTTTCCATTTGGCAATTTTTGGCTCGCTGGTCCCGATTCCTGTGATTTCAGCTCGAACCTTGGTCCTGGGTAACCCCAATAATTCTGCTGATGATTCCGTGATAAACGACCCCTGAGACCCGGGATCTATTAATACTCGTAGTAGATGAGTCATCCCGGATGCTGCCTTTACTTGAACCATTGCTGTGGCAAGTAGAACTTGGCTCTCCTGTGCGCCTAAATTGGCGGTGATGATGTCCGACTTCGGCTTCTTTTCTGGAGCGTTGGAAGTCTTCATAGCTGCTGCAGGAGCTGACGTTCTCATCCTTTGGGCAGGGAGCGGCCTTGATGGTGGCTGCGCCTTATGAAGCAGTGTATGATGCGGGAAGCGACAGATCCTACAATTAAAATAGGCACGACATGGTATATTTGAATCGTGCCGCAAGCATCGATAGCACAATCGATTGGTTTTTACTGCTTCTAGTTTTTCATGGGTAGATAGCCTCTGGAATTGGCTACAGTTGTCGATGTAATGATCTCCATGGCACAGCTTGCAATTTAGGGATGCGGAAGGGTAATTCTTCTGTGGTCTTTCCTGCGTGGGCTTTCGAGCTCCATCTATGGATTCTAGGGATTGGAACCGCACTTGCAGGAAAGCCATTAAATTTTGGTGATCCTGGACTTCATTTGGACATTGAAGCGACTGTTCATATAATTTGTTGGTTTCAGGATCCCATTTTCGAGCGATAGCTCTGTTAATCCACGGACCCCAACTGTCCGTGGAGATGCCTAAATTTGTGATTGCCTCCACACATTCCTTGATGGAGTCGTGCAATCTTTTTAACCCTTGGGCTGACTCTTTGGAGAGGACCGGAAGATCGAATATGGTATCTAGCAATTTAGTTAGAATAAGGCGATTATTTTGATACCTTTGTTGCAGCAGATTCCAGGCGGTGTTGTAGTTTGCTTGGGTAACAGCTAGATGCTGGATCAGTCGGCTTGGCTCTCCCTTAAGATGCGTCTTTAAATATTGCATCTTGATGACATCGTCCATATTCTGGTTGTCATCTACTAATTTGGTGAACAGGTCCTTGAAAGTGGCCCATTCCTCATAATTTCCCTCGTATATGGGAATTTTGACTTGAGGAAGCGAGATGGCTGCTGCTTGCTCGTTCCTTGTCGGCGCTTGCAATAAAATAATTAAATTTCTATACCTGTCTTCCAACGTAGTATATTCCGGACTGAAGTGCATTTGTTCTGAAGCCATGTCGTTTGACATAACTTCTTCGTCCATCTCGACCACACGATCCCATTTTTCTCTTAATTCCCTTGTCGTGATGGCGGGCCTCCCTAATTCTTGTGTTAGTTCGGCGTCGTCCATCGCTTGCTTAAAATTCTGGATCCGAATCTGCAGTTTTCGGATACGAACCTTTTGCTCGGGGTTGGCCACCATTTCCTCTTGCGTTCTGCTTACGGAGGGGTTGGAAATTTCCGTTGATTTTGAACAGCTCTGCAAGTAACTTTTTGCTTCGCCGTATATGGCTTTAATTTGGTCGTAATACCCTGTTTTAAAATAATTATGAGTTGGAATACTTAGCTGCCCCATTTCTGCATGATTTTTAGTTGCAGTGTTCCAAAGTTCGTCCAGCGTTTTGTTGCTACTGGCGATGTAGGCTTCATTTTTTCGGCTGGCAGGGTTCTTTTTGTGATTGGATAATATTTGCTTTATCTTCTGCGCGAGCTCTTCTTGGGCGACAGCTAATTTGTTGAATTCCTCCATGTTGTTGGCCATTTTCTGGGAACTGGGTGGTTGGCAGATGTTGTCTTCTTCTCGGGATGTGTTTTTTCGTTAGTTGGAGACCGATCCGGCTCGAAGGACCATGAACAGAATTGCCTGAGAGGCTGCTTCAGGATTCCGTTACTTTGCGCTGATTCTATCCCTAATTTTAAGCGCGTAAATGAGACTGCATTTACGCTTTAAGCCAGCTTAGTCAATGGCACTTAAAGGGACGACAGTAAGACCACTCCTGAGATGCAGCCTCACATCTCGACAGTATTATGGCTTGGTATAGGAGTGGCGACGTAGTGAATGAATCCAACATTAAATGCCGATTGTTTTATTATAAAAATAAACCTGTATTTACATACAATGAAAATGCTTAACGAAGTAACAATATCAAAGTTCATAATAGTGAAATAGAACGCGTTTAAAAGTCCGCAAAGACGGCAACTCAGCATGATAAGCTTTTATATTTCCGCATGGGTTTGCAGGCTGAGCGTTGAATTTGGCTTTCTAGGTCGCCGAGTTGCATTTTCACTTAATGTTGGCGAAACAATATTCGTTTAAGATTTCGTAAATGGGAACTGAATTTTGCCTGTTTTAATTCAAGATTAAAACAGATATAAATTACGTATAAACTTGCGAAATTATGAAGTAAAACTGGAGGTTAAAACTGTTTGTTTATGAAATCAGAATTACATTTAGAACTTCTGACTGGCTTCGTAAATTTTGTTATTAAAATTTATGTGTGTTGAAACCAAGTTTAAACATATGAAAGTGGAAAATGCATCGAATACCTATTTGTTACAATACCTGTGATTCACTGAACATGGAAATAGTAAGTTGTCCTTTTTAATTTACTTTACCTCAATTTTAAAATGCTTTACTATTTAGTTCTTTAAATAAATACATGCAGTTGTAACTTGTCTAAAGAACTTAATCGGCTTCTTCACTAATCCAAACACATACCAACTGCTCACCCAAGTTTCTCAAGCTGGAGACTAACCTCAGTATAAATTCAGGTAACTGCTAGTAACTGCAAACGCCCTCTGGAACGTTTAATTTCCAAATAAGACAATCTGCAGACAATCCAGCAACATGAACCTCGACGAGGTCTACCAGCAGTAACTGCAATGTGTCCTTTCCAAATGAGACGTTTACTCCAACAAGAGCTCGACAAAATCCTCCAGTAGGAACTGCAATGTCCTTTCGAAATATTATCAGTTGTTGACAACCCAGTAACACGAATCTCCATAAGGTCCTACTCACAGGATGTTTACTCCACTAATAAGCTTGATGAAGTACAGTACTAGCAAATACAATATTCGCCATCCAATTCACACGATGTAATCAACTACCAATAAACTAAGTTCAGCATCCAATTCCATACACTACTTTATATAGCTTGTAGTATTTTAACTTATGGTCCTGCTACCATACATATTCTCTCCATATCTTCATTATATAATCTTCTTTTAAATTAATATTTTTATCTCTTCTCGCAAATGTTATATAACGTATAACTCTTTATTCACCAAGTAGATTAAAATCCCATAATATAAAGGGTTTATTTTAAAAATTGTATCGGTTTACAAAAACATATCACATATTCTTATCGAAATTATAAAAATAACTATATTTTCCATAGTGATATCTTTTATCCATATTTTTAAATTTTAACACTCTATATAAAAGTTTATTACACTTATTTTAACATCAGACATATTAAATGACTTCTTTCAAATACTAATCCTCCACTTTAATTCAGATAATATTTATATTATTTTATCTACGACCACTACTAAAAGTAGGCCTTTTAGCGCTAGCTTGTTTCACTAAAAGTGACGTTTTATAGTTTACCGTGTTTAAAGAAATCAGCTGTTTACTTTTAGCACATGTGCTAAAAGTGAAGGGAGGTTCAAAACTACAATTTCGAACTGCAAGTGAAGTTTTAAAGCTATTCTAGTTGCTTCTTGCGTTACAGGTAAAGCGTTTTTGAAATAATTAAAGCGTTATGTAATGAATACAGTCATATGTGGAGTATAAATAATTAAATTTCGTACCTGTCCTTGACAGCACGGGCGTGGCCAAAACAATCGCCAGCGGCGTAGGCTACTATTCATTATGATGCAGCGTCGCAGATGCGAACCTTTCTTATATCGATATTTATGGATTAATAACGGTAAAATTAAGGTCGTAGATAAAATATTGTATGCAACGCGTGCTAAAAGTCGTTTATGCGCGAGACATGTTATGAAACTCAGCCTTCGGCTTCGTTTCATAATTTTCATGTCTCGCGCATAAAAGTCGACTTTTAGCACTTGTTGCATAAATAGCTATTATAGACCCTTTCTATTTCTTTTTACATTGTTCGACTGAATTTAAATTCTAATCCATTATTTTACCAAATACGTTTGTTAATAATTCTCATATTCTTTTTAATACTTAAATTTATCTTTGTAATTTAATAATATATTTCTAATCAAATTTTTTAACCTCTTGTAATCTTCTTACCAAATAACTTAACCTACTTATAATAACTATTACAATATGTATATACAACCACTTTTTTAAATTTTAGGTTTAATCTCATTCTTTAAATCAGTAGCCCCGATATTATTGTTGTATTCTGCAGTAATCCAAATGTGAAATTTGTTAAAGTATATAGCTGAATTAAAACACAGCAACAATAAATAGGAGTGTACTTCTCTATTTTTGTTTGTCTGTCTCACGTCAAAATAGGAAACGACCAAGGAACGAATTACGTGGTGGCTGTAATGTTTTTGCTTTAAACTGAAATTTGTAAGTATGTGGTCAGCTTTGCAATCAAAGTAAGCTTGTCAATGAAAATAGCTGTTATATTGATTAAAATTAATTTTAAATAGATAATATTGGTCTCAGCTTGTCCAAATTACAGCTACTTCTAAAACTGATAGGCAAGACGTCGTGTATTAATGCACTAGCAGGAAATGCATAACTACGTATCGTGCTGCAATCAACAACCGCGAAATTTTGATGACCTTAAACAGACCTGCCAGTGTATAGGAGGCGCTCGAAATAAACACAAAATAACCTACAACCAGCAATCAGATAGAATGTTTCCCTCACACACTGTAAGCCAATCAAATCTTTTAAATTTCTGAGATTCATCTAATCGGATCAAAAGTATGCGATAATTTTGCACTAGTGCAAATTATTGATAATTTGCACTAGTGCAAATTGCCTCGCTTCTAATTAGTGACGCGCATGAATGGATTAACGAGATTCCTAATGTCACTACCACTGTCAAATTATCCAAATTAGCAGGTAAAAAGGCCCCTCTTAACTTTTGATCGGGAAATACTCTGCAAAATACCGCTCTTTCCTACCAAATTTTCTAGTTTAGTCTCGTGCACTTCTTGCGGTGCGAAATCGAATATCAATTCACCGAATATTGACAATTATCGATTCCATATTCACCGGTGTATTTATATTTTTAGGATATTTATGGACATATTGACACATATCGATATTTGTCGATATATAGATATATCGATAAATGTGGATACAATTTTGATTTAAATATTGCTATGTACATTTTAATATTGCTCACTCCTATTTAGGAGCTAACGCGTATCTTACTAGCTGCATAGGTAAGATTTGATCTAACAATGTATTTTGTTACAACTATCAGGTTTTACATGTAACAAATAGTATATTATTATACAAGTTTTATAAGAGGGCACGCGTCGGTTTGGGGCACGACAAACACAGCGAGTGCTACAATGCCTATACGAGAGGACTAACAAAACTTGTTGGGTTGAAAAAAGAAACAAAAAGTATTTGCTTTATTTGTTACACTTCGCAAAATTTCATTATTTCTCTACATAATTACCATTTATTTCCAAATATTTTATAAGACGGTACAGTCAGTTTTCAAAGCAATTCATAAAATCGGGTTTTTGGAGCTTTTGAATTTCAGTAGTGATCGCGTTGATAATGTCCTCATTTGAAGGAAAGGTCTTTTTTTAATTGTTTCTTAATTTTTTGAAACAACCAAAAGGCACAAGGCGCAACATCCGAGGAATAAGGCGCTGGACGAATTTCATGCCTGAGAGGGCAGGAAAGTTACTGGTGATTTCGGCTGTGTGAGCGGTAGCGTTGTCATGATGCAACACGTAGCGACGAAGCTCTTATTTTTTCTGGTTTTGTGATAAATTTTTTAAAACATGTAGTCTCTATTAGACAAATGACATAATAAACTTCATTACATTATTCGAATCGTTATATTTCATAGAAAATTTTAGTTGACAACTGGAAGTTCAACTTTCCTGGACCCCCAACATCCTAAAAAGGGAGTTCAGAATTTCGGTTTTTATTTTTTTTTATTACTAAACATTGTTCAAAGTACTACGTGCACTTACAATCCTAACTTCAAGTTCTTACGTGACTATTGCAGAATGTAACATGTTATTTTATGTATTCTGAAATGTAAAAATGTCATTGCATTGTTAGAGCGATTGCATTTCATTAAGTATGTGATATTTAACATTATATAATTGTATATTATTAAAAACTTTCTAATTAGTGTAACTATTTGGAACAATTGTCTTGAACAATACATAAATTATCTCTCTCTTTCTCTCTTACTCATCATTACATCATGATTGTTGTGCTGTAGTCCTTTATGCATTCAGCATTTCTACCCTTTTGTCAAGAGATTTCCACTGCAGGCGGTCTTGAGCTCTCTGCATGGCAACTGATGGTGGTTCGTCTAATACTGGCCGCATGATATCAAGCCATCGTTTAGGGGATCTGCCTCTCCGTCTTTTGCCATGTGGTTTTCCTTGGACAATAGTTTTCTCTAGGTTGTCAGTACTTCTAGCAATATGGCCCAAAAATCGAAGAATCTTAGTGCATAGGATGCTTAAGAGGAGCATTTTGGCTTTTTTCCTCTAAACCCGACGCATTGGTTCTATACGCAGTGCATGGGATCCTTAAAATTCTACGCCAGAAAAACATTTCGAAGGCGTCTATTCTTTTCATAAGCTATACAGAACATCAATATATATAATTTAGAAATCTCTACTTCAAAGCCTAGGGTGATAGCTTTTAAAGGTCAAGTTCCCTTTTGAGCGAAAATCATTTATTGATGATAAGCCAATCAGACGAGTCAATTGCTTCAGTTATATATAAAAGAAAATTACATATGAAGAACAGAGAGACATCAACAGCAAAATTGCGAATTTTAACTACATGTGTGGAACAATAAACAGATATCTAAAAAACACAAAGAGGGAAACACGCCTTACATTTTATAAGGTTATGGCTATCCTCGGAGTACTATACGAATGCGAAAATTGAACGATTATTAAAAGCCAAGCAAGAAGAATTGTAACAGTTGAAATGAGATTTTTACGGTATGCTAGTTACACAATATTGGATCATAAACACAATGTCGAAATTAGACAAGAATTAGGTGTCTTCAATCTAAATATAAAAATGAAACAATTCGGAATCAATTAGCATGAACATATAGCTAAATTAATTACCAGCCTACAGGCGGAAGAAGAAACGGACGACCAAAAAGACCAGCTTTAATCTGTGAGAGCGGACCAACCAAAATGTTTAATTCCCGACGCTGATGATGATTAACGGTAATTGTTACTATTTACAGTAAGATAAAGATGGCCGTTTTTGTATACAGAAGCGAAACTAAGTTTTCGCAATTGTAAATAGATATTTTTTTGTAAATCGGAGTTTTTCACGTTTTTACATTTCAGAATATATAGGTACAGTAACAATTTATATCCTGCAAGTCACATAGGAACTTGAGGCTCGGATTGAAGTGCTCGTAGTACTTTGAACAATGTTTAGTAGTAAAATTCTCAAGAACCGAAATTATCACCTCTTTTTTGGTATGTTGGGGGTCTAGGAAAGTTGAACTTCAAGGTTTCCCTTAATATTTTCTATTAAATATTAGTTTCGTATATCGTTTATGTAGTAGAACCATACATGAAATCAAAATTACGCTAAAACTCGACGACTTTGATCCGCTCTACAAGGCGTAATTTTAGCCGCATATCAATTTATAAAAGGTCAAATTGCAAATATTTTCAAGCTTTACAAGTTTTATAATTACCACTCTTTCGCTAAATAGGACGAGAAATGAAATATAAGCGAATAAGCGCGAAAAACAAATCTCGACCCTTTCACGCGTTCCTTTCGCGTTCGATATCTCGACTAATATTGTTCGTACCTGGAAAAGTAATTGAACATAAATTGTAGAGCACAAAAGTAACATTAACGGAAACCGAGTTATAACAAAAAAAATCAAACGTACCTTTTTTTAAGATGGAGGAAAGAAGTTAAGCTTTTCTGCCCTCCCCCCCCTCAAACTCATTTTCAAGCAAAGGCCTTCTTTTCGTACATGGTGACTGGACTATTAGCAATTATCGTTTGACTACGTTCCAGAGGCATAAGCGCTATTATTTTTGATCTAGTGAACTAAACAGACATGATTATCTTTTTTGTTGATTTTTGTTATATTGTTTTAACTGGTGGATTCGAACCTTTTCAGCTCCCTACCATAGACTGCTGTTTAGTTACTGAACGTGTTTGATCTTCCGTTGTCAAATTTTTCCAAGAAATATTGAGCAAACCGAGCACGTGATTTTTTTCCTCCTCAGTCAAAATCCTTGGAACCCATTGAGCACATTTCTTCGTGTATCCCAAATAATGATTTGATATTTTCGATACAGCCACGGCATTCACGCCCAATTCATTAGCTATCATTTCCTGTGTCATTCGTCAATTTTTACCGTTACAAGGTCAACATTTCTTTCGTCGGTCGAAGACTTTGGACGATTTTCACGAAGTTCATCCTCAACAGAAAAATATCCGGTTTTAAATCTTTGAAACTACTTTGAAACCGTCATAAGGGATGGCGCATTCACCACAAATGCAAATCGGCATTCTTGGAAAATTTCCACTGGTTTAAGATGACGTTGAAATCCAAAAAGAGCGAATTGCTTTTTGTGTAGACTGCGGAATCTCAACCTACTTTTCATCACCAATTTTTCGTTTTCTCGTCTCCATTCTTCTAGATTTTCTTGAAATTTAACGAATTTCTGCTAGTCCCCTCGTAATATACTATTTTATGTACTTTGAGTTACTGATTTTATAGAAATTTCATATGTTAAAAATGGCGCATTACAATCTAGAATTTTTGCTCGTAACGATAGCGACCTTCTCAAGTGGCATTTGATAGACGTCATCTAATGGACAAGTTGTCAATTTCGTTACTTTGATAGCTTTGGTTCGTGTGTTGTTTAAATAGCATCTTACCTAGAACAATAATTGTGTTTAACTAATTTGTTAAAAAGTACTTTATGTTGATGATATATTTCATTATAATACATTTCGCGGTCTAATTGAAGAGCGGTATAGTACTGAACTGGCCCTCGTGATTCCACTGCTCTACGATATCTATTTTTTTAAATATGTTTTGAGTGTTAATTTTCAGTTATAGTTAGACGATGGAATAAAAACTGTATTTAGTATTTATATTTATTAATAAATACAGTTCAGAGATTGTGGTTATGTATTTGACATGTGACGTTTGTCGTGTTATGGGCAGGTGAAAATAAATGTCACCAATCTTACAAAACAAATAGTCGCCAAAACAGTTTAATACTAATTAAACCGTTTTGAGCAATTTTTAATATCGTAATGAACCTACTGTTAGCGTAATGTGGATCAATTATATTATTTCGTAACCGTACAATACTTACTCTACATAAAATCCAATACTTTGTTCAGTGATACTTTTACTGAAAAAAGATACTAAAATAAATAAATATGCATCAACAATTAATAAAACATTGGAAGAAAAGAACCATCTAGCCAAAAATTCCATCAACAGCATGTGTGTACCTCTATTTGAAGGATCTTGTAAGTGTAGCCTACACGCAATGCCAGTTTATAGTAGGCTGCTAATTGAATATAAAGAATAATATAATTTTTTAAGTTGAATATATTTTATGGCGTTGCTTGTAGAATTGTAGTATTTCCATAAGCAGCAAATTGGTTTTAAAATATTAAGTTTCAGCATTCAAGAACGTATCGAGGAATCTAAAGGCACTGCATTTTCTACGAACCTAAATGTTAGTATTGTATTTATATAAGGTTCAACGGAAACCCTTCCTCAATATACACTAAACACTATTGCCTTCAGCTAGGCCGATAATATCAGTAAAATATTGCTTCTGCTTCTTGCAGCTGAGTAATTCGTGTTCAGCACGAAAGCTTAAGTTTTTATTAGAAAATGTCGCAGCTTCAGCAGAGCAAATATTTTATCATATAAGAACGGCGGGAAGCGAATTGAAACCGATAATATTAAAGGTACACACAAGTCTCAAGCTCGCAGTCCAGTGCATGAAGTCTAAGCCCAACTAAAGTGCGATTATAAGTTCTCTCAGCTTCTCTGTTTCCAGGAAAGCCTTTTCTTTATAGGCAACACATGGTTTGAAGCACCTCGTATTGTACCTACTTCCTCTAAGAAGCTTTTGATTGTGCCCTGAACCTTTCAGGGAATACACAATATGTTTTCAAGCAGCATACAGATGTTAAATTAAGCCGGGCGTTGAGAACTTCAGGCAATCCGTATTGAACTCGATAAAAGAGCTGCATATAAATTTGATGGAGAATTGTCATTAAATTTCACAGCTTGGGTTTAAGAGGGATACTGCAAACATAGAGGGGTAAAATATGTGCTTGCTGAAAAACTACGTTTTTTTATCAAAGCTAATTATTAACAATGTAGAGATGTAGTATTTCCAACTCATGACTTATTCCTATTAGTAAATAAAGTCTTTATGAAAGTAGTAACTACTCAATGTATAAAGCTGCGGTATTTTTAAATATTCAAAATATTTTATATTACAAAAATAAACGCAATATAACAGAAGGTATATCAAATTTTGCATTAGTAACCCAGTTAATTATTCAAGAAAATTAATTAATAATTAGACCTGCAAATAGCTGTTTTGTTACAAATCGAACATTCAGGCGCCATATTCTTTGCTGTAGTATTATTCATTCTCATTATTGGTGCGTTCCTCATGCCCAACTATATTTTACTTCCGGCAACAAAGAGATGCGCAAACAAAAGTACGCTCACATCAACCTTTTTATAGTAAAATTGGTATTACAAGCGATTTATTTGACGAGTTTCTCATGCACTGCTTTTTAACAAAAATTTAGGTGTCTTTCATCAGCATCCTGAAGATTTTTCAAACGCCCGTTGATCCAGCGCGGTGATATTCAAGGCGTCCGATTTTCTTCATATTTTGCAGAACAATGCATGCAATTTCTTGCTTTGCCAGTAACTACAACGTCCCAATGCGTACCATAGGGTAAACCCGCTGCTCTTGCCGACAAAAAGCAAGCATACTGATTATAGCCAACCCATTTTCTTGTTTAAAATGCAGTTATTAACTGCGTCGGTATATTTAAACAACTCAGCGTTTATTTGATCCCCCACGATCACTGTGCAGCAATACTAAATCCTATGAAAAGTCATGCTGAAAACGATTACTATCTTTGCCAACGCTGTCGCAATAATTGCCTATTTCGTGGTGTATCGACTGAATAGGAGATTATTATAGCTATATATTTAGATCGCTTTTCAATTCGCTGTGTACTAGTTTTCCAATGATGATGCTTAAAATCAAATGCATGTTTATTGCATGTAACGTTGTATCATTTCGTACGCAATACAAGCCAGAGATGGAGCATTTTAATAAGCATTCTTCACAGTTTCTTGAATGGGAAGGCCGTATAAGAATTTAAAACCCACAGCTCGTACATATGCAGTAAGCTCATGTATTGCACAAAATAAAACCCAAAGGGCTACCACTAAAAGTGCCAGAAAAAAGTTAAACGAAGCTGACTGAAAGGTTGAGAAAAAAGTCTTACTAAAATCAAAATTCGTGGACCTCTCCAAAATTCTCAGCATTAAACGATGTAGTGACTATATGACATGCAAATTCAACATTTATAAAAAGTAAAAGCACAAAAACGCTTTTAAATCATTTATGTCTTCTGACGTACAAGTAGAACCATGGAAGCATTCGAGATGTTGTAGCAACGTACCGTATATTTAAAAAATCATCTGAGCAAAAGATATAACCTATAGACACATTATGAAGAACCCTCAATAATATGAACTATCACGGAAACCAAGAAAAAGTATTGGGTAGAAGAAACGTGAAAATCGCGTTGATTCGTCTTTTTCCCAGTGGGTCGAATAAAACCATAGTTCATAGTACACTTATGCATTTAGTGAAGTTGAAACATCATTTTCTTCTCTGTAAAGGAAGATACATTGCTGATGTAGCCCACAAGTGGAAGTGAATTGTTTATCACGATTCTGCTCCTTATCTATAATGTTAAACTTTAGAATAAAATAATCTATCGAAGCCACTCAAAGAAATGTATAGGAAATCTAGTCTGAAAGAACATAAAAATGCATTAAGAATAAATAGTGTAAAAAAGTATTTGATTAAGCCAAACTGGTTTTTTACGTAATATGTATGGAGCAATTGTTAAAGTAACAAAAAAAGCTGTAAAAGCCAACATAGAGGGTGTTAACTTAATTCGAAGTTACATATCTACCGAGTCTTATAGGCGATATAATAATAGTCGCAGAAAACCGGACAAACATGAAAAGGGCATTATATGCATGGGCAATAGAAATAGAAAACAATGAAATGAAATGTAGGATATACAACTATAGTTTCTATACCTAAAATGGTAAAAGGTGACATCATTAAATTCCAAGAAAATGCCATAGAACAGATGAAAGTCGAGAAAAAACTATTAAAGAGATACAAAATGACCGTAGTGGTAAGGTATACTGCCCTCTAAGATAACAAAAGATAATAATAAGAACAATTTAATTGTAACATGAATAAAACAGGCAAGTAAAATTTTCTGTTTTAGAAACGCGTGGAATAGTAGGTATATTATGGGACAGGTGGTTGAAATAAAATTTCAACGTTGAGAGCAGTTTTTCAACTCGCTTCGCTCGTTGAAAAAAGTAACTCGAGACGTTGAAATTTTATCAGCCACGACTTGCATATACTATTTTTTCTACGAATTTTTAAAATAAACGTTAATAAATCATTGTAAGTCTATGTCAAATTCCAGGTTAGCATGTTAGGTTTTGCGAACCAAATAATCATTCATATTATACGCTCACTGAAAATAAATGTGATTAAATGACAAATATTGTTCTTGATTGATCTTAAAGCACAACAGTAAAAAACGTAAAAAGTAAATTAATAAGAATATAAGAAAGTTCGTGCTCGCTAAATTTCTAACGTTACAATTTATTGAATTTACGTATATAGAGGATTTGGTAACAATTGTAACTTTAGAATTTTAGCGAGCAAGAAATTTCTTATATTTTTATTAATTTACTTTTTACGTTTTTTACTGTTGGGCTTCAATAACTATATTTGTCATTTAATCACATTTATTTTCAGTGAGCATATAATATGAATGATTATTTGGTTCTTAAGCTGTATTTATTTCTATTGTTTAGTTATCTAAAGTTTTAACGTTCTTTCGGGATTTTATGATAACTGACACGCTTAACCTTACATTTTATGTTATATTCCTTCCGATAGTAGCACAGAGTATTCTATATGTCGCATTTTTTACTACCCTCGTTTAAAGGGAAGTGTTGTAATCGTGAAAAAAATCACCTTCCAATATTTCTTCAGATCTTCACGTTTCAGGGTCGCTAGATGACGAAAAACAGGTTTCTCAATTCCGCCTCTTTTTCTGTCTGTCTGTCTGTCTGTTGGCGGTATGACTCAATATTTATCGGAGGAAGACGATATTTTGCATACACATTATATATATATACCGGAAAGGGACGTTTAGGCGCGCACCTTTAGGCCCGCATTATTAGGTGCGAGCTTTTAGGATCGAAGCTTGTAGACGCGGACGCTATTAGGCGCGTGGACGTTTATGCGCCGCAACTTTAGGCGCGGGGACAGTTAAGCGCCACGTGAAAGAAATTCACATTATTCTTGATTTTAAAATTTTTGGTTAGGTAATTATTACAGTCATTAATGTTGAAGAAAAGTTTAAACCTTCATAAACAATATATATTCAGCTTTTTACGAGCCTTCTTCAGTGTGTTCAGTGTAAAGTTGTACAAATTTACATATTGAATTTACATTTTATCGATTATGAACAATTAGTTATTTACATTTCGTATATGGATAGTTTAACGTAGTGAAATTATATGGTGTGTATAATTCCACCACGTTAAAATACCCATATACAAAATGTAAATAACTCATGTTTCATAATCGATACAATGTAAATTAAATATGTAAATTTGTAAAACTTTAACACTGAAGAAGGCTCGTAAAAGAGCCAAATAGATATTGTTTATGAAGGTTTAAATTTTTCTTCAACATTAATTGCTGTAATAATTACCTAACAAAGAATTTTTGAATCAAGAATATTGTGAATTTCTTTCATGTGGCGCCTAAAGCGCTCACGCCAAAAAGTGCGCGCCTAAAGATGCGCGTCTAAAGAATCGCGCCTAAACGTCCTAGACCATATATGTACCAGGAATAAAACCGACAAAATGTCAGACAAATATATACAGGGTAGGCACCTTAAAAAAATAAATTTTGTTTATTTTTTATTCAACTTAGTAATAGATACAAGTAATAATTTTATTCTTACCAAAAATGGAAGCCAATAGATACAGAATATTTTTTTTACATTACAAAAACGAGGCACAAATTAGCGCATTACTAAATATAGCTGCGATGCAGGAATACGAGAGGTCGGTCCTCCGTGGCCCAGGTAGAAATTGTCCGGCCCCTTACGATATCCCATTAAACGTTGGGGCTGCTCCCGCGGTCCGCCTGCCGTTCGAATTCGACCACCGGTAACGGATTTTTTTATTTGAAAATTTTACAGATTTTTTCTTGTGCGATATAGAAGCTAACGGAAAGATGACACGAGTTCCATTCATAGGGGGGAGCCTATATAGAAAAATGACATGATATACATTAGAGTATTTGTGTTCGTTTCTGAATAAATATTAAATTATAAATTATATTTGAACGCTTCTCGTTATTAGTACTGTTAGCCGTTAAACGTTTTGATTCATATTGTAAAACATTATCTACGCAGTTATATTGTTATCAATTGAATACGTTCTGGTGATCCCTTTTCAGTTTTGTCAGAGATCAGAACCCAAGTCGTTTCTTACTAACAACTGAAGAACTAGTAGCTGCGATTTTAAATATTAATGCATTCCCCAAATAATATAAAATATGATTTCATCGTGTTTAAGTGGCGCATTCTGGTTTAACAAATTTAATTAATATATTTTTAAAGCTATCAACTAGAGCCACTTATTTTAAATTAGCGTGCTCGAACGTTCATCAAATATTAAATTAGGAAAGGTTTGAGATTATTGCATACATTTGCCAAATGACGTCATACCATCAATCGGAAAACTCATATTTCAAAACTTAAACTAATTCCAGAACGATTAAGTGATAAGTGCAGAGTATGCGATTACCACTATGTGTATCAGTTTTGAATTGAACAAATCAAATGCAACATCCTTTTTCATGTAGCAAATTATTATTTATTAAAACTGAATACGCATATATTTCTCCCCTAAGTTTATTCAATCATCTCTGTTTGTTGCTATTTTATTCTCTGCAGTGTTCACAATATTGTCTCTCCAACGTCTTGGTACCCTTCGTTTGGTTAATCTAGGTCGCCAAATTAACACTTTTACCGACCATCTTTCATTTCCTGATCGTGCAATGTAACGAGCCCAGCTCCACTCAAGTTTTTCTATATTTTCTACTACTTCTTCTACGCCCGTTCTGATTATTTTATTTATGTTGCGCGCTTTATCTACCAAACTTATTCCCAGCATCGGCTTTTCCATCTTTCTCTGCATTGCTTTTAGCTTATAGTCTAGTTTCTTAGTGAACGTTCCCGTTTTGATGCGGTAGCCCATAACAGACAGTGCGCAGCTGTTAAATATCTTCGATCTTAATTTTGATAGGTTGAGGGATTCAAAATATAACTTAACTTCCCAAAGACAGAATAGACGAACTTAATTTTTCTGCTAACTTTTGTTTCTTGGTCCGTCTTTCCTATGTTTACCCTCCTCTATTACTATTACCTTTCTTCCGATTTCTACATTTTGCAAGGGCAAGCTGAACATGATTTTGGTCTTGTATTAGTTTTTAACCCTATGATTTTTATTTCTTATTTAGTTTTTCCATCATTATGTTTAATTCATTAACATCTTTGGTAAATAACACTATGTCGTCTGCATACCAGAATTTTTAAAAGTATTTTCCATCACATTAATTCATTTATAGGGCCAAGTAAGTTCTTTAAAAGCATTTTCTAATGTGAAGATGAGCAGATTTGGGGACAAAGTCACGCTTTGACTCACATCCCTATTTATTTTAACTTTAGTATTTACATCCACGACTTTTACGTTTAACCTCGCGTTTTTAGAAATGTTATTAATTAACGCTGAATATCTAAAATCTACTAGACGGTCGTCTACAGCTTATAATATTGGTGTAAGTTCCACAGTGTCGAATGCTTTTTCATAATCAATAGGCTATTAGTATAAGCACTAGCAGTCCAGTGAGACAAATGTCTCATTTAACGCGCCTTCAAACCTCGATCGGTTAGGCAACCACCCAGACCTGGAAGGTGTCAAAGTGGTTGCTAACCGATCGAGGATTTAAGGCGCAGAGGGTTGCAGCTACGTTTGGCGGCCGAAACAGTTTTTATTTAATACGCGTTCTATTTGAAAAACGGTCTTTTTGTGATTTATCGAAAACCGGAAGTGTCACGTGACTGAAATTCGGTTCCTGACCTGACGTGACCATTCGAAACATATAACTTTCATAACTTTTTTCTCTATCTCTTACGGTTTGGCTGCTGAAACAGCGTCCCGGATAAAACAGCGTCCCAGACAGACACGTCTATTAGATAAAGGATATTATATTCATTACAGTCTTCTATAACCAGTTTGATAGTCTGAAGATGTAGTTTAGTACTATTCTTTTTCCGGAATCCACTTTGTTCCATAAGCTAGTAGCTGCCGAGTTTTGTTGTTAATCTATTTGTGATAATTCTAAGGAACAATTTGTACATATGTGACAAAAGACTAATCGGCCTGTAGTTCCAGAGATCTTCCTTATTGCCCTTCTTATGTAGTAAAATTCCTTCTGCATGAGCCCATCTATCCAGTATATTATGTTCTACTAAACGTTTATTAAAGAGATCAATAATTAATTATTTTTACTTCGGCTATTAATATATTCTGTGAGAATAATGACTTCACTAGGTGCTTTTCAATTTTTTATTTGGCTTAGTGCTTTTTTAATTTCTTGCATGTTTATATCGGGCATTTCTTCAGATTCTACATTCATAGCTTTTTTTTGGATGGTGTTTCTGTTATCTCACGGGATATGTATGTTGTATAGTGCTGTGTAGAAATCTTCCATCATTGACATTAATTTTTGCTTATTAGTTGCTTCCGTCCTGTCTAGTATTTTAATTTGAAATATTTTTTATTTCCCTCTGCTAATTTTCTCTTCGACACCATGGTTGCGTTATCCTCTATTACTTTCTTAATTTCATTTTCTCTATATTTTTATATATCTGACTGAATTGAGGATTTCAGTTTCTTTTGCATTTCAAAATATGTGGTGTTGTCTGCTTCTCCGTTTATTCTTAATTTTCTTCTTATGTCCTTCACATGTTTTCTTTCTTGCTCATTTTCCCCTGTTTAGGTACTTTACTTGCTGTAACTTTTTCAATGGAGTTCTGTATTGTTTTTGTAATACGTGCATTTATTTCTTCTATAGTGTTATTTCGGTTTCCTCGTAAACATTTGAGCTCTTTTTCTAATGCCGTTATTCTAAAGTATTTGATCTTAAAATATTCTTGTCTGGGATTTCTGGTTTCTTCTTATTAATAACTTTTAGTCATTCAATTTTAATATTTACAGCTAATGTAGCTATGACTAATCTATGATCACTACCTGTGTCCACTGTATTGATAATTGACACATCTGTTACTATAATATGTTTCCAATTCGAAATAATAGAGTCAAGTTCATTTTTGTACCTGCAATTTGGAGTCCTCGCTGTCCATGGCTTCGGAATATTTTCGAAGAAGGTGTTTATCGCAAATAAATTGTGTTGTAACATAAATTCAATACGTTCTTCAACTTTTTTGTTTCTTTGAATTATTCCAAAAGTACCTATACGCCTTCACTTCGGTTTTTATCCAATTTTTGCCTTCCAGTCGCCTACAATAACTGTAAAATGCGTTTTATGGTCCTCCAAGCCAGTATTCAAATCTCCATATAATTCTTGAAGTGTTAGTACATAGGCCTGTATAACTTTTAATTTGTATAGCCTATTTATGTGTATTACAACATCGATTACTCGGCTTGATATGCTTCGTATGCTTAGTATCTTATTTTTTATATTTTTATTTATAAGTAAGACTGTTCCGCTTATTGATGCTTCTTCATTATCTTTGTAATACAACATATGCTCGCTTTTTAACTCAATAGATTCCTCACCTCATTTTCTTACCTCCAATATGCTTAATACGTCTCACCTTATTATCGGTAGTTCTTCCTCCAATTGTGTAGAGCGTTCTTCTGTAGATAGCGATCTGACATTGTATGTGGCGATGTACAAGTTTCTTTATTTATGTTATTTTTACTCTTGCTTTTCGAAATGTGCTATTTATGTTCCCACATTTGCATCACTCCAATAGTTTTTCTTGAGTTAGTTTCTATTTATGGATCTTGATAGCAGGAGATAGTGAACCTGTCTTAGTTGTGGTTTACTGTCGTCGTCACAAATAGCGTTGTTCCGATGAAAAAGAGTCTTGACCAGTGATCTCTTTTGTTGAGGATGATGATGAGACAATGCATGTAGATAGCAGTCAGTGTGAGTCTTCTTTCGATACACTGTATGGCTTAACCTGGTGTTAGTTGCTCGTTTCACTAACTCGTCCATTTTCCATAGTGAATCTTATTTTGGCATAGTGGTTGTTTAAGTGTGCCAAGAAAATTTTAAGAGCTGCTTTTCCATGGAGCCGTATAACGAAAGTGTCATCGACGTAGCGGAACCAGCATTTAGGTTTGAGATGGCTGGATTAAATAGCTTCTTCTTCAAAGGCTTCCATAAGTAAGTTTGCAATGACTGGAGATAACGGGGATCCCATAACGTCTCCTTCCTTTTGCTCGTAGTACAGTGTTTCCCAAAGAAAGTAGTATTGTATTCGGTCCCACCTGGTTTTACTGCTCTTGGACGGGCCATTACATTAGCCTATTTGCTACGAGCTACCGTGTAATGTTAGCTAGCTCTCTACGAGGCCCACTTGAGAAGGCTTGCTACAGTTTCCGTACCTTGCAAGCCCTCCAGAGAGAGCAATCCCAGGTTACCTGGTTAACTTTGTGCCCTAGCTCCCAGCTTCGGCACTTGCTTTTCTAGAGCGGAATAACTCGGCTTCATTAAAACCTGCGATAAGTGTCACATTGAAGTACGTTACTCCAAATTGAGTTAACTGAAATATTTGGAGTGACTGTGGCTATACTGCATTTCACGGGACGCCTACCGTGTACATTAATCTGTCACTCGCTTTGATTTTTCTGCATTTAGGGAATATCAGAATCCAAGCAAGGCCTTACTACGCTGATATTTCCCGCACTGTCGAAATGTTGAGTGTTAAGTACTCGGTCACTTGCTTCGTTCTTACCCCAGGGTCTTTTTAAGTGAATCTCTGCTTCACAGAGTGTGTGCTTATAGGCGAGTCTTTTGCGAATATAAATTTATTATTTGATTACAAGCTTTGAATTCAGTTTCAATCAGGTTACGCGTTTAAGAGAAGGTGAGACAGTGGTTAAGTAATTTGTGACGGATTGCTATACTGGGTTTTAATTTGTCTTATATATTATATTTCTTACATTTTATATGATATTTTTTGTGGTAATTAATGTTATTGGCTGCACCATAACACAATATCTTTAGCCGTTGTTGTTGAAAATACATCCCATTGTTAGGTTAAGTTGATGGTGTTATTTTTAAAGGTGGTGTATCTAAACCATGGGGAGGTTTGACCCAAGGATTAATACTGCGTCGAGAACCTAGCGTCCTTTCCTTCTATAGTATCTCTTTCAGTGAAGCATAGTTTTTTCACTTCGGTGGAACCTCCACCCTCGACCGTCACGGAGAGCTAGCTGACTTATGCCAATATATACCAGCTGACAAATCATCTAATACAACTTTCGTCAACAGATAAGGCCAAACGTTCGTTCCTTCGTCACACCGTCTATCTGCCTGTTAGATTTATAGCTCAAAAACTAATTGCTGCTGAAGGACGATATTTTGCATTTCTAGTATATGTCTACCCGGTTCTTCTTCTTTTTCTTCTTCCTGTTATATTAGGCCAGTGGCCTGTTTATTCCACAAAATTGTGGTTCTGTGCACCCTCTTAACTCCTAAGTCGGATAGGTGGCTAGCCTTGTTTGTCGAAATTGAGGACAAGTTCCTTTATTAGGGGTTAACGACTACCACAGGTTTTAGCGTGATAGCCGGGAAGCGTTCGATTTTTAAAATCCGTCCACCCGGAATCGAACCCGGGCCGGCCGCCTGAGAGTCGAGCATATGCTCGCTGGGCCATCCTCCCACTTCTACCCGGCTCGAAAACAAATATATTTTCGGTCAAATTATACACGGTGACCACCTTAAAAATATAAAATAATATGTTTTTGCTTTAACTCAAGAACAATTAGTTAAGCAGAAATAATATTTTGCACATAGCTCAGGTTACTGCACTAAGTAATAGGAATATTTTGAACCCAAAGGATACAAGGTAAAAACAGTAAAAAATATTTTTTATTGATATTTTCAAATTTCTATATTTCAAAATATTCACTTGCGAGAGAGGATATGGGTAAAGTCCATTACAGATTCCTTCGTTAGTGAAAATTGACATAAGCACACATGTAATTAAGAGCCGCTCTTCCCCATTCGTTAGATAGCGGCTCAATTAAAACTTATCACATGTGATAACGCCCTCGAACCTCGTGTTCATTTTTTTAACGAAGCAAAAAAGCAAGCAATTCCAGCCGTTTCATTTTTTTGGCTAAATAAAAATAGCACGCCGAAATCCGCACAACTGCGATTTCTCCAATCTAATTGAGGCCTCCCGAAATAGGGAAATCTTTAAGACAGCGTTTTGCAATAGCCCCATGAAAACGAATCCGGCCAGCAACGCCGAGCCTCCAATAAAAAGTACCGCTAGCACCCGAAGAAAGCATTCAGGAAATAGCCCAGCGAAACTAGACAATTTTAAAAATAAAAGCCCGGCCGCCGACAGACATATCCCCGGATACCAACAAAATATCGCGTGCTCAATTTTAAATAGACCGAAAGGCAGCTAACAACTGCCCATTTGTAAACGCACAGAGGAAAATGCAATTTTCATAATCCGCCCAGGTAAAAGGGATTACGCCCAAAGCGACCATTAACGTTGCACCAGGGAGATACAAAGGGGCTTAAAATGTAAACCGCGGAAGCAATACAAACAAGGCGCCTCGGCCGCTCCCAAATTTTATTACAAATAAAGTGCACATAATTAATATAGCCCCGTGACAATAAGACGAATATAGGCATGTGAGGTATCATTAAATGAGCGTTCACGTAAGGAAGACGACGGACAACCTTAAAAAAGCCGCCGCGATCAATTAACAACGCTATGGCACAAAATTATCTCTCACTTGGGACCAAATTGCAATCCTGGAGGATCCAAGAGGGGTGGAATGCCTTTAAAAGAAGAGAACGCTGCAGAATACGTCATTCGATTAAACCTTGTTTTCGAGTTCAACAACTCTACTGCTAATAGACCCCTGGTCTTAGAAACCTTTCCGGAGTCGGAACCTAGAATCCGCTCTGGGAAAGCCGACGCCGCTCCCATTCAAGAAAGCCCGCAGCGCACCGACGGAGCTCGCCACCGTCGTCCGTCGCCTACTCCTAGCCTGTCGTCCGCTCGACGCCGCCACCCGCAGCTCCGCTTCCTCCAGGTCGCTACCCCAGCTACCGAGAAGCCAGAAGAACCCCCTGCCGCTACGCAGACTTCAGGTCGCTTCCACCAGCCGCTGAGAAGCCCGAAACGTCACCTGCAGCGCCGTCTCCTCCAGGTCGCTTGCACCAACCGCGGTGCTACCACAAGGGTCCCGAATCAGCCTTGCCTCCTCCAGGCCGTATTCTAGACGACCCCACATCGCTCAGCCCGCCGTCACAAGCTGCCGCTCCCATGCCCGGAAGCTCGCATCACTCCGCCGCAACCGCCGCTGCATCCGCAGAAAGAAGACGCGCCGCCCTCTGCTTCTACGTCCAGTCCACTTCGAGGAGCATCGCCGTCGCCAGACTGCGACCTCGCAAGCTGCCGCTCAAAATCGCCGGAAAGCGACGCCGTTCAGCCCATTCGCCGCCGCCGCAGCTGCATCCCTAGCAGAAGGCCGCCCGACACCGCCTTTCTAGAGGAAGCCTATCGCCACCGCCATCGCAGCATCCACAGAGGACGCTTGTCGCCGCCGCCACCCATTGTAGCAGCAAACTGAAATATGTCGACGCCTCCAGAGAACCTGAAGCCCGCGCCCTCCGGCGTGGCCTAGTCCCAGCTCACCGAGGATAAGAAGCATGGGCAGCCAACGCCCGGATACACCGCCAGCCGTCTGGTTCCACGTCACCGCCAGGTCGCTCCCAGGAATCCAAAAACTCCACGCTACGAAGAGGACTTCGCCTGAGCTCGTGCTCCCAGGAATCGACGCTCCGGCTTGGTACAGCTCAGCCGAGGATGCCCCTGGCTACGGCCATGACGCCACAAGCCTCCGCCGCATCCCCTCACATGCCGCCGAAGTGTGTCATGATGCCCCAGGTAATCCGGCACGTGGACACCGCCCCGCCCCTAAAAGGTCTCGCTAGGACGCAAGCCCCAGCTTCAAGAAGTCCTGGCCGAAGTTTTCCTGCCTCCAGGTCGACCGCCCCATCCACTTTTCGCCCATGGAGACGCCCTCCACCGGGCCACGCGCATCACCAATATTATTCTATTTTACCTCCAGGTTAACTTTGCAACAAAACTGTACATATTAATATTAGCTGTAAATAAACAAATGCTTAAACCAATCATGATCTTCTATAGGAGCTCCAATCGTCGTCTTTCGTTGACATCCCTACCCTGAGCTAATTTGGTAATGGCCATAAAAATCCATTTTTAACCGTCGCACGCCCTCAAGTGTGAGGTCTGTAGCGTATTGTGTTAAAATGATAACTTTTTTCACGTTGCAATTGATGACGTTCAAAAAAGTAACTGATTTTTGACACCTTGATTCGAAAGTAACATTTTCTGTCTCTTGTTAAGGGATATTCTGTTTGCGAATATAGACGTTTGGCTTTTTTTAGTTGGTTTCACTAGCAATGAGAAGAATATAATACATTGGCTCCTATTGGCATTAGAGACGGTGTGATTAATAAAAACAATAAAATTCAAATAACTATTGTTTAGCCATTTTTAAGAACACTACCATTGATGTTTTATTAAATGTAAATCAACTAATTTAAATCACTGCTTTGTATTATGTACGTTATTCCAACTGTACCATTTGAAGATAAACGTCGATATTTAATAGTTATCAAAATAGCCACCTAATATTGCAAAAACGAGTTTCTTGTGTTGAAAAATGTATCAGATATCATTACCTTACCAAAATCCCGAATCCAAAATCTCGACAGAACATTTGCCCGACAGACCAAAATCCCGACAAGCAAAAATCCCGACAAACCAATTTCCCGACGGCCAATATCCCGACAGCCACTTTTCCGACAAACATTCTCCCCGACAACAATTTCTCCGACATACATATTACCCGACACACATTACATTTCTCTACGTAAAAGAAAAAAAAAACATTACATTGCAATACGTTTCTCTGCGCGGTGAAAAGGCAATAGATCTTTTCACCGTGAAAATGGTTGAATAGGTTCTCTACGCGCTTGTCTCCTGTCAGACAACTTACGCCGTTGCTAGGTAACTAGAAAATAATTATATTTGAACTGTCAGATTTTTGAATTGCGTATCATGGAGTATCACGCTACGGTCGCAGGAACAAAACTCCTTCTTGATGGGTTCGTCTACGTTCGATCCCGAAGCCGAGGTACTAAGACATCTTGAGATTGTCGCCGGCTTCGATCGCGCGAATGTACAGCACGAACAGTTACTACTGAGGCTGCTACCCCCGGCGGCATCGTCGTAATGAAAGGTCCCCGTGAATCGGCACACTCTCATGCTCCAAATCGAGAAGAGTGGGAGGCGGAGGTGGCGCACACGATTGTGCTTTTGTAGAAATTGATCAATAAACTCCATGCACCGTAATGAAAAGCTTTTTTTGTCGGGGTAATAGTCTGTCGGGATATTGGCTGTCGGGAAATTGGTTTGTCGTGATTTTTGCTGGTCGGGATTTTCGTCTGTCGGGCGAATGTCTTGTCGGAATTTTGACCGGGAATGATCAAGATTAGTTCATTCACTCAAGCGTAGCGTTTTTGTCGAACCGGATTTGACGTCCACAACGCTTTTACTTGCAATTTTAAGCTGGGTTGAAGAATTGTATAACTACGGGTCAATATTGAATGGAAAACCAAGTGGAAGGCTTAGATCGGCGTGTTATCCAGGAAATCCAGTATCTAAAGTCAAACTTCATCCACAGTTTAGAAGAGTGCTTTGAAAATAACGGAGATCATTTCCAATATATAATATTTCATAAATAAGCTACCATCCCTAAATGCTTATATTATATCCAAAACTCGAAAACGAAATCTATAGCGTTCTATTCAAGATGCTAAGAAAAGTATATGCTAGATCCGGATGCCGAATTGCGCAATTCCCGAAATTAATTTGTTCAACGCAGCAATTGACCAAATTAATTCGGCAACGGCAATTGAGAGACTTCGGCATCTGAGCCTGACATATAACATGTGTTCAATAAGAAATTACATAAGGGTTTGCCATGGACAATAAAACCAATGTCAAAAGCAAGCTTTAAAGACAGCAAACTTTAGAATTTCCATAGCAGATTATAATACAGTGAATTTATTGTAATGGTTAACATAGCAGTTTCATTTCTATGCCAGCAGTTAATCATACAGGGCACCTCCATAGTTACCAATGAAATCAATAAATTAGAGCGTTTATTTTACGAGTTAACATACGAATTTGAATTAGGTACGCTAATAAGAAACTTTAATTTTGTTACCGGAATGTAGGTATGCAACTTTTTTTCAATGGTATACATTAGGGTAACTTTTAATTGTCTTTTTGACAAGTTATAATTCCTATGTTAACTAGTAAAATACACGCTCTAATCTATTGGTCTCATTTGTAACTATGGAAATGACCTGTATGATTAAATGGTGGTATAGAACGAAACGCTCATGTTAACTATTAAAATAAATTCCCTGTATAAACTTCTGACAACAGTGATGACAGTTACTGAATTCTAACGTAAGCTTTGCTGTTTACATTACTTTTAGTTTCCATAGCCAATCCTTATCAAATTTCTATTTGAACACACGGTACATACTAAGTACTTATATGAATTTTTAGCATATGTAATATGCGGTATATATGTTTGAGGGTGCAGGTTTGTTTTCGGTGACACATAAATTACATTTAAGCAGTTTTAAACTGTGCATTTAATTTTTTGTCCAGTGGAATGTGGTACTCATCCATTTCAACCCCCATTACCAAGTCTTAGCAATCTGTCACCTGTCCAATGAGGTTCGTGAGTGGATTACCATCTCAATTAGCTAATTCTGCACTTCTTGCGAGCTGCATGAGTGCAGTAGAAAAAGAACTCCGGACTATCAATCACGTTAGAACGGAGAGGATCGCCTATATGTGCCCTGTCTGGCACGTCTAGGATAGGTAAACATTAACAGCTATTGCAAACACAGAAATAGCGCGCTGTTTTCTCTGTAAAATACGACACAAAAGTACAATCCGAGCTGGAAAATCAGATTTACCAGGGAATTGTCTCACAGGAATTCGTTGCTGTTTAAATAGACTCCTCAGGTCATGTAATTGCATTTTTGCCGACGCTTAAGTGCGGCGTCTTTGCTCCATTTGCATCTTTATGGAGCCGGGTGCGATTTATAAGCTGAACATCTCGTGGTCATCTGGGCCACATAAAGTTTACCCGGTTCGGCACTAGTTCCAGCAAGTGTTGTCGAAGTTGCGGTATTAACTATCAGTGTCTTATTAGGTGGCTCCTAACTTTAATAAGAAGATTAATGTACTTGCTAAGTGCGCGAAAATTTATCGCGCTTCCCAGGTTTACCAGGTGCAAACTAATGATTAATTAATAGACAGCTAATCAATGTTCAATTTGGAGATGTTAATTCGAGCTTGTAATAAATCTCGACTTCCACCTATCTTCGCTTAATTTCGCGAAAATCATTTTTCATTAAATGTTATTAATGCTCGTTAATACGACGCAGCTCCGCTGCCTTAATGGATTATGTCATTTTCAGATGCTTGTAATCTTTTTTCTATTAGTCCTAGAAGCATTTTCCAGGAATTACTTTCAGCGAAGGTAAATGTGTGTTGCTTAGGCAATTTTTCTTTCAATTTGGCCGCGCAATATATTTATTTAAAACAAATTATGAAGGTATTATTTCTGGAATATATACAGACTGTAACACCATCATATGTCATAAAGGCTAAGACGTATTTTATGACTCAAAATAAGAAAAAAAGTTTCAATGAACGTAAGTCCGGAAATACGTCTTACGGGAGCTACAGCTTCGAGATGACAAATGACAAATAGTGAAACACAATTGATACATGGTGAAAAGCAATCGGAAAACCCTGTATTATCTTGAGTCATGGAATACATCCTTGCGTTTATGATGGTGTGACATGTGATGGTACCCTATAAGTATATACTAGTGGACCAGTTGAAAAATATTTTGCAATTGACAAAACTTTTTTGTAGACAATGTTTAACGTATGGCACTATGCATCAGGTAAAATTTGAATTTGTAAGTTTTCAAAACTACTCGCACGTGACATTGCTACATACATTTGACCATAGCTAAATACTGGTTGTGACGAATATTATACAGTGAATTTATTTTAATGGTTTATTGTTCATTGAAATGTTAAACAGTGTTTAACATGATCGAACCCTCGAATGTTAAGATACATTTAACATGCATCCACTCATTTAACATGCATTCACTATAGCAACATCACACATATTTATGGTAGTCCGATTTCGATTTAGCAGTTTTTAGTAATTATTATTGATTCAAAATTATTGCCTCAGTGAATAATAAACTAATGAACGCATTTCGAGGGGAAACCGTTTTAACATTTCTCACATAAATTACCGCTACGCTCGCTCGAGTGGTAAAAATATGCTCGAATGTTAAGACTGGGTTACCCCTCTTAATGCGTTAATTACTATAACCTAGCAGTTTCGTTTCTATGCCAGCATTTAATCATGCAGGTCACTTCCATAGTTACCAATAAAATCAATAGATTAGAGCGTTTATTTTACGAGTTAACATACGAATTTGAATTAGGTACTTGCTAATAGGAAACTTTAATTGTATTACCGGAATGTAGGTATGCATACAAAAAGTAGATACGTAGGAACAACTTGTCTGTTGTATCTTTTCTTTAGTGGTATACATTAGGATAACTTTTAATTGTCTTTTTGGCAAGTAATAATTCCTATGTTAACTAAAATACACGCTCTAATCTATTGGTCTCATTTGTAACTATGGAAATAATCTGTATGATTAAATGGTGGCATAGAAACGAAACGCTTTTGTTAACCATTAAAATAAATTCCCTGTATATTCCTACTTTATCCAGAGTTTGTCTTTGTGGTTTAGTAATTGTCATCGCACATGCTAGGCGTACAGCGAAAATGGGAAGGGTGCCACAAAGAAGAGCTAGGAGAAGGCCGAATAGAATTTTGAAAATATATTACAAAAGCGATGACTGAATGCAACTTAACCGAAAAAAACTCTGAGGATGGAAGAGTATGAAAAACAGGTGTCGGATAATGTCGAAAGACGTTTTAACAATATACGTATGCTTGTACCAACAGGGATAGCAATGAACCAGTGTGTAAATAAGCACAACCACATAATTACAATAAGCAAAAAAACACCTTACAGCATCTGAGCAATACCGATTTCTTATAACTGTCATTTTACATGTATTTTGACGTTTGTCTCACGGCATAGTATAGTAGTCCATTGCAAAAATCAGCAGAACGCCGAAGGCTGACTCGAGAATATACTTGGTTTACTGCTACTGCATGGCCGGTTACAACCACTTGAGAGCTACAATATGTTAGTTTTTCTCTAAATATTATCAATTTATTTTCAATTTAGGACATTTGTGCACATCTACACGGTAACGGCTTTCATTTAAAAAAAAGAACGATCAAAATCGGCCCGGTGGACGTCTCAAAATAGACGTCCAAAGAAAACGCTTCACGTTTTAAATATATATATAGTATATATTGCCATGGTTCTGTACTTCAGCATAATTGTATTATTTAGTTCTGTTAGCTCAATAATAATACAATTTTGATGAGACTATATTTTTTGGATTACGATTGATCAATAACGCTAAGAATGGAAATTTTAATTATCATAGGACTAAAATTACACAGTTTCTTGTCTTTGGAGTGTGAAAATTATCCAATTTACTTTCTGTCCAATCTCATAACGGTAGGTAGATTGGTGAAGGGGTGAAAGCGTGTACAAACAACTAAATGACCTGTTATCAATGAGTTTACATAAAGCATAACAAAAGTAATAAATCAAAATGTTTAAACGTAATTTAGTTGGGTAAGAACGCAGCAAATATGAAGAAGGATGCAGTCTTGGCGTGTGGATTTTTGAATGTGCATAGGAAAGCGATGATGTGTGAATTTGTGGGCGTTGCTAAAAGTTGAGTAGTATTTAGGAAGACGATTTTGTGGACTGATATTTAGAAAGACAATTTGTAAACCAAACATGACAATCTCGTGACAACTAGGGTTCAAATCCGACTTGGGGCCCGCGCAAAAAGCTTTTTTAAATGAAATAAATACGAGCGATTGAGAACAGCTGCGATGAGTGAGACGGAAGACTTGGGCGAGACGTAATCAAATCCAAAAATGGCCGCCGCGGATTCCGCGATTTAAAATAATTATTCACAGGTGGTTATTCAAATTTTAAAATCGTACCCCGTAAATTATTTTTAATACAATAAAAGCTATCTGAACAGAGGTATTTCACGAATATATTAAACTCAAATTTGTGACTCGTTTTATATTTATGATCTGAATTTACCTCTTATCACCGACATGCTGGTGCTTGAGTTTTCCGTGCAGGTCCAGACAGACTTTTTACAGCAACAACGGTCAAATTGATGAATAATAAAATTATATGAGGCCTTTTTCATACTTAATAAGATTGCTATCAAACTTTTAAAATTATAGACGATGCAATTCCGCTGTTGTAATTTATAATTTTAATATTAGTTTCATTTCAACATTCAAAATTATAGACATTAAAAAGAATACGCGTATTTATATACGGGGCGAATAATAAAAATAAAAATAATGAATTTCATCAAAACCACTTACGAAACCAGTTTTTTTAAATTACTATCAAACTTTTAAAACTATAGACGATGCAATTCCGCTGTTATAAATTATAATTTTCAATAAATATTTAGTTTAAAATATGGAAGCGTGACGACGCAGGAGCGAATGGTTAACACCTTAAAATTCGTAGTGCTCCGTGGTCGAGAGACGTACACGAGTGCAACCCAGACGTGGATACGAACGTCGCGGGTTCAAGACCGAGTCGGCCAGATATTTTTTGAAAATTAAACATCCATCCTGTAAATGCAAGAGAGACAGCCAATACCCATTGAGTACAAGAGAGATAGATTCACCAATGTGAAATTCAAAACTGGCGCTAAATTAAAATTAAAACTGGCAGCCGAGAGAAGTTCGCGAGCAGAAAACCAAGATGGCCGACCCCGGGAAGTTTAAATTTAAAAATGGAAAAAATCTGAAAAATTTCAAGATCAAATATTCGCGCTAAAATGGCCGCCGCGTAACTCCGGAAGCAAATTAAAAATGGCCGCCGCGTAATTTAATCAGTAGCACATATCAAAATTGATTAGAGCAAACCGCGAAATTAATTGGGTCAAACCGCGGAATTAATTAGGTCAAACCGCGGATTTAATTCGCGGATTTAATTAGGTCGATTAATTTAATCGTTTGATTGACAGGTGCTCTAGTTTAGGGGGCGGACTACTACTCTCTACGATGACGAAAGAGCGGACCCAGCAAACATAATAAACGTCAAAACTGCACAAAAAATATCAAAAGAAGAAATTTTACATGCAATAAAAATTCCAAAGTTAATAAAGCCGTTGGACCAGACGAAATTCCTACAGAATTAATAAAACTTATAGACGAAGATAATGTCCAACTACTTCTTAACTTATTTAATGCAATATACATGTCCGGAACTATTCCACACGACTGGTTAAAGGCAACATTTGTAACCCTTCCTGAAGCAACACATCCAAGAAACTGTGACGAATATAGGAATATCAGTTTAATGTGTCATATGTTAAAAATATTTTTCAAAATTTTCCATTTTCTCATCTACACTAAATACGAGAACATTATGTCAGAGACACAGCTAGGCTTCAGAAATGGATACGGAACCCGAGAAGCAGTATTTGCCATAAATATACTAGCTGAACGATGTCTAGACATGAATAAGGATGTATTTATGGGATTCACCGATTACACGAAAGCTTTCGACAGGATTCGTCATAACAACTTTTAGAAATGTTCCAGCAATTAAACTTAGATTACCAAGACATACGGATCATTGCCAATTTATATTGGAAACAAACAGCTCAGGTGTACATAACAGAAGGCCTAACGGAAGAGACAGATATAAAGCTAGGAGTAAGACAGGGATGCGTTCTTTCACCTCTCCTATTCAACATATACTCGGAAATTATATTTAGAACAGCGTTGGATGAAATAACAAAGGGACTCAAAATTAATGGGGTAGTAATAAACAATATACGATTTGCCGACAACTTTATTTTCATGGCCGGAACAGAGCAAGACCTGCAAACTCTCTTCAGGCACGTATATAAAACTAGCAAAATGTATGGTTTAGAAGTGAATCTTAAAAAACAAATTACATGGTAATCACGAAAAAACAACCAGGCCTTACAGACATAGTAATAAACAACATAACAATACAAAGAACATCCACGTATAAATATCTGGGTACCATAATCAGTGATAAGGGAAGACAACAACTGGAAGTACGCAGCCGTATCGGACAAGCGAGATGCGCGTTCAATAAATTAAAACACCTATTATGTAACCGCAGTTCGAGCATACAGCTAGGAAGCGGTTCTTAAGCTGTTATGGTTTTCCCGTGCTACTGTAAGGAAACCTGTGCAATAAAATAAATGCCTTCGAAATGTGGTTATTGACGCATGCTTCGCGTATCGTGGGTTGACAAAGTGACCAACGTGAAAATACTGCAAAGAATGAACTGCTCACTGGAAATAATGCCAATCATCAAGAGGCCAAAATTGAAGTACAAGGCCGAATAGATGGAAAAAGAAATCCTAGACGTAGACGAACTTCCTGGCTACAAAATCTTCGCACTTGGTACAATAAATCCACAACATTGTTCCGAACTGCAGTCTCAAAAATACAGATTGCCCTATTGGTCGCCAACGTCCGTTAGGATAGGCACTTGAAGAAGAAGAATTAGTCTGATTATAATTTAAGCTATACAGATTAAATTTCAATCACATTTCACCTTTCTAGTATTGACATATATACTATAAACAGTTCAATAGTTATTTTCCCGGTAGGTAGACATGGCATTTTGTTTTTATATTTAATAAAATTAAAAC